>OW386545.1:38736251-39336251 GCA_936435175.1 Glyphotaelius pellucidus | reverse complement strand
GGAAAATTATTAAAGATTATTCCAACTTCTACGGCCTAGGGCTTATCGAATACGGATTACAGACTATTCCTAATATAAACGGGCCTTAAGGCGCTGTGTTAAATGCTAGGTATTATCTGCGCTTTGGCTCCTTGACGCCTTGGTAAGTCGGCGCCCGGAGCCAGCTGCTCCAATTGCGCCTGCCCAGAGCCAACACTGAGTTTTCCTGATAAGTTTTAAGGACTGAAGAGGGATCATTGAGGAACAACAAGAAATCTGCTTCACATGTCAGTTTTTGAGGTCCAGTTGTTTCGCAGAAATTCAAATGTAACATTGTTGTCAAATAACCATTCTACGCCATTTTGTTTTTTGAAATTTGAAAAGTCCCCCCTTAAACGCTGATTCTAGGTGCGCTTGGTTAGTAATTAATTAGTAATAGTTCACAATGTAATCCAATGTTATCTTCTTCTGGTGATCACAATTTGTTTAAAAGCTGAAACGGACTAAGAATCGGCATTTAACGAGAACCGTAAAAAAACTGTAAAAAACTGTAAAAAAAAACAAAATGGCGCTGAATGGCTATTTGATGGCTTTGCCACACATGAATTTCTGCGAAGCATTTGTGCCTTAGTTTGAATTTCTATGACTGCTATTGTCAATGATAAAAAACGAAGACTTATTTATATATGTAATTGTCTTGTCAATCCGATAACGTGAGATCTTTTTATACAGAGTGTTATTGTTTATAGTGGTCATAAATTGTCCTGAAAACGGATATCGTCCATTAGATGCTAGATAGATTGTTATTACGACCATTACTCAGATTACTCACAGATATTAAATTAAAAATTAGAAGGAAATATCAAATGTATGTTCTGAAGCAGTGCAGAATCGGAAAATATGTACCAATATTAGTAATATTGTGAGAACTAAGGATAAGGACGGGTTGTTTTTTTTTACTCCACATAAATAATAGCTCCACACTCCTACGCCCCGAGGAAAAAATCCTCAGGGCCTGTGCCAACTTTGGGGATACTGTGTGGAGGGTCTTTTTAGGGTGAGGAAGTTCTGGGAAGGAAAGAGGCATGAAGGGTGGGTAGGAATCTGCGGGTCAGTGGTTCCGAGAGTGACGTACGTAATGTGTGAATCCATCCCTCCCACCGCGGAGCAAGGCGATTGATCGAGAGAGTCCTGCTGGAGAGGCCAAATGTTCTCCCTCAACCGTTCTTTCTCGATCGCGTAAGTGGGCACACGCATCCGCCGCCAAGATCTAGACGGGCCTCACTGCAAGAACCCGGGCTCCCCTGCTCAGTCACCAAACTTGGAATGACTTTTGGCCGTGGTTGGTTATCCAATAAATGGCGGTCGGTTATAAATAAATCCCCGGGCGGCGGTACCGTACCCGCCTCTCAAATTAATAATGAAATAATGACAGAATTATCACAGAACTTATAAATTTTAACTTTGAAATTTGATGAATTATTCAAATTCAATAAAACAGCCCGTACTAATTAAAAGATAATTAAAGTTTACGGCGATTTTTATTCAAAAGACGCCACTTGGCATGGTTCAAGACGAGAGCTATCTATAGCTTGTTTTTGTAATGCGCATCATTTTTAAGTGTACTAAGAAATTCATTCATTTTTAAAAAATCCTAAGGCTCGTCTGATAAATTCCAGTTGGTACAGTGCTGAATACCGCACAAGAGTTCAAACTGCTCCCAACCTGGAGCAGTGAGACTATGGTATCCGCAATTAGGGTATGTTGTGGGATTGAAGGTCACGGGGAGGGGAAGGAGACTGGAAAGAGGAAGATGGGAAACCTGGCTGTTCAGAACGGATCATTAAACATGGTTAAGGCCATTTCAAGCAACGATTCTGAATCGTGGTGTTTCACCAGGGCGACACTGAAAGTACCGCTCTGGAGCGGGCCACGAATATTCTATTTATTATTTTTAATAAATAAATTCCGAAATCACACAAGTTAAAACATCAAATAAAATTTATTTGCGCACTCCGGGATTCGGATTCGGATTCGGATTCGGCTCCAGATTCGCAGCCAAGGATCGTAATCACTCGACCGGAGGATGTTGTTTGCATAAAAAGTATTTATTTATAATTTCTTACCATTTTTCTCATCGTATCCGAAATCTTGTGCTTTCGCCCAACCTGCAAATAAAAACAAAAATTCCTTAGAAATGTTATCAATGGACGTAAAAAAGTAAGCAAAAAGTAAGTAGACTTAAAAAATAAGTAAACTTCAAAAGTAAGTAAAAATAAAAATAAGTAGCTTAAAAAGTATGTAAATTTAAAAGGTAAAAGTATATAATCTTAAAAAGTAAGTAAACTTAAAAAAAGTATGTATAAATTTAAAAAGTAATAAACTTAAAAAGTAAGTAAACTTTAAAAGTAAGTAAACTTTAAAAATAAGTAAACTTTAAAAATAAGTAAACTTAAAAAGTAAATAGACTTAAAAAGTAAGTAAACTTAAAAAGTAATAAACTTAAAAAGTTATAAATTTAAAACGTAATAAACTTAAAACGTAAGTAAACTTTAAAAGTAAATAAACTTTAAAAATAAGTAAACTTTAAAAATAAGTAAACATAAAAGTAGGAAAACTTAAAAGTAAGTAAATTTAAAGAGTAAGTAAACTTAGTAAACATAAAAATAATTAACCTTGTAGGGATAGTCAATGCAACGCAGTACCTATCCTCCACAAATGGGTAAAATACTAGTGTAAAAAAGACAAAGATTAATTTTTATAGTAAATTTGTTAATCTCGTGTCTCCCGAGAAGGGGACTCCTTTCAAAACTGAAATAATAACAACATCAAAAAGGAAAATGTTTTAGATTGACACTGAACTTCGCTGATAGGAAACCTGAAATCAGACAATAAAATGCTAACGTAAATACGAAACTAATTCATAAATACATACTATTGAAGGTAGTCAGAGGGGACTAGTTACTAGTTCCTAACAGCAAATCTGAATAAATTCACTGTGGCTTTCACGAAACCAAGAATTCTCTTTTGTATTAAGTGGATACTCGAGGTCCCCGTCCTACTTGTTAATAATAAATATATATTGATTTGTTTATAGATTTTATGACGCGTTCAAACCGGGATTCTGCTGACTAAAAATAATTAGAGATTCTTTGATATGAGCGTTGTGGATTGCCTAGAATCCGAGAGTCGAAAGCCGAGTATCTTTTTTCATCCAGTCTGAACTGTCAGACTTATAAATATATGAACAGGCAGATAACCTCAATATAAACCTAAACATAAAAATTCATAAAGACTGTTTATACGTGAAACCAGAAATTCCTTGCAACTGCCCAAATTTTAATGAAATGCAAGCAATAAAATACCTTGAAATAATTATTTATTGACCAAAACTTAAATTGGAACTCCCAAGTGGGAAATGTGAGCAACAAATTTAAAAAACTAACCTACTTTTTCAAAACAATAAGAAACATTTTAGATAAAGAACAGCTAATTAAAATTTATTATGCATTAGCCCAATCTCATCTACAATATGGTCTTATCGGATGGGGAAGTTCATGCGATTCCACTATAAAACCAGTCCTCGTAGCACAAAAGGCAATTTTGAAAATTATACTTAAGAGTCCCCATCTGAACTCCTACAGACTGCGTTTTTAAAGCACTGAATTTAATGTCACTGAAACAATTACATGCAAAAGATGTTCTAATTTACGCAATCAAAAACCAAGATAACTTTACACAGACAAACTCGGGCCGATTCACAAGATCCACATTACAACATGCATTCCACCAACCAACAACTAAAATGACTTTTGGACAAAAAAAATATGCAGTACTTCTCTAAAAAAATATTTAATATACTCCCTCTCGCAATAAAAATCGTTAAAAAAATAAACGACTTCAAAAGAAGAATTAAGATATGGATTATGGACGTAGGAAGAACATAGATACAATTTTGCCAACAATACTCAAGCAAGTTTGTGTTTTCAACTTTATAATTTATCTGTACAAACACCATTATGTAGGCATGTAGAGTCCTACTCGCAGGTTTGTTTATCTGAACTTATGCAGATTTGATACTTAAACGATGTATTATGTATGAAGACAGATGATCATTTCCTTGAGTGGTGTTTCATAATAAGATAACAATGCACAATGCACATCTCGCTGGATACAAATGGATTGTCGGGTACGTGACATTGCGCAGAAGGGGATTGGAGACATACATATTTCACGAAAGTAGCTGTAATTGAGATATCTTTCGATTTCTTTTTATCTTTTAAAAAAAAATGTGTTTTTCATCGGAATAACTCTTGAATCTAAACTAAAATATGAAAAATAACAAGACAGAAAAACAAAAGGGTAACGGTCGCAACTAGGATGTCCTTTTTCTTATTTTTGTTTAGATTTATTAGTATTATCTTCTTATTCAATGATACGAGAATATGCCATTGGTGGGTATAACATTCAAAGTTATTTTAACAATTCAATATTCATTTAGACTTTTAGAAAAGGTCATTAGGTGACCCTTATAAATAAAATTGGATATATTTATCCGGGTGACCGGACAACTCGGAATGAAACCAACTCAGAACCATCTCAGATAAGTCATTTAGAGTGATAAAAAAACATATTTTAAAAATTGGTTTAATAGGTTACGTTAGGTTAGGGTTATCGGCTAATTTAAAATTATTTTTTTCATAGCTTCTAATGACTTTTCAAGGAGGTGTTGAGTTGAATTTATTCTCATTTGGCATGGAACCATTTATCCGATACGATACCTAGGTTAAAAACCAATTTTTTAACACTTTGTGATCATTTAAAGAAATTTTGAATAAAAGCCAAAATTTTGGAAAAAAATTGTTAATTCTAAATTTTTATTAGGTATATAAGACAGATAAAAATGACTTAAAAATAAGAGGTCCCAATGGCCGAGTTGATTCGGGCGTTTTTTTCCGGTAAGACGAGAGAGAGGTACTGGGTTAAATTCCCAGTTGCGACCGCAACTCTTTTATTTTTCTGTATCTTGTTCTTTTTCAAATTTTGGTTTAGATTAATTCGCATAGGTAATTAATTCTTAAAAAATGTATTTTGCAATTCTAATAATTGCAGTGAAAAAAATTGCGTGTATTTTGCAATGCAATGCAAATAAGCAAAAATAATGTTAGTTTCATTTTCTTATCATTCGAGTTTTCCACCAAAAAGCGTTTTTCATTTCCGAATCTTATAATTGTATTGTATAGTGCTTTCACACAAACGATCACTAAACTTACTTACGTTTTAGGTGAATAGTTTATTTACCCCTCGCTGTGCATTTGTGCAAGTGGCACAATAAACGCTGTCATGAACCAAGGTATGTAATTATTATGAATTTGCATAAAAAATGTCGCCATGAGTAAAATGCAAAAGATATGAAATGACACAGGCACCACCAAGATGAGACTCGTCCGGGCGTTGTTTTTTTTTTCATATTTCTGTACGTACGGTAGGGAGATATTAACACTTAGAGCCAGCGGAAAAAAGCGGATGGATGCCCTCGAAATGTTGTGCTGGAGAAAAATGCTCAGGATTCCATGGATGGCCAGATGCACAAATGCGTCCATTAACAACTATCCTTAGCAAGCAGGACGACTTGAGAAGAATTAGTGGAGGGCCGGGCGTAGTGAACAGCCCAGGCAAAGCGGATACCCTTCATTATTTCAAAATGGCGCGTTTAAGTGCGCTCCCAATGCGTCACGAGGTGCTCCCCGCGCCCTTCAATCGTAAACAAATAGAGCCAGCGCGAGGACACGAGTCGTTTGCAAAAAAAATAATAAAAATTAAAAAGTGAACATTGCTTACGACTTTTCAAGGTAGGTACGTTATTCTGTAATTACTCATGTTTATAGTTTAGTACTACTGTATTGGCTTGATTCTAACTTCAAAGTGTATGTTTTCTTGCAGAAATGCTGCTGGGAATTTGTTTCTAGATTTGATTTTAGGTTAGGTTAAATTCAACAAGTACCCGCTGGGCAAAACGAACACGGGTAAAATAGACACCGTATCCACTTTGCCCAACAAATTAATTTACAAATAGAAAAACATGGTATTCATGATACCAGGATGTATAATGTTGATGAAACTGAAATCAAAACGTCAATAAAGAGATCACCCAAGATTCTTTCCACCAAAGGTAAGAAGCAAGTTGAAGCAGTATGAGCCTATCCGCTTTACCCGGTGGATTGGGCAAAGTGGATAGCGGTACCAATTTTAATATGATCAATAATTTTAAGTAAAGAACTGATGTTACGTATTTTTTTTGTTGATTATATCAAAAAGTTTAATAAATACTGTTTCAAACTCAGTCATTATTTTTTCTCTATCTGTATCGTCTCTCTTTCCATAGCCTGCCAAATGTTAAGGTGTCCCTTTTGCCCGGCCTTCCCCTAATTCTTATTCTTATCTGAAAAAAATGTGGTAAAATTGCTCATCATTCAGAACTCACTATATTCGCTGTGTAATTAAATTAATTTCTGACTTTAATTTTCGTAATTTGCCAGTGTATTATAATTATTTTGGGGTTGGCATTTTTATATCTGAAAGGTATTTTCCATTTTATGTTTGCAGTTTTGTCTAGGTTAAATCGCATAATACGCGCGGATACAGGAGGATGTAAGGTCGCGCGTGCTTCTAGAATATAATAGGTAATTTTAAAAGCGTGCACCATCAAATTCAATAATGATGTTTTAGTAACGGTTAAATGGAGTTGGCAGTGCAGATTCAAGATATTATCGTAAATCGCATTTAATAATTAACGCTAATCACGCAATTCCAACTGACCTACTCACTCCTAAACGCAGGCGTTTACTAAAATTTAGAGGCATTTATTAAGGCTTTATTTAGTAAATTAGAGCTGTCCTGTACTTTTACTTTATTCACTCAGGTATTTTGCCTTTGTGCAAGTTTTTTGTCAGATTTATAAAATTGTGTTTTTCCGCCTCACTATTAAAGCTCAATAAATGAAGTATTTCTGAACGTAGCCGAACACTAAATACTTTTTTAGAAAGGTAATAAAATTTACTGGTATTTATTTAATGGTATTATTAAAAATGAATATAATTTCTTTTAAATATTAAAATTTCGAATGCAAACATAAAAAAATTGTAAAAATGACGTTTTTGTGTGAAAACGGTACTAAAATCATGACTTATGTTAAAAAACACATCTTTCTATAAATGCATAATAAACAATTAGGTTACCTCAGTTTTTTTTTTAGATTTAATACAAAAATATTTAATAAAAAATTGACACTGTCTAACGGCGGGTATGCGGTTTGGTGCGTGAAAACTAATTCTACAAAATAAGTATTTTTTATCTATTTCTACGGACAATATTGAATAGAGATGTGTAGCGTGTTTTATTTTAGATGTTTTCCTTTTTGTTTTATGGTTGTAACTAGAACAGAAACGGAGTTATAACGATTTCCGTGGGAACACATGCGTTAGCTTGAAAACAAGCTTATTGTACTTGACTTCTATCGTTATATTGTCGTATAAACAAGCTTAGGGGTCCAAATGATTAAATGCCTTAGTATTGAGCCTTAGCATTTGACAGCCTCCGTAGTCGAGGGGTAAGGGACGCGGGTTCATATCCCTGCGTGCGCAAAATAAAAATAAATGTTTAAAAGAATTAAAACACTTTGTATTTAAACCACGAATTTATTATTTTGTATATCTACCGGTTTCGATTCGACCAAGCTTCATCAGGATATAATATAATAATAACTAACTACTAAGGCAGAGATATCGGTTATATATAAGTGGAATGACAGAGGGAGAAAGAAAATCACAAAAGAAAATAATTAGACAGAGACAAAATTAATATGCAAGGGATACAAAGGGTAAGCAATTAGTGGGAGGGAGACAACAATGTACATTATACAGAAAAAGATAAATTATAATACAAAAGAACATAATTAGACGGGAGCAAATTAATTTTACAGAGGTACGATGAATATCAATTAGGGGGAAGGAGACAACAGTGTATATATGAGCATAAGTAAATGGGCAACAGTATTCAATAATATAATAAAAAGTCTGATGCATCTTACATTTTAACATAAAGGACAATATTTAGATATGGATGAAATAAATAATTAATTGATTTCACTATTAATTAATTAAAATAATACACAGATATTTTGCGGCGCGATCCAGAGTGGAAAATACTCTCAGTATCACCTGATGTAAGACTACCACTTAGAGTTGAAACTTTGCTTTAAATGGCTTTAGATTGTTTGATGACCAAATCTGAATAGCCAGGTACTTCCCCGCTTTCTCCCCCATCTCCTTCCCTCCCCAATACCTTTACCCTCACAACATACAAAAATTGGGGATGCTATAGTCTCACTGACTCCAAACAGGAGCAGTCCGGACTACGGCACAGCTTTATTTAGTAAATTCGTGCTGCCTTGTCTGTACACGTGTAGAGTGCAGGTATTTGCTAAAGCTTTATTTAACTACACGTGGAAAAATCACGGAGGTTAATTAATTTCATTGGAACTTACCTAACTAACATTTCTGTATTTATGCGAAGATTTTATTTAGTTATTGATGCAAGCAGATTCAAATGAGTAAGCATCGATCTACATACTAACTCATGCACGATTCACTCTTTAATAGCGTATGGTTATTTCCATTTTTGTAATTATTACCAAAAAAGATACTTTTTTGCGCGATGGAAACATTATTTGGAAATCTATTTACTTTATCTATGTTGCATAGCAAAGTAAATAATCACATGTTCACGTCGAAGCAATCCTATCATTCACGTGTCAAACTTATCAATTCGAATGACAGCTCACCTTTGAATCTACTAAAGTATTCCACAGGTCAATTTAATTTATTTTAACCAAAAATCAAGGGAAAAATCGTCTTGGGGAAACTCACCGATGACAAATATTATAGGTTTCATTCAAACAACCGAAAACTCAATGACTAAGCGTTTGGTAAGCAAACGTATTTAGTATTTATACACAAAGAAGAGATATAACATTATTATATTAGTCAGTCGAGAGAAATTGTGATTTAAAATTGTGTGACAAAACCTAATGTCTGATTCCATATATAAAGAAAATATAGATCATATACAATACGAGATTTGGTCAAAATGAAGGCACCCCAAGTGGTTCGCTACGTTTGGTGATTTAGCAGGGGTGTCTAGGTCTTGGAGGCGGATGACCAGGACACACTGAACCCCAGATTCCTACCCACCCCTTAAACCCTTTTCCTTCCCAGAACTCTCCTCTCCTCCTTTTCCTAAAAAAAACCCTCCATACAGCATCCCCAAAGATGACATAAGTCCTGAGGGAAATTATTTTCCTCAGGGCCTCCTGTGTGGAGCTCATGTAAAACAAAAAAATCAGAGGTGTTGGATAACCAACACCTCTGCCATAGGTCACTTGGGGTGACAGAGGTGTTAGTTATCCAATAAAGGTTCCCGGGGCGGTGGTACCCATTCCCGCCTACCAAATTGTACAATTGATCTATGTACAAAACACGAAATTATTTCATTTCCAGTCAGTAGACATTTTGTGCAATGTTTGGTACCTGCACTGCCTGCCCATGAAGGTATGTAAACCCGTATCCCACACGGTAATAATAATTCCACTTGTTTACCGGTGCATTCAAATCAATCTATTATTGTTTGCATGAAAAGCAGACATAAATCCGGCCCGCTGGACCAAAACCAATACTTTGCATGGCAGCATCCATCGACAATATCACCATATATTTGCATATAGTACATTCCGTTCACTGTTATTTATTGTCTGCCAGATCCAGTCAGTGAGTACAATGGATGACGAGTTGGGCACCATCCGTGGAAAATTAAATCATCCATTTAAAACTAACGAAATCTGGACTAATCTTATTAAAATTTGCGTGTTCCCACCTCATCTGTTATATTATGAACTAGATCAGTGAGACCAGGTTTTCTGTGCAATCGAACGCCAGGTAGAAATAGAAACCCAATGTTGAACCAACCTCAACTTTCGTTTTATTATAAATATATTATATAATCGACCTCAGAATAGGGCAAGCAGAATAGAGTTAGTCGAAACGCGCAACAATTCCTTTCCATTTTCGAAAGGTTGGCTATATGAATTAGATCATAGAATAGATCAGGTGGAATCCGAGCTAATGCAATTTTTGTATAACAGAATTAGGGATTGCAATCCCGCAAAGCGGGATCCCGCACCTTCAAAGCGCGGATCCGCGGATCCCGCAAATTAAAAATTTGGCGCTAAAACTTCCGCGTAAATCGAGAGTAGTTCATAAATGGCACTGGGCTGCGCACGTCTTTCTGTAGGTGACGAGTGTTATCGTATTCACCGTCCGGCGTTTAACGTAAGTATCTAAATTTTGATGTTTCGTTTACTCTAATTGCTAACTTGCAGCCTTTTAAATTAGGATTTGAGGCACTTTGTAGGCGAGAGTCAACGCTTGTAACTGCGACACAAGAGTTCGATTTATTTTGGATAAATTACAACAACAAAACACGGTATTGAGTAACCAGTTGTCACAGACTCTGCATGAACGTATTCCAGAACGCCGCACTGATTTAACAGGAGTTTTGATTTATTTGCAAAATCCATAAAAATAGAGATCGTACTTATACATTCTCCATGCCAAGAAAAGTTGCAATACGCCAAAATATAAAGAAAATAATAGAAAGAGTCGTAATTCAAGACGAAGAAACATATACGTCTTCGAAAATACACCTATAGCTGGAACATCTGCTACTGATATCCTACTCTAGCGCTAAAAAAAGAATTAGAAAAACAGCTTCATCAAGAAAAACAAATATTTAAGAAAAAGCCAGACAATTAGCAAAAGAAGTTTCAGAAAATTTTGAAGAAAGAAATGACGTTCTTTAAGTCCGATGGTATCAGAGGAGAGTACCTGACGCTCGCCTATGAATATATCCTGACGGTTCAGCCTACTAGCGTAGAAGCCGAGATAGCGTTTTCAGCATCAGGATATATTTGCAGTTCACTGATTCTCGGAGATGATACAATAAATGTCATTTGCTTCTTAAGAGCGTTTTTTCAAAAGTTGTCACCATAGGTTGATATTATAGTAATAGCATCTAAGAGAAAGTTGTGATTTGATTATTAGTCATTATAAGAATAAGACTGAATTAAAAATATAAAACGGTTGTTATGAGTAAGGGTAAAATTAACAAAACGACTAAACTATGCCAAACATTTTTCTCAAAGATGACATAGGCCCTGAAGGAAATTATTTTCCTCAAGGCCTCCTATGTGGAGTTAAAATTTTGTATTTCTGATTAAATTAAGTATTAATGTTTTTAAATTAAGCTAGATTTTCGAAAGAAAAAATTAAAATTTCTCATAGAAAGCATAAATTTACAGGGTAATCTATATATATAAACATGAAAATAAGTTTGCTTCTGTCTACGCATATATGTATGTATGCTATGCGTTGCTAAGCCATTCATCCGATTGCGATGAAACTTTGGGGATTTGATGTGTGCCTGAAAGCGATGGTTTCTTTATATACTGGTGAGCTCTGGAATTATGAAATTTGTATGAAAAATTTGCAATAGGTGGCACGTGAGCTGTTTGAAAACTGAATGTACCGGGAATGAATGTAGTGAATGCGGGAGGGGGGAGGGAACTCGGGAGGGGGGAGAGGAACTCGGGTGTGGGATTCGCGGGAGGGGGAGGCGAAACCGGGAGGGAGTGATGCGGAACTTGGGAGGGGGTAGGGGAACTCAGGAAGGGGGTTCGCAGGACGGGGGAAGAAGGCAATGAGAGTGGGGAGAGGGAAGGCGGAGAACGCGAGAAGGGAAGGAGATGCGGGAGAGGAAGGGGAGGCGGAAGGGGAACGGGACGAATGGGAAAGGACACACAGGGAGAAACAATTTCTTTATTAAGTGGCGTAGTGACGGCCGGCGTAGTCCAGCGGTGAGGCTCTTGACTAACATTCCGAAGGTCGCGGGATCGAATCCCGGGGTGGCAAATAAATTTTATTTGATTAATTTGTGTTATTTCACAATTTTTTCATTTAAAATAATATATAGTATCGTGGAAAGTAGTTTTTTGAGCGTCGGGATTACCAAGGTTGAAGGAATTGGTTCCAGAGGCTAAGGAGCTGGTGGAGGGTGTTTTACCTGTGCTCGTCTTCTCATCAGACGAGTGTGTATTAATATTTTACTATGAGGAATAGTCAGGCTCCTGGGGGTCGCGGTACTTTCAGGCCGCGCCCTGTGTTCAATGATTATACTGGATGATGATTGATAACACTGTACTCTTATTTGAGTGATTTAAGATTTATTTAAGATTTAGTTATTTACACAATTAGTGTTCACGTATGAAACGGATAGAGAGGTACAAAACGCGAACGGGCGGTTGGATCGAGTGCTCGGAACGGAATGATTTGCCCGATCATCCTGGGAGCGGTGCTGAGATATTTTTTGGAGAGGTGGCAATGATACCACATGTAAAAATAAATGTAAGTTATGCCCATATACCTCCCTACCAGCGTCGTACGCGAATTATAAAATATGGCATTGCTTAAAAAAAGAAAAAATCGTATGGTAATCTCAGCGTTCTTCCGTAGGTGATTTCTGCGGGTGAGCATTTCAAGTCTTCGCGAACGGTGGATCTCAGACCTAATAAGATGAGTGGAAGACTTTCCAACCAGTCTGGATTGCTGTACGCCATGATTGCCGCTTTAAGCGTTCTGTGCCATCTTTCAATAATACCATTTGCTTGTGGATGGTAGGCTGTGGTTCGGTTATGCTTTATTCCGAATGTGCGATTGAGGTTCTTGAACAGACACGATTCACATTGTCGTCCCTGGTCCGTTGTGATTGTTTCCGGGACGCCATGTCTAGCGATCCATTGTGAGGTCAGAGCGGTTGCCACCGTCTCTGCCGACATATCCTTTAAGGGAATCGCCTCCGGCCAGCGGGTGTATCTGTCTATTATTGTAAGGAGATATTTATACTCATTACGAGCTGGCAGGGGACCGACCAAGTCTATGTGGATGTTTCGGAATCGGTCTTCTGGAAGAGGATATGTTACTGTTTGTGCAATTGTATGTCTTGATATCGGACGCGACCAAATAAAAGTGCCGCCGCAACTTTGTATAATAGCCTACTTGACATTATAAACTGTTCTGAAGATGATGAGAGCGACTCCAACGATGAGACCTTCGAGGGCAAGGAAGAAGCCACCTCATCCGACGATGAAGAAGGGGCCGTTAACGGAGTAGGTGACGATTCTTCAGAGGAAGATCCTGATGAAGAGGAATCAAGCGATGAGGATAGTGAACAAGATGAGATGGACGCCTTTAATATGATGATTAAAAATGAACCTGGTTCAAATAGTGGATGCACGGCTGTCGTTGCTTTACTTCGTGAAAATGAGCTGTACGTCGCAAATGCTGGAGACTCCCGCTGTGTGGTGTGCAGAGATGGCAAGGCAATCGACATGTCCATAGATCACAAACCCGAAGACGAAATAGAGTTGAATAGAATCATCAAAGCCGGAGGAAAGGTATCCAGCGACGGTCGAGTCAATGGAGGCCTGAACCTCACGAACCATTGGTGACCCTCGACTTTCCACATTGGTGACCCCGAGAATTTCTATGGATGATGATGGACACTGCCGTAACGGAGGATCGAGTGCTGGAAAACGGAATCCTGGACACCCAAATCTTGTGAGTTTCATTTCAATTTTTTAATTTAAATTCAGGTCCAGTATGTACATTAGAATCATATAAAAATAAATGTAAGTGATGCCCATAGTATATTTGCGGCACGTTCGAGAGTGGAAGATACTCTTAGTATCGCCCTGGTGTAAGACCACCATTCAGAATTGAAAAGTTGCTTGAAATGGCTCTGGCCGTGTTTGGTGACCAGATCTTAATAGCCAGGTACTTCCCACCTTCCTCTTCCCCCACCTCCTTCCCCTCCCCACTACCTTCAGCCTCATAACATACCCCAAATGTGGATGCCATAGTCTACTGGCTCCAGACGGGAGCAGTTGGGACTCTTGTGCGGTATTCACATAAAAAAGCAACGCATGCCGCGAGCTCGCTAGTTGTTAATAATATTTTTTGTTCAAATTTAAATTTTCTCAATTTTCATTTAAAAATTCAAATTTGAGATTTCAAAACTCTGATTACTTTTTAGCCCACCTCGTTTATAGTGTTCATTATTTGAGACAACTGAGACAGAAAATGTACGTAAATACCTATTACATAAGAACTTAAGAACCAAAAAGAAAGAGAACAATGCATTCTTCAACGAAAAAACCATTCATAACTGTTTCGGCTAGGCTCAATTCGTGCAAAGAAATATTAGAAATGTCTAATTACATAACCCATACAAATGAAAGTGCCCATGTAACTAGTAACGAGGAGATACTTTCCTAAATATTCCGCGGTTTGGTTGAACTGTAAAAAAATTATCGATTGTTTGACTCTAATGGGAAATGCAAACAGTCAGAAAAGTGGGGAAGTTGTTCATTGAAGTTATTTTTTCAGAATAATACGTCACACGCTAAATACTTTATCAATTAAGTTTATAAAACAAGTTATATCAATGACCGAAGAGGAACTCACACTCAATTTCGAATTTCAGGCCAATACGCAAATCAAAAAACTAATAATAATATCTCCGCATTATCATATCATTTACTGATATTAGTGGTAGATACTAGTGGGAAAATGACGAATCTTCATTTAATTACGCTGTCTGACAGGAGAATCATTTCAGACCTAATTTTATTATACTGAGTCATGAACAACCTAATTGACAGCCCTGCCATTGTTGCTACTATTGAACTCTATGTACCGACAAGGAATACTAGACAAAATATAACATTCTTTTGCAACACATACACAACCACATCAATCACATCAATCAACACTCACTTACCAATAGGATGCATGATTTAGGCAACAAGTTTGATGGTATTGTAGATATTCGCTGATTCCCTTTATAATCTAAAATGCAATTTAAACCAACACTTTGTGGAATCCTACAAATTATTGTAACGTGGGTATAATATATTTAACGATTTGATGTATTATTGTAATGTTTTATTTTATATTTTGTTCTATGTTATTGTCAAATATTATATTGTTTAAAATATTTCACGGTTTTACGCTATATTCTTCATAAACTACTTGTATATTCTTAAAATTTTTCACTTTTATAATTTTTGGTATAAATTCTATGTATGTGTAATCTTCGAAAACTTAAATATTATTTTATAATCTATTTAAAAGCCCCCGTGGGCGTATAACGACAATAAAATAGAATCTATACCAAATTTGCAGTTGATTCTGTGATGATTGTTTTCTTGATCTGAGTTGGGCGATTGGAATTTTAATTTTTTTAGGTCAAATTTGAAAAAAAAATCGCTTCGGAATACTATCTGCTGTTTAATGTCTTTTTAAACGCATCGAGGTGTAGACACTTCTCCGAAAGTTTTTTTAATAAGTTGCCGAAAAAAGAAAAAAAGTTTTTTTGAAATATTTAGATTTGAACAAAAAAAAAGTTTCTATGTTTTTTTTTTTTTTTACATTAACTCCACACAGGAGGCCTCGAGGAAAATAATTCCCCTCAGGGCCTATGTCATCTGGGATGCTGTGTGGAGGGTCTTTTTGAGGAGAGGAAGGAATGAACATTGGTCTTGAAGAGACCCATGTTGTAGGAGGGAGGAAACACAGATGCCGGCAAATCGTTCCATAGCCGAGCTGTTGAACTCAAGAACGAGTCGAAAAAACGACCCGTTCTCATGTGACGAATGTCAACCGTGTACATATGTTGGGCGCGCGTTTGGCGTGTTTCCCGACTATGCACCGGTGTCGAAGGGATCAATGACGCTAGTTCCTCAGAGCATCTTCCATTGAAATACCGGTAGAACATGGATAGCATTCCAACCCGACGCCTGTGCTCTAAAGATTGCAACCCGTTCGTTAAGATGGGAGAATCTATCAAACGGACCGCCCGTTTCTGCACAGAGTCGAGGGTATTTTTCAAGTATTTTGGAGCTCCAGACCAGAGGTGGCTGCCAAATTCGCCTCGTAAGACTTGGATTACATCCCGATGCCGGATCCTCAGTTTTTTCACACGAAAACCGCAGTGAGGAACCGACGTCGGGACAGCACCTTGATCGTCGAGGGTTGAATTATCCGCGAACATTTTGCCTAATAAGTTTGCCTTTTCGGCGGCGGTGTTCGCTAGTGAGCCGTCAGGTCTGGTAAGAGGTGGTAGACTGGATTTGCAGAAATTCCGACCTATTGATCCCGCGAGCGACCAGAATGCTCTGCTGCCATGCGGGCATGCAGCCAGCTTTTTGCTGATCTGCAGGTCGTGATAGAATTTTGACCTATTTATGACTCTCTTGGTTTCCTTTGCCTTTTTATTGTATGCTGTTCTGTTTTCGGATGTTCTAGATGTATTGTAGGCTCGGTAAGCCGCGTTTTTCCGTCGCACTGCTTCAGAGCATTGCCGACTAAAACACGGCTTTGAGCCCACACCAGTTTCCTTAACAGAGGAATGGATGAAGCCATCCATCGCAGATGTGATGACTTCACCAATTTCCTGGGCACATCTTGACGGATCCGAAGTCCGAAAACAGACAGCTGACCACGGGAAAGCATTGAAATGGGCCCGCAGACCGAACCAATCTGCTGACCTATAGTGCCACACTTTCTTCTTCAGCCTCTCCTTTGGCGGTCTGAAGTTGACGGGGATCGAGGTCGTCACCAGGCAGTGGTCTGATGATCCCAAAGGCGCTGTGACCTCAATCTTGTAACCGTGTGGCACAGTGGTTAAAAAAAGGTCTAACAGATTGGAGCGGTGAGTCTGGACATCAGGAACCCTTGTAGGCTCCTGAACCATTTGCTCCAGTCCGTGGCAAAGGGCAAAGGATTCCGCCTGTCGTCATGTGTTCTCTATGTGATCTAGATTCACCAGTTTCCCGCTTGGTTCATTAGATTCCGGACACCTGTAAAACCTGTAACTATAAACAAATAACTAAAAAGAAGCTTTGGATAAATTGAAGTTTTTCCTACTATTTGTTTCCACTGAGAAGAAATGATATGTAAATTGTCAATTATTTTATAAAAGATGTATGTACACATATAAGAAACAACTTTTAAAAAATAAAATTTAATGGCTAAAATTATCTGTTATTATCTAAAGTTTCCATTGATTGACTTTTTTCTTTCTCGTAAAATTATTCACAAAATAAATTAAAACCAATGCTCCTGAAATCGTGAACCATAGACTCTGTTTGGTGAGTTTTATGCCTCTTACGTATATTCGTGGCGATTTAAGGCACATTAAGGATTTTTGGCTTGTCTTGTGGTTTCCTTTTAAAAAGTGAAGTAAAAAACTGTCCTTCCCATTTTGAAGACGTAAGACGTAGCACACAGCCGATTAATTTTAGCAAAAAACTGCCTCTCTCGAGCAAGTCATACATCTCTGGAAGCCACTAGGTATGTTTAACATGCTGAAGATGTTAGTGATGCCATCGTCTTGTATATTAGGTCAAATTAATTCGAGTAGGTACTTTCCGGATTTTTTTTACTTTGGCAAATTTACACAAGCAAAATATTATTGGTTTTTATAACGGTTATGCAAGTGCTGACACTGCTGTCCAATATATAATATCATACAAGCGATGAAGTAGGCAATTATTTTAATTAATTAATTAATTCCGGTCAGTGGCTGAGTGGGCATCGCGTTTGTTTCCCACCCGGGCGACGCGTGTTCGATTCCTCGGTTGGTTAAGTCCTCCATCACGACACAAGCAATATTTTCCGTTTAATGTGATGGTAGTAGGAGATTTTTAAACATTGTTGGGTTATTCGTAATCCGGGAATGTTTGTCTTACTTGAATTTTTTTTTTAATAATTATCATCATGATTTATTTTTGGGGTACTATGCCTTGTTCCGCTACCTCCTTTTTTAGCCAACGTTTCGGACAGCGTTTCCATCATCAGGGCAGATGTGTCCTTACCATTTCATTACCAAGAGATTTAAATTCGAAGTTTTACAAATTTAGAAATATTTAGGTTCTTAAATATTTTTTTTATCGAATTTTACATTACAATTTTACAATTATTAATGAATAAGTATGTAGTTAATATTAAATGTCTACCTCATCCTGTGCGAATTTTATTACCATTTTGTGCGTTTTATGAAACAAACTAACTTTTATAACTGGCGATACTACAAGATTCGAAAGAAACTTTCGCGAAACATCTATGGGAAGATGATGTCATTCGACATTCTACTATCTTCTGTATTTTTCATTTTTATACAAGATGTGTGATAAGGAAGATTTTTATGGACGGTTTTTAGGACGATCGTTGATGACGCAGATACGATCTCTTCCTGTGACTAGAAAACTAACTTATTAGTTACAATCCCTTATAAAACAGTAAAGCTCCTTTCATTTGAAGTGCGTATTTGAAAGTAATATGAGTCGATAAACAGATCCTACATTGGAAATGTTTTGAAATAAATCTTTAAACGTTCAAAAATTATACCTCTTTTGACAGATTCAGCACAGATTCTAGGCAAAAAATCGGAACGTGTGAATTTATCTTTTTAACCCCCACTTTTCGGAACAACTTTATAGGTAAATTAGAAATCGTTGTAGCTCCCATCTTGGTTAAAAATATGATTCAAACAGTGTTAGAAAGAGAAAACACCAAGCTTTATTTTCCAATGTAAAAATTAACCAAAAAATAATTAAAATGTACGTCTGTTGTTGGCGTCCAGCGTGCGTGCTGACGCTAACGGCAGGGTTGGAGAAAGCTCTCACATATTTAATACAATTAGCTGCTGCATCTGCCCCAAATAATAACTAGCTCAAGATTTGGCACAAGCAGGGTTCCTCGTAAACTCAGGGCTAGTGCTTGTGGTTCGGAACTTCACGTTCCTCCATTGTCCCAGGGCCTCCCTCGTCAAGCAAAACACGGTAGGTTATCACATAAACAGTTTATTCAATTCTAGGAGACACAATAATACATAAGGAACGATCCTAGCTGAAAGTTTAGTTTGAATGTCCGTCTCTCTTCTCTAACACGCGTGGCTAGGGTTAATACATTTAATTGCACACAAGGGATAACATGGTAATTGACTCACGTTTGGTTTTGGGCCAACAGCGGCTCCACGCGCTTGATTCTATCAAGCTACGCAGCGTCCATCGGAGACCGGAAACGCACACGGCGAAACTGAACTGGTGTCGCCCATGTTCGGGCGGTACGTGGGCGTTGTAAGCCGGCTTGCTGGAGACTGAGGGGCTTGCGGTCGGCGGCGCGTCTCGCGGCCGCCCCGTTTGTCGCTCGCGGGAGGGGATGGTGCGCGCGCATCTATATGGCGCCTTATTCTCCAGTCCGTGGAGAAGCCTAATTCTCGAATTTGTAACGTAACACTTCCCCCCTCGCCGCAATAAAAGCGACGTGGTAATGGAGCTGTAGGACTAATAAATCCTCTTACCTTTTCAGCACTTGTGCCAAAAATATTTAAGAGAAACGAGGAGAGAGAGAGAGAGAGAGATTCCTAGCTGGAGAATAGTTATGAACAGAACACAAAAGAGAAGATACATGTTGTAACAAGGAATTGTCAATAAAAGTATATAAAGGCAGTGGCATACATAAATACAGTTGCAAAGAACAAGGATCTGTTGAAGAAAGGTACAAGGGTTATGCAGTGATAGAAAAAAAAAACTCTAAAATTGTATCATTGGTCTGTGAGCTAATGTTTGCGAACGTGGTTTGCGTAGGATGTCTGGGGTGGTTGAACGTTTCACTGAAGTTACAAGGTTACTTTGTCACAGTAACCTGGCCCATTTGAGATTGCACTCAAGGGACACTAGGGCCTTTAAGAAAATACGAGGAAGAGAACACATGATGAGGCTTCTAGGTGGTGTGGAGAGTTCTACCTGTCACAGAGGTCGAAAGGGTAACTGCTTCCGGATCCTGTGGGTGAGCCAGTACGAAACCATTGAAGTACTGGAGAGTGGAATCGCAATTGGTGGTTGGTACACTGGTTTTTGTATGTAGTGGGATTGTTTTGTGAACAATCGTTGGTATTGTTATTTGCGCAAGGGCACAGGAGCATCCGCACAATGGCAGTAGGGCATTTGCATTATGCAGCAGGAATATTTGCATAATGGCAGCAGAGCATTTGCACAAGGGCAACAGGAACATTTGTATTATGCAGCAGGAATATTTGCATAATGGCAGCAGAGCATTTGCACAAGGGCAACAGGAACATTTGTATTATGCAGCAGGAATATTTGCATAATGGCAGCAGAGCATTTGCACAAGGGCAACAGGAACATTTGTATTATGCAGCAGGAATATTTGCATAATGGCAGCAGAGCATTTGCACAAGGGCAACAGGAACAGGAACCAACCTAGAGCTGGCGTGCTCGGGTTTGTTTTGAGTGTCGGTTCTTTGTGGTGATACGATTCGCAACTACACGCACGACTCACACTAGGTTATGTTAGATGCGGTCGGGTGCTTTTGGTACGCAGGGATTGAAGGCAAGGGACCTCCGTGACGGTAGCGAGGGCAGCATGAAGAGGCGCAGATGTAGATAGGGTGCAGAGCTGCTGGTTTTCTTTTTAAAATCCGGCAAAAATTATTATTAGAACAAAATTCTTGAAGTTTACCTGCCTAGTAGACCAATGATGAAAAAAGTTTGGAGAGAAACAAGTGTGCATGTTGAGAAAAAGTTGGATTTGTTTGGCGTGTAGAGAGAGAGACGGAGAGAGAGCTAACTAAATGTGGCTAATTCCTAATACATGTTACAAAGGTACGTATTCAAGGACAGGTTCTGTGTAACCCCTTTTGGTTTTTTTCTTTACCAAATACATTTCCAAGAATACGTGGTTGAGGGATTGTACGTATAACAAAATTCCCATTCGAAAGAAGTTGGTCTTCCATGACCTATGCTCACGTCTATACGGTAGCATTTTTTCTACTTTCGAAAAACAAAACATTGCGTACAAGATTAGTTATAACAAAGTGGGAAAGGAGTAGGAAGTTGAAAGGATCCGCGTATGAAGATTGTCCCATTTGACAAACGAAACGCCAAGTGCGTAACGCATATATCCCCATTCACGGATAATTTCGAGGAAGGGGGAGGGTGATAATTGGGAACATTTGAACGAAGAAAACTGCTGGGGACTCGGCTATTTCCGAAATTCGACCTCTGGGTGGAGGTGAAACAAGGTCTACAGCAGTCATCCTGGCACATTACAATAATATTTGGTAGTGTTGGACAAAAGAATACACTGACATAAAAGTCTAATCCTCTACGTGTATTGGGCAGAAGATTAGGGGTCGTTTTATTCTCCTACTTGTTTGCGAGAAATGACAGACCCTTGCTCAAATCTCACAAACCTGGGGATTTTCTTTGTTCGTCTCCCAGACAACGAGTTAGTTGTGTTTGTGTCCATCAACTTAACTCCCACGACACGATGCCCCATAATCATGCGTGAAGCGTATGATTAGTCCTTTTGAGATAGTAGATAGTTCCTGGGTTCTTGTGACAGGAAGTCCACGGGCATATTAATGATTACAAAAAAGGGGTGTGGACTACATTGAGTAGTTCACACATAAAGGTTTGATATTATTTCGTTCGCACGATTCATGGTGAGTATTGTAACGTCTTCACGTATAGCGTACAAGATTGCAAAATCAAAAGATTTGCAAGTAAGTTTTATAACGTCTTCACGGATAACAATGAACGAATTACAACTGGGTTGCCCAGTATTGAAGGGAGGTGCAAAAGACTAGGTGTTTATGACATTTCTGACAAAAACCCACAGAGTAATTATAACGGCTCCCCGTATCGCATTTAGTAGATATTCTGAGATTCCCATCTATGACGGCAGATTTTATAAGGTTCCCACCTATGATGGCAACAAAAGGTTAACGTTCATATAAAAGTACCTATTCAATACAGACGGCGAGACATACTGATGTACTTAGTACAACAATACCGTAGCATAATAAATCCATATTAGCGTACGTTAAAGACTTGCACAAAGGCAAAAACATATTTGAAGATCTGGCCAAGATTTTATACTTCAACAATTAAGGGACGAAAAATTCTGGCGTGCTGATGGAATGTGAATTTCATCTAAGCTTACCGCAAAAGAGATCCTTTGTGGTACAACCCTTTTGGTTACGCACAGAGTATCGTATCGTGATGGTACAACTTTTGTTGTACTTACACGTACGATGGTAGCAACAATACAAGACATGCGCTTATCGTTGCTGACAAGGCAAATTATTTACAAAGGTCCGATTTGAGTGTTTAAGACCTTCTAGGTTTTACTTACTTAAACAGACTGCGATGGACACACCTTGGTGTTATGAAAATTATAATAATGGGATGGGTTGTTCGCAGGGTGTTCACTTGGAGACCTGGCTTCTTGTTGTGACCTCGTACTTTGCACGTGATAAGTCACAACAAGGCAACCCCAAAATTTCAGTTTGAACAGTTGAGACCCAGGGTGACTCAATGTTGCTGAAATGTTGTAAAAAAAAATTTATCGTTAATGAAGAGGCACGTTGAAAGTTGTCCCTTTTATAACGATACTTTCCAGACTCCACATTCAGTTCTGGGGAGAGCTAGAGCAATTAGGGTTATTTATTGAGCGCCATTCTATTTTCTTAAAAAACAGAAAAAAAACTTAGAACGGGTAGCAAACATCTGATACCGCCGTGGGTTTACACAGGTTTGCTTACCTAATTTAACTACATATGACATAAGGGTTAGATGCACTTTGGCGAGGACCCGATATTTAATGTACAAAAAGATTTTCTAATATTTAGAAAGGGGTGACGAGGTATGACATGATGATGTGAAAATATGATGCTGCGAGTTGTGATGATGCACAAAACCTTGGGCACGTAGTCTCTGACTACTTGCAGTAAGCCACAGGGAATTCCTTTCTCCGAAGTGATCAATTTCAGGTAGAGGTGTGCATGCTTAGAAAAAACGATGTTTCCAAGGTTTGACACCTGGGGCAGCAATTAGAGGCGAATGACTGATGATGACGAGATATTTATACAAACAAAAATAAAATAAAATGAAACGAAACCACAAGGGAGAATTATATTTTCTTCCATGACTTTGGCTACAGTTGACAACACTGTGCCAGAGCTAGAAAGGGTTTCGTTTGAGTGTCCCAATGAGTGACAATCGTTTACGAGAGGCCGCTCATTAGTGACGAAACAAAAGGGTTGACTTCCATAGTGATCCATGTCACGGTGTAGGCGAATGGTTGCTAGGAGTCGAGGAGTAACCGTTGGGGTTATACGGGCGTGGCAATGGAGTTTGTTTCCATGTTCCCACTTTTTACAATGTCCTTTATGTGGTAGTTACCTATGTGTTTACCAGAGATGTCGGACAATCGGTAAACCAGGTCTGAGATTTTCTTTAGGACTTTCGTTTTTACAAAACGGGGTGCCAATTTGGCAGAGAAGTACAGCGCACCTTGTGACAGAGTGTTGTTTCTCCTCCAGACGATGTCTTCTTCCTTGAATGTGACGTGCCTCCTGCGAAGGTTATACCTGTCGGCGCTCTTTTGGTGGGCCAATAGTAGAGCGTCTGTTACTTCACTATAGATAGCGGAGAGTTCCTCCAAGCGGTGGGCGTAATTTGCTGCGGGGTCTGCTGTGGAGGAAGGGACGGGTGGAAGGCAATTGTCAGGGTGTAGTGAACCGTGAACTACTTGTTCCATGCCGTGTTTGAGAAAAAATGGTGTATAGCCTGTAGCGAGGTTCACCGTGTTGTTCATGGCTGCTTGTATTTTGTCTAATTTTTTGCACCATGTGCGTTGGTCTTTGCCAACCAAAATTGCCAGGGCCGTGTTTATGGTTTGGTTGTATCGTTCAACGGTGTTGTTCTGTGGGGTGTAAAGGGTGTTATAGAATACATCCTTTATACCATATTTAGACAAAAACTCCTTAAATTCCAGAGCTATAAATTGTTTACCATTGTCGCATATTATAGTACGAGGGGTACCGTAGGGTATGAAAATATGTTTTTCCAATAGATTGGTTATTGCTGCTGCAGTTGCCCTTTTCAGAGGAAACAACCAGCAGTATTTGGAAAAGATGTCCACTACGCTGAGTATATGCATGTAACCGGCGTAGCTTCTAGGGAAGGGTCCAATGAGGTCCATAGAAAAGGATTGAAGTGGTCTATCGGCACGCTTGGGGTTGCCCATTAGACCAGACGGTGGTGCCGTACTGTGCTTGTATGCCTTACAGATGTCGCACTTGGAGATGTATAAACGTACTTGTTTGAATAGACCCGGCCAATAATATCTTAAAGATATTTTTTTGAATGTTTTGAAGGTTCCAGGGTGTATGGAGTCTACGGCACTGTGGTTATCAATAATAACTTGTTCTCTATTTTCGAGAGGGACTACCTTTTTCCAGGCATAGTCCTCTAAGATTGACAGTGGAGGCTTGCAGTTGCGATATAGTTGTCCGTCCTTAATCATAAAATTCGGGAACTTTTGTGGGTTGTCGCTGCATCCTCTAAAGGTTTTTTGGTACCATACGTCTTTTGTGGGGAGACTAGAATTGGGCAATTCGGCATTTAATGTTGCTATCTCGATCCTAGAAAGGGCATCCGGGACGATATTATCGGCGCCTTTACGGTGGATGACATCGAAAGTATATTGAGATAGGCGGGACGACCAGCGAGCCAATCTCCCAGAGGGGTTGTCTAGCGAGATCAGCCATTTTAGGCTGCTATGGTCTGTGACGACGGTAAACTTACTGCCCTCAATGTATCCGCGGAAATGTTGAATGGATTCCATGACTGCTAATAATTCTCTCTCGGTAATCCCGTAGTTTTTTTCGTGTTTATTTAGGGTACGAGAGAAGTATGCCACGGGGTGTTCGCCGTCCGTAAAATTTTGAGTGAGGACTCCTCCGATTCCGACGTTTGATGCGTCCGAATGGATCGTAAAGGGAAGATTGAAGTCGGGGCAATTCAGTACTGGGGCTGATTGAAGAGCCTCTTTCAGGGAGTTGAATGCTGACTCAGTCTCCGCAGACCAGGAAAAGTTACTGGTACCTTTACGGATTCCCGTGATTTTGTTGAGCGGCGCCGCGAGAGTTGAGAAGTTTTTTATGAATCTTCTGTAGTAACCGGTGAGTCCGAGGAAGGCTTTTACCTCTTTTGCATTTGTAGGTCGGGGAAACTTTGTCATAGCCGCTACTTTTGTGGGGTCTGTTCTTAGGCCTTCTTCGTCTACTATGAAACCCAAGTATCGTAGGCGGTGCCTGCAGAATTCCGATTTCTTCAGGTTGATAGTCAAACCGGCCTGTTTGAGTTGTTGAAAAACCTTTTCTAGAATAAGTATATGTTTTTCAAAGGTATCGCTAATGATGATCAGGTCATCCAGGTAGCAAAATAAATTGTTATCAAACTCTGGGCCAAACAATTTATCCATGAGTCTTTGTAGTTCTGCTGGGCTGTTTTTTAGACCGAAGGGTAGTCTTTTGAAATGGAACATACCCCTGCCAGGCACCACGAAGGCAGTCTTTTCGCAGGAGCTGGGATCCAAAGGTATCTGCCAGAATGCTTTGCTTAAGTCTATGGATGAGATGTATTTAGCGTTTCGAAGTCTGTCCAGGATGGAGTTGACCAAGGGGAGCGGGTAGGCGTCTGATATTGTACATGCGTTGAGGCGTCTGCTGTCGAGGCAGAAACGGGCTGAGCCGTCTTTCTTTGAAACTAATAAGGTGGGGTTGGTCCATGCACTGCGGCTGGGTACCACCACTCCCAGTCTTAGCATATCGTCCAATTCTTTTTCCAGCGTTTTCAATTTTTGTGGAGCTAGGTTGTAATACCTTTGTTTGATTGGGGGGCCTGTTGTTTTTATATGGTGTTGTACTAGGTTGGTTAAGCCTAAACCGCACCTTTCGAAGGAGATGGATTCATACTTGTTGATCATTTGATTTAATTGTATTGTTTGTAAAGGGTTCAAGTTTTCGTAGGGTATTACCGTACGGATTTCGTTTACTTGGGGAGTGACGGAGGGGTTGTTAAACAGTTGCGGGGCAATTTTGAAAGCCATCCAAAAATCCACTCCCAAGATGAATTTCTGTGTGATTGTAGGTACAACTAGAAACTTGATCCAAACTGTTTTTTGGTCACAATTGATCGGCAGGGTTAGAGAACCGATGACGAGTTGTGAAGTGTTGTCTGCCGTGGTAACATGTGAAGAATGTTTTCCCATTTTAAAACCACAGTTTGTGAATAAGGTGTGGGCGTTGTCGCCCAGGCAGCTGACAGAGGCGCCGCTGTCTAGGAGACCTGAAAAAACCACGTTGTTTATGGAAAAATGCGCGAAGGGTCTACCGTCTATTGCCTGTTTGCAGCAAACTGTAGAGAGGGGTAAGGCCTGTTTAAAAAATTTGACGTGTTCCAACCACTCCGACCATTCCTTTGGCCTATGGGAGGGATGGCCCGGGGGGTTGGGGTCTAGTTTTTTGTCTTCCTGGCTGTCCAATTGGGAGGGGGTCTGGAGAAATCCATAGGGGGTTTGATGAATCTGAGATCCGGGATGGACGTTTCGGTATTGTCTTGGCGTGGTCTTTTGCCAAACTTCCTCCCTTCATCTCTTCTTGGAGAGCGATCGACGGATCGCCTTTTGTTAGAGTGGGTGTCTTTGGAGGATAAAAGTTTTGCTTGTTTAAAGCAGGCGGCTTGGGAGTGACCAATCTTGTGGCAAAAGGAGCAGGATTTCTTCTCGTTGTGCTCCGGTTTTATGCCGGACGAAGTGCTTGGGCGAAAGTTTTCTTTGGGGAATCTTTCGTCTTTCTTTCGATCCTGGTATGCCTCTAGTAGCTGGCAGACATCTTTCAGTTGCTCCAGCGTGGCAATTTTCTGAGAAGTAATGATGTTTTCGTATCTGGGGAGAAGACCGTCGATTAAAACCGGGAGAAGTTCCGCTTCAGGGACAGGTTGGGTGAGCTTAATATTGATGGCCTCTGCCCTCTGTGTGAATCTAGCAACAGGCTCTCCGGAGTGCTGCTTGATAGCGAGTAGGGATAACCTGACTCTATGTTGGGCCTTTTTTTCTCCGAAACTGGATAAAAGTGCCACCTTAAGTTCCCTCCATGAGTTTGTTTTTCTCTTATGTATCCTGTGCCAGGTAAGCATTTCAGGAGCGATGAGGTCTATGAAGTTCCTGTGCAGAATACTTTCGGGGATTCCTCTGACTTGGGCTGTTTCTTCTATTCTGTTGATGAAATCCTCCACATCCGTGAGTCCGTTGTATTTCGTCTTCCAGGTTGTCAAATCATATATTTTCGTCTGTTCCTGGGCTTGTACCACCAAGGGTTTTGCTTCGGAGACTGTGAGGGAGGTAGAGATGATTTCTGAGGTGTCTTCCTGTTGAAACTGCAACTTCCTGATGTACTTTTTATTGTAGAAAGAAGCATATTGAATAAGGCATTTTTTGGATTTATTCCTGGGAGAAATCTTTCTACTTCTCAGGGCCTGTAGTAGTTCTTCCTTTTTTGACGTAGAAATGTGGGGGATTATACCCAGCGTGACTTGAGGGACTTCCATAGTGTATAGGGTCGTGTCAGGGTGACCTTACGTTGGGAGAAAAACGAGAACTCGACTCTTTATCCGTAATTGGAAAGAAATTTTTGCCAGGGATTGACCACTGGGGACGTATATATATATTTTTTTTTTAAAAAAATGCTTCTGCGAAAAAACGCGTATTTGTAAGTGTTTGGGTTATTTGAAAATTTGGGCAGAGGTTTGCCTCTGGCCGCGTGCTTTTTAGGAAAAATCCATGCGTTTTTGGAAAAAAAAAAAAAATTTTCGAAAATTTAAAAAAAATCGAAAAAAGGAAAAATCGGAAAAATTTTCAGAGTCCGAGAACTGGAGAAAATTTGGGCAGCGATTTTCCTCTGGCACTGTGTTTTTAAGAAAAACTCCAAGCGTTTGGAAAAAAAATATTTCGAAAATTAAAAAAAAATCGAAAAAAGGAAAAAATCGGAAAAATTTTCAGAGTCCGAAAACTGGAGAAAATTTGCGCAGCGATTTTCCTCTGGCAATGCGTTTTTAAGAAAAACTCCAAGCGTTTGGAAAAAAAAAAATTTTCGAAAATTTAAAAAAAATCGAAAAAAGGAAAAATCGGAAAAATTTTCAGAGTCCGAGAACTGGAGAAAATTTGGGCAGCGATTTTCCTCTGGCACTGTGTTTTTAAGAAAAACTCCAAGCGTTTGGAAAAAAAATATTTCGAAAATTAAAAAAAAATCGAAAATAGGAAAAATCGGAAAAATTTTCAGAGTCCGAAAACTGGAGAAAATTTGCGCAGCGATTTTCCTCTGGCAATGCGTTTTTAAGAAAAACTCCAAGCGTTTGGAAAAAAAATATTTCGAAAATTAAAAAAATCGAAAAAAGAAAAAATCGGAAAAATTTTCAGAGTCCGAAAACTGGAGAAAATTTGCGCAGCGATTTTCCTCTGGCAATGCGTTTTTAAGAAAAACTCCAAGCGTTTGGAAAAAAAATATTTCGAAAATTAAAAAAAATCGAAAAAAGGAAAAATCGGAAAAATTTTCAGAGTCCGAAAACTGGAGAAAATTTGCGCAGCGATTTTCCTCTGGCAATGCGTTTTTAAGAAAAACTCCAAGCGTTTTTGGAAAAAAAAAAAATTTTCGAAAATTTAAAAAAAATCGAAAAAAGGAAAAATCGGAAAAAATTTTCAGAGTCCGAAAACTGGAGGAAATTTGCGCAGCGATTTTCCTCTGGCAATGCGTTTTTAAGAAAAACTCCAAGCGTTTTTTGGAAAAAAAAATATTTCGAAAATTAAAAAAAATCGAAAATAGGAAAAATCGGAAAAATTTTCAGAGTCCGAAAACTGGAGAAAATTTGCGCAGCGATTTTCCTCTGGCAATGCGTTTTTAAGAAAAACTCCAAGCGTTTGGAAAAAAAATATTTCGAAAATTAAAAAAAATCGAAAAAAAAATTTTCACAAGTTTTCGTGGAAGTAATTTGTTTGAGAATTCAACAATATCTTGGGGGCATGGTTTCATTACGCGGCTTCCTATAGCCTGGCTTTAAACAGCACCAATTTTTGGTATTTACCCGCGAATTCCCTTCGTCTTTTCGACAAGATATTACCTTCATTGTCAATTGACAAGGTATTATAGTGTCAGATGTCAAGGAATCCACGTCAACGCGAATTTAGTATTTTTTGCAATATTCGAATGTGATTTTGGCATGGCATGGCATGATCCGGTTTCATCAGACGACAGAGTCAAAAATACTTAATTGTCAAATGACAGAAAGAATTTAAATCCACTTGTTCCCTAGGTGTCAGCAAGTGTCTCGATTAAAGAAACGATACCAGCGAGCTGCAAACTAGTATATTATTAAAAATATTTAGCACTTTCGAGACCAAGCGGATGATTTGTTTATCATGTACATGATTTTAATTGTTGAATAAATTCTTCTTTAATTTGTGTTTATTTCCACTATTCACTTGTATTGAAAATAGCAATTTTAATCGGCCGACACTTTGTAATCACTGTATTATTCGCAGCGACAACTTCCTAGGTTGGGCACCTTGCGTTGGAATACCGGTAATATTTTGTCGAGTGACGAGTCACAAATGATAAAATCGCGTCCGTAATAATTTAAATTGTGATTCGAAATTATGTTCGCGCCGAGATTCCTGTTGGAAGTGCTAGACAATTGGGAATAAACAATACATCATAATAACATTTCAGAGTTTACAATTGTTGCTTGGGAACGAGGCCGTGGTAGAACAGAAAAAATTTAAATGGCCCCACGTTTAGCGCCAGTGTTGGCGTCCAGCGTGCGTGCTGACGCTAACGGCAGGGTTGGAGAAAGCTCTCACATATTTAATACAATTAGCTGCTGCATCTGCCCCAAATAATAACTAGCTCAAGATTTGGCACAAGCAGGGTTCCTCGTAAACTCAGGGCTAGTGCTTGTGGTTCGGAACTTCACGTTCCTCCATTGTCCCAGGGCCTCCCTCGTCAAGCAAAACACGGTAGGTTATCACATAAACAGTTTATTCAATTCTAGGAGACACAATAATACATAAGGAACGATCCTAGCTGAAAGTTTAGTTTGAATGTCCGTCTCTCTTCTCTAACACGCGTGGCTAGGGTTAATACATTTAATTGCACACAAGGGATAACATGGTAATTGACTCACGTTTGGTTTTGGGCCAACAGCGGCTCCACGCGCTTGATTCTATCAAGCTACGCAGCGTCCATCGGAGACCGGAAACGCACACGGCGAAACTGAACTGGTGTCGCCCATGTTCGGGCGGTACGTGGGCGTTGTAAGCCGGCTTGCTGGAGACTGAGGGGCTTGCGGTCGGCGGCGCGTCTCGCGGCCGCCCCGTTTGTCGCTCGCGGGAGGGGATGGTGCGCGCGCATCTATATGGCGCCTTATTCTCCAGTCCGTGGAGAAGCCTAATTCTCGAATTTGTAACGTAACACTGTATGAATCCAAAGTTCCGACCGAAATTCGAAACGAATTAATGAAGCTTCGTGATTTTTTATTAACTATTTTTACAAGAAACAACAAAAAATTTAACTGACGGGAACGTTTGTAATACATTTGCCTGATAAAATATTTATGTGTTTTTTTTTGTTAAATTTTTATATTTCAAAAAATATATGTGAATTTCGAATTATAAAATGTGAAAGAGTATTTCATGACCTTTCAAGTTTTTAGTTTTCGGACGCGTTCAGAAATATTCCATTTATTTGGATTTTATTGCGAGGCGGAAATATTACGATCTTCCGGCAAAATAGGCCCGAGGCTCAGTAGCGTAGCGAGGAGGGGGGGGGGGGTGGTCCACCCCGGGTGCCACCCGAAGGGGGTGACACTCGACCGTCGAAAAAAAATACGAATTACGGAACGCAGTAGAGCCGATACCTGCAGCAAATATTCCATTTTGCCTCACCCCGTCCTACCCCATTCCACCCCACATAGCATTACGCCCCCACCGTGGTAAATAAGCCATCCCACCCTATCCCATTTCGCCCCCTCCGTTGTGGTAAATATTCTGTTAGAACTCGTGCCACCCTATCCCATTACACCCACCCGTTGTGCTATCCGCCCGTGCTAGCTACGCCACTGCCGAAACCTGAGGTATTAAATGATTTATTTTGGCGACTTCACGTTAAACTAAACGAAATACATACTTGACTACAGAATGCGACCTCTTGAGATAATTGGTAGGCAGTAGTACCTACCTGACAGGTCATAGATAGAGAAGTGGTTTAGAATAAAGTTTTAGGTCGATACCTAGTTGTGATATTGACATTGAACTTAATGAAGGAGATGAAGGAATTCCTTAAGTAAAGAAGTGATTCAAGATGTCTGAGTGAAACAGGTTTGACCATTGACCATTTGGTCATTATTTGAAGATAATTTTCTTAAATTAAAAAAAAATATTATTTTAACACTTTGGAATACGTCAATATATCTGGAAGAGTATCAGTTAGAGTTGCCGTACTGCTTCAGATATAATTTTTTTATTATTTTTTTATGTGAATACCACAAAAGAGTTCCAACTGCTCCTGTCTGGAACCAGTGAGACTACGGCACCCCAAATCGGCGTTGACGTGTAATGGAATAATATTTTTAATTTTAAAAAATGTCATTGGACAGCAATAACGACATCAACATTTTTTACTCCTAATATGCTCAGGAATCGCTGGTTAAAATGCTTCGGGTACGTGTTGTTGCACCTTGTACGTATACGAGAATTAATGATAATAAAATATCAACAAAAGATTTTTATTTTGTGACCTAGGTATGTAAGTAAAATGATGTTGGAATTCAAGTATTTGTTACAAAAATATTATCTTGTGAAGCAGATAGCTACGTGTATATTTCTATGGACCACATGCCACTGATATAAATAATATTTTGGTATTATTTTGGCATTGCGAAATTTTACATCAAAATATTCGCTTTTCGTCGCCTTAGTTCTTAATTGTCCAAACAACCATTTTAATTTTTGTTCAATCTCCATTTTAAAATTAAAAATAAAGTATAAAAAATGATAGTTAATCACTTAACTAAGAATTATTTAAACTAATGAGACTTTACCTTTACGGAAATAGCTTTATTAACACCTATCATAATGTTTCATTGAAATATTGAAAGAAAACCTTCTTCTCCTGTAACATTTCCTAATGGTCGTTTGGACAATTAAGAACTAAGGTGATGTTTTATCGTCTCACCGAAAATTTTCACTTTGAGGCTTGAAGGATTTTACGAAAACACAGTCGTTGTGTATCCAATAACTGAGTAAATATTGTACATATTGAGTTTTTTATTAAGAGGATTTTTTCATGTAATTGATAACATCTGTAAGAACCCTGTAAAGATAAATAAATAAAGTCGAAGATACTAAACCGTAAAAGGTTTTCTTGGTGGCAGTGGAGAAGTAATGCGTCCTTGAACCGATTAACGCAGTATGAAGGTTCTAGAACAATCGATTCGGATAAGGTCGAACAGCACCTGCTAGAAAAGCCACTAAGACCCCTGAACCAAAAAAATAATGCGCTTTTTTTAATTTTTCTTCGAAGAACTCTCGTTATAAAAAGTTTTGAACGTTTATCAATGAAAATCATTGAAGAAGAAGATACTACTTATAAATCTAAACAAAAATATGAAAAACGACAAGACACAGAAAAATAAAAAGGTAACGGTCGCAACTGGGACTCGAACACATGATCTATTGTTACTTTGAAACAAATACTATCTGCAAATACATCTACAAACATTCATAAAAAACATATCACTGACTGGATTAAAAATCAAGATATTAACTTTATACAAAACATTATTATTCCCAACCAAACATAACAAAACTATAAAAAGTATAAAATTAAATAAACCTAAAAATTAAGTAGTTTTTCAGGTATCCAATAACTATACATACACTTACAATTTATATATGTGTGTACATATATATATGTGTATGTGAATGTGTATGCGGATGTATACGTATGTATATATATATTTATATGCATGTGTGCAGGTATATGTATTTATATGGATGTGTATGTATGTGTATGTTTATATATATATATATATATATTTATACCCTCTCGTACTAAGTTGATCTTTCGTGACGGTAGACCAGTTTTTAGTTGATCCGTTTGCTCTTGTTGATCCAAACGGATAAGTTGATCTATTACCGAAGCTGGCATACATATGTGGATCCTTATAGATCAACTTAAGTCATCGAGATTTTCCTGTAAGCCACGCCCATTTTTCGGTGTCATATACATTTTACACGTTTTGTCTATGTTGATCTTATATAAATGACCAATCAGAGAGGGAAGCATTCTGATTGGTCATAAAAAACATGTACCTATATGGAACATTACTGTTAATTCGTTGATCTAGTATATATTGCGCGTTCTAGGGCTACCAAAGAGTTGTGAGATTATTGCAGGGCTGCGACATACTCTAAATTATATATTATAATTATTTGACAATAAATATTTTCGGTAGTACGAAGTGCGGCAAAAAATTATACGGAGAGGGAAGAGACGAGGGAGGGGGAAGGTGGGAAAGGTGTAAGGGAACGGGGTGCACGGGAAAGGACATGCAGGGAGAAACAATTTGAGTGAGTGAATTTCACCGCCGCCTCGGGAACCACTTACTGGATAACCAACACCTCTGCCATGGGTCACCCCAGAGGGGGGGGTAGAGGTAGGGTGGGGACGGGGGGTGGAGGGGAGGGGGGGGGAAGAAATGGCTTAAGTAAGGACTAGTTGAATAATTATAAATGAGGAATTCCAATTTGTGAAAATAGGGTACCGCCACCCGGGGAACCATTGACTGGAAAACCAACACCTCTGCCATAGGTCATCCCAGGGGGGAAGGGGGTAGTGGAGTACGGGGGTAGGGGGTGGCGGGGTGGGGGGGGGGGGGGGGGGGTAGGGGGGGGGTAAATAAATGGCTTTAGTAAGGACTTATTGTAAAATTGTAGACGAGTAATTGCAGGGGAATAGGGAGGGCGGGGGGGGATCAATCTGGGAATACGGGGTACCGCCTCCCCGGGAACCATTAACTGGATAACCAACACCCCTGCCATATGTCACCTCAAGCGGATCGTTGCGTTTGGTGTCTAAGCAGGGGTGCCCGGGTTCATGGGGTGAGGTTTGTTCAGGTCTTTGCGGTGGATGCGTCTGGCCACCTGGCCACCTGCTGCGTGGCGGGCCGGATCAAGAGAGCTTGGTTGAGAGAGGCATTTTAACCTTTCAGGCCTGACTCTCTCGACCCATCGACTTGCAACTCTGGCCCTATGTCACCAAACAGACTTAAATTTTGGATTCTTACTTAAGAGCACGGTCTGTTCACGAATCAATCAAAAACTCTTCCAAAAATATAGTTTTTAGAAAACTCATAGTTTTTCAGGGCGCGTTTTACACTTGGAATCGGTCACAACTCTAGCCCTATGGCACCAAACAGACTGAAATTTTGGATTCTTACGAAATAACTTTAGTCCTGAAGCGGGATTAAGTGGACTGAATGCTGTAGAAATGATATCTCGTTTGATCTTTTTACAATGCTTCGTAGCTCCCCACACGGGGATGCTACAAAGCACCGCACAAAGAGGAGACCGATTATACTATATCATTCCCTCGCAAGCTAACTCCTTTAAATGGATGTGTTTGTCTCTTTTTCGCTATTTTTCGTTTCATTGAGTTTCAAATCACAACGGTGCTAAAGAAGTTTTCACTTAAAAAATGTGCGTTCGGACCGGGGGAACGAACTTATACTAACGAGAGTTTTACGCTGTGTTGTTTTTTAAACCAAGTACTCAATAATTTGGGTAATTCTAGAAAAACTATTTGGTTATTGATATGCATTAAAAGAATTCACATCGCATTACTACTTTTCTTAGCATAAAATAATTTCTAGCAAATTTCCACACACGGAGAGGCTACGAAGCACCGCACATAGAGGAGACCGATTATACTATCTCATTCTCTTGCAAGGTTACTCCTTTAAATGGACGTGTTCGTCTCTTTTTCGTTATTTTTCGTTTCATTGAGTTTCAAATCACAACGGTGTTAAAGAAGTTTTCACTTAAAAAATGTATGTTCGGACCGGGGGAACGAACTTATACTAACGAGAGTTTTACGCTGTGTTGTTTTTTAAACCAAGTACTCAATAATTTGGGTAATCCTAGAAAAAAAATTGTTACGTCACCGTCACGCAATTGATGAGGAAAAGCATTCACCACCAAGACCTGGACACACCTCACGCCATGAACTCGGGCAACTCTTATAATGCACCAAAAGCAGCAATCACTTGGGGTGACCGATGGCAGAGGTATTGGTTATCCAATAAATGGTTCCCGGGATGACGGTACGCAAGCTCCCAAGCTAACTTGAAATGACTTTAGCCGTTTTTGGTGACTAGGTCCGAATAGCCAGGTACTTCCCCACCGTCCTCTCTCCATCTCCTTCCGGGGGGGGGAGAGGGGGGGATAGAGATGGCTTGAATAAGGACTAATTGAATAATTATTAATGATTTTGTAATTCCAATTTGGGAGTACGGGGTACCGCCACCCCGGGAACCATTAACTGGATAACCAACACCTCTGCCATAGGTCTCCTCAAGCGGTTCGTTACGTTTGGTGACTAAGCAGGGGTGCCCGGGTTCATGAGGTGATGTTTGTGGAGGTCTGTGCGGGGGACGCGTCTGCCCACCATCTGCATGGCAGGCCAGATTGCGTATTTCCAAACCCTGTACCGGTTCAGTCGCGGTAGTGACATTTTAAATTGTTATTACACCTCTTTATTGGTTATTTTTTATTATTTTGCAAAAACAAAAATTGTTCTAGAACCTAGATAAAATAATCTTTCCTATGTGTATATTAGAAATTAATAATTTTATTTCTAAATATTAAAATTTTGATACTATCCCATATATTGTAAATATACCTCTTTATTTGTTATTTTTAATCATTATGCAAAAACAAAAATTGTTCTAGAATCTAGATAAAATAATCTTTCCAATGTGTATATTAGAAATTAATAATTTTATTTCTTAATATTAAAATTTTGATATTGAAAATGTCAATTATCGCTACGACTGAAACGGTATTAGTTTACCAAACATCCAAATATTATTACGTGGATGCCCTTTATACATAAAGTTCGGAGCGGGACGTGACCCGCGCCACTTCAGGCCGCCGCGCAGAAAAGTAAAGGCCGAAAGTAAGATAACGATTTACAGCGCTGTTCACTGTAAGACTTTTCTGCGCGGTGGCCTGAAGTGGCGCGGGGCACGTCCCGCTCCGAACTCTGTGTGTAAAGGGTACTATATTATCATTATGAGGCCTGTAGACACGTCCGAACATGAATGGCCTAGACAACTAGACATATCATGACAATGGTCGCACGGACGCGGTAATTTAAGTAAAAGATGAATCACCCAAAAGGTCGGTCATTTACTAGACTTGAATACATCGGCAGAATTATCAAATCACCCTTTTTTACAATTTGTATCAACAATATACGGACGGGCGCGCCCGTGCGATATCGGTCAATCCCACACGGCGGAGAGATCCGGGGATATTCAAAGCTAATATTTAATATTATATGATTATGACAATTAAAAAATTTTTTATGATAAATAATTTTTTTTTTTACGATTATATAAGAATTTTAATATGCGTAAAATGTATTCGGCGGCAAACAATTATTTAAAAAAAAAATCTTATTGAAATGTTGTCATGTTATTCACATAAATTTATTTCTTATTTCCTAGTTTTGTTCACTTTTATATATTTTTAGTTATAAAGTATTTATATCGTGGTCGAGGGGTAAGGCTCTTGACTCGCAATCCGAACGTGGCGAGAAGAATCCCATCGGGGGTAAATAAATTTTATTTGTGTTATTTCGCAAATAATGCATTTAAAATAATGTATACTATATTTGCGGCACTTTCCAGAGGGCAAGATAGTCTCAGTATTGCCCTAGTATAAGACCACCATTCAGAATCGAAACATTGCTTGAAATAGCTTTAGCCGTGTTTTGTGACTAGATCTGGACTAGGCTGTCTGATCCAACAGTTACCACGTAGGAACCTACTATTTTAAAATTTAACCTTAAAAATATAATCTTGACACTCGATGTACTCGAAAACGAAATCTCAATCCAAAAATAGTTACACCTGCCACAAAATCAATTCCAATTGTTGTATAGAGTAACTTCACAAATCGTCACAAATTCTGTATTACTAAGGACGGGTTGTTTCAAAAAATTTGATGAATTCATCAAATATTTTAAGTTAATTTTCACGTTCTGTGTAAGTTCTATTCAAGTTCTGTGATTATTTCAGTTTCATGCAGCAACTAGCCTATAATGATATAATAACAGAACTTGCATAGAACCTCCACAGAACGTCAAAATTAACTTCAAATATTTGATGAATTCATCAAATTTTTTTAAACAACCCGTCCTTAGTGTTTAAATACAGAATTCGTGATGATTTCTGCCGAAAGCAAGCATTATACCAATGAAAGCATATAATTCCTTTTCGGATAACTGCTCTATCATTTCCCGGGTGAACGTCACATCTGACGATTTGTTTCGTCACGTGTTTCTCCACCATATCTTCCAGTCATTAAATTCAAATTAATTTCTAACAGTATTAATACGTTAGTGTCTGCGTGGTTGAAATTTAAGAACCCGGCTTTGAGTGCATCTCTGACGCCACGCCGTACGCGCCACGCCACATAAACATCTGTGTACGTGAAATTTCAAACATAGCTACCGTTGTTATTCGGTTTCGAATTCAAGAATTCGTCAAAGGACGGTGCCACTCCCATTAGCAGGTCGCATGAGAACGTGCCTTCCCTAGGAATAAGCAATACGATTTTGTAAATTTGTTAATCTCTTCCCGATATGGAAAGATTGACGATAATACTTAGCTGTATCACACGGCTTTATATTACATGTGACGTCTTTGCCTGTCCCGGTTTCTTTGTCCTGGTGTCTAGCTGTCACTGGATCACAGTGGATCCGAGGAACGGGCTATTTTCGGAAACAGTTCCAATCGGATTTATAAAATGGTCACCAACACTCAAATTGGGCGAAGCCGAACCCAGGACCTAGCAGCAAAAATCTGCGGAGCAGGTTTTAAATGGTAGTAATTATAATAACCGTAAATAATATTCAGAAGTAATTATTTACATTGAAAAAATTATACTTTTTCACTTTCCGCAAAATTTAAAATTAAACTGCTTTTATACCCCTGAAAACATAGAATATTCATGATCAAAATTACACATGAGTTTCATGGTAAAGTCGACGCCCTAAAAATTAACGGATAGACGAAATCCGGTCGAATCAGAGAGCAAATAGCGTCATGAAATTATGTACAACATTGGAGACGTTGCAAGTTTTTACACGTTTAGTTTCTTAAAGCGGGCGAGTTCAGAGTGGTCATCACGTGATGACGCGATGACGGCTTGGCGGGCCCTTTCCCCCGGCCCCTCAACCCGCCGGTTTTGCCCAAGGAACATGTTAAAACACGCCTGAGTGTCTCCTACTACAAAGAAGCGAACGTGCGCGTAATGGAAGTAAATCGAAGATGTCATCGTTTTTATGTGTTTTGGATACATAGAAAAATTAAATAATACCCAATACATCACCGTTTTTTTTAAAGTTAGTTTATTAATTTTATAGTTAAAGTTTTGCTTTATTTACCAAAAAATGGTTTTAAAGACGGTTGATTTACGTAGTGTAAAAAAAATAATATTCGTCATTATTAAGCTTGAGATGTTTTCTATGACAATTAATTTTTTTTCATATTGTATATGATTGCAGATGAAAAAAATCTAAAGGTCGATTGACGAATTATTGAAAACGGACATTTTATAAACTGTTTTAAAAGTAAGACAGTATTTTATATAAATATTCAATTTTAACTGGTGGTATAAAACACACTTGTAACTAAAAAAGTATTCTATAATTTTTTTTTGCCTCTGTTATGTGCACGGATGACTTTAAAAATACGCAAACAACATAAAATATTGAAAATCCCTCGTGCTCTCTTAATATACTGATTATTATAGTCATTCCATTTATATTAGGTATATATTATTATAGCATTGTAAAAAGAGCAAACGAGATGCGCAGTGTAAACAAACGAGATCTAATCCTTTCCACTAAGAACTTAGAAATTACTTGCTATCGTTTAGAATTGTGCCGACTGTTCCTGAGCAGATACTTCCGGGGTATTGCCCGAACTGAGGGGAAGCGGGACAAATTCTGCTGTCCCGCCCAACTTTGCGAGGAATTTGCTAGAAATTTGCTATAAATTATGTAGTATTTAGAAAAGTAGTAATGCGATATTAATTCTTTTAATGCAGATCGATAACCAAATATTTTTTCTAGAATTACCCAAATTATTCAGTATTTGGTTTAAAAAAATAACTTAGATTTAGCATAAAACTCTCGTTAATATAAGTTCGTTCCCCCAGTCCGAACACACATTTTTTAAGTGAAAACTTCTTTAGCACCGTTGTGATTTGAAACTCAATGAAACGAAAAATAGCGAAAAAGAGACAAACACATCCATTTAAAGGAGTTAGCTTGCGAGAGAATGAGATATTATAATGGGTCTCCTCTTTGTGCGGTGCTTTGTAGCCTCCCCGTGTGGGGAGCTACGAAGCATTGTAAAAATAGCAAACGAGAAATCATTTCTACAGCATTCAGTCCAATTAATCCCGCTTCAGAACTAAAGTTTTTTCTAGTTTATAGTTTTAAAACTTCTGTCTTTAACTTTTTTAAAAGCAAATTTTTTTATTGCAATATTAATCTAATATATTTTTTTAAATTATGCATTAAAAAAAAAACAGTAAATCAATAAAAAGAACATTACACATTAAATTAATTATGATGAAATTTCTACCACGTTTTGGGCGACCACTATTTCACATTAAAATTTAATTATGATGTAGGTACTCAAGATGTAAAATTTAATTATGATAGTACCTGAGATGTAGTCGAAGTCGAGTTCTTAAATTCCTCTTTCAACCAATCGCCTTGCAATGCAGTGGGAGAGATGGATTCATATGTCCATCTAATCTGCGATATTCGTATAGCAGTTAAAAACCCGCTCCGTGGGTTATTGAATCAATTTTTTTTTTTTTTTTTTATTAATCTATAAACATAGGGTTTTACATAGGGTTTAATTGATGCCTGTCTCACTAGGATTTACCTGTGTTGAGACAGGCAATGTTTTGTTTTTGCTAACTCAGATGTTTTACATGTCCTTGGACTTGTAAAATTTGTTCTCTTTCGTAATTTTCAATTTCGGAGTAAAACTATAGATTTGCATACAAATCAAATCCACACCGCCCGCCCATCACAGATTTTTTCCTTATATCTTTTATAAGGATTTTTTATATATATTTTTTAATTAATCGTAAATCGAACTTGCGACTTCTGAATTCTTAGTCAAGGAACGTTAAGCAATGCATTATCGTAAAATAATACAAATTTATCAAAAAAAAACTTACCTGCGCACACCATAATTTGAACTTGCGACTTCTGAATTCTTAGTCAAGGATCGGAGAAAGGAACGCATTATCGTAAAATAATACAAATTTATCAAAAAAAAATTAATTGCGCACGCCATAATTTGATCTTGCGACTTAAAGCAACGCATTGTCGTAAAATAATACAAACTTATCAAAAAAAATTTACTTACTCACGCCATAATTTGATCTTGCGACTTCTGAATTCTTAGCTGAGTAGTTAGTTTTCCGATAAATGGTTCCCGGGGCGGCGGCGCACATACCCGCCCCAGAAATATTGAAAATCCCATTTGGGTGACGGGGCGAGAGAGTCCAACTGGAGATTTCATAGTAAGGTCTCCCTCAATCAGTCTCTCCCGATCCAACCCGCCACGCAGTAGGTGGGCAAACGCATTCGCTGCAAAGACAAACCTCACCCCTTGAATCCGGACACCAATCACTTGGGGTGACCTATAGCAGATCTACTTCACCAAAAACGGCTAAAGTCATTTCAAGTTAGCTTGGGGTATCGCCGAGATACGGTAGCGGTAGCGGTAGAAGTGAAACCTTCAGAAAACTTAAGTAGACAATTTTCATTAGTGAAATAATTTTTTGAATCTTAAGTTGCTGTGTGGGGGATCTTTTTAGAAAAGGATGAAGACGGTAGTTTAGTAAATTCTGGACGCCGCCGCCCCCCTCCCCCCTTATGGCAGAGGTTGGTTTTCCAGTAAATGGTTCCCGGGGCGGCGGTATAATTGGTAACGCCTCCTTCACTCACTCACTCAAATTGATTCTCCCTGCATGTCCTTTCCCGTGCGCCCCGTTCCCTTCCACCTTCCCCGCCTTCCCCCTCCCTCGTTCTTCGCTCTCCGTGAAATTTTTCGCCGCATTTCGTACTACCGAAAATATTTATTGTCAAATAATAATAATATATAATTTAGAGTATGTAGCAGCCCTGCAATAATCTCACAACTCTGTGGCAGCCCTAGAACGCGCCATTATATATCGGATCAACACATCAACAGTAAAACTCCATATAGGTACATGTTTTTTATGACCAATCAGAAGGCTTCCTTCACAACCTCTCTGATTGGTCATTTAAATCGGATCAGCAAAAGAACTGTAAAACGACATATAGGTACATAAGTTATACGATTATGTAGATCAACGAAGTGTGTTAATTTACAAGCGACAGATCAACATAGCATGTTAATTTGCAAGCGATTCCCATACAAATTTTGAAAATTTTATGAAAAGTACATCAAATATTTTTACTTGCAAACTGGCAACCTTGGTAACTAATGTAATAATGTTGCCAAATCATGCAGATGTATTCCATCATAGCCAAGTTATATGGTGTTAAAGGTGGATCAACTTGGCTTATAACTTCTTACTGGATCAACACACTACGGGAAGAGGCCAATATATATTTTTTTTTATATTCCTCTAATATATTTAAATACTTTTTTTTCTCTTCTAAATAACCAATGTACAATAACTGTTAAAATTTGAAAAAAATATACATATAAAACTTTATATTACAACACATAAATACTTGTCACACATAAACATAAATAAACACGTAAACACCTCAGCACAGGTTCTCCTAGTGAGGTGTTCACGAAACATAAAACAATACCTATCCACAGTTTCACCTTCACAAACCTACCTTACACCCAACATAATAAAATTATAAAATATATTATGTAAAAATTGTCTTACCGGGACCAACGCCATTGAGTACATATTTTAAAATCATTTTTTTCGATCTCATATTTCAAATTCAGAATTAACAATATTATCTTCCAGTAATTTTTCACCTATTAATTTTTTTTCTTAAATTATATATTACGTTGAAGGGTTTAGCCTTTAAAAGTTATTATAACAAAATTTGAATATTCGTTTAGACTTTTAGAACATGTCTCATATAAATGAAATCTCATACGTTTATCCGATACACTACCTCTCGGTTGCAAATCAATTCTTTAGAACTTTGTAATCATTTAAAAAGAGAGCTGCCCAAATATTGAAAAAATTAGTCGAAGATAATATTGTTAATTCTGAATTTGAAATATAAGATCGACAAAATTGACTTAAAAATAATTAAGGCTTGTCTTCAAGTAAGACGAGAGGTGCCGGGTTCGAGTCTTGTTCTTTTTCATAGTTTCGTTTAGATTTATTAGTTTCGATCCCGGTAATTTGAAATCTCTTCTTTATGGGCTATTTATAAAAAAAACGGAAAACGACATTATATTGGATATATTTGTTTGATTATAATAGTTTTTTGTTGTATCACCCCTCACAATTTCGGGCGAAGTTCTATTTTGATGGTATTTGGTGATAATATATTTTATTAATCGTTTTAGTTAACCTGATGTATGGCAGTAAGGTATGAAACTGTTAAAGGAAGGACGAAAGTATACTGAACGCTGTTGAAGTTTGGTCTCTGAGGCATGTGTGTGGAAAACCATGAACGATCAGATGGTTTGGGCATGTAGAGCGAATGAGCAAAGAAAGGAGTGTAAGAAAAATACATCTCACTGAAGTAAACTCAGGTATGTTTTCACAGTGCTTTCACACAAACGAAGTATTCAATTCCATAAGTCTAAACTTAAGCTTCGCACAGTTAACACCCGCGCTGTGCAAGCGGGTTCCCTACACAGCGTCGAACCATCCCCATCAATATATGACGCAAATGTGAATGATAGAAGAAGTCGGGGACACCGAGGAAGACATGGCACGATATAAAAATGAGTTACCTGATTCAGACCATGTCAAGAATCAGAATAATAGAAGAGTACGTTTGAGACGATTTATGAATGTGAACCAGGCGAAGACCAAGTTGTTTGGCGGTCCGTCCCATCTGCCTACCCTTTCGGGAAACGGAGTGATGGCTAGTTAGTTTAATCGTTTTATGGTTGAATGAAGGAAGAGATTAAAAAAAAAACAAATGAGGTGGAAATCTATTTCATGTCCATTATAATTACTTTATTTATCTATTGGACAATATCAGGTGTCCTCGGATGTAATTATACGTGTGTTCATATTGTTCCCGTCTGACTAAGGTAAATAAATTATTGATAAAAGCAGCAACAGATAATAATAATGACTGAATGGCATTTCTAGGTACTAATTAAATGATATTTTGAAATGTGATGCAGCCGCACGGAATATTATAATAATTTGTTTGTATATTATAAGCATACGAATACTAAAGCAATCTATTGTGATTAATTTTTAATTATTATGCAAGGTTGCACTTCCTCCTTGTTTAGCCAAACATTTCGAAAAGCATTACACTGTTCATCATCAGAAAGGCTATTCCCTAAAATTTGTGATAAGAGATCGTTCTCCTGCGATTGCTGTCAGATTTGTGTGATTTTCTACAGCTGTTAAATGAATAAATAATCATGAATTCATGCAGGAATTCGTGTTTTAAACGACCCAAACTAAAATATGTGACAGCTCACAGCTGAAATTTTGACATCGGCCGATAGAAAAAGCAAATAACAGCCGTAGAAAATCCCACAAATCTGACAGCACTTCTCGCGGGAGAACGATCTCTTATCACAAATTTTAGGGAATAGCCTTTCAGGGCAGATGTGTAGATTGGGTAGATGTGGCCCTTAGGAAAATAATTTCTATCAGTAACTCTGGGGATTCTCTCTCTCTAATTTTGGGGATGCTGTGCAGAAAGAATTTTTGTAGAAAAGAAGGATTGAATCTGGGTCTCGAAAAGACCACTGTTGTTGGAGGGAGGAGACACAGAGGCTGGAAAATCGTTCCACAACCGTGCTATTAAACTCAAGTATGAGTCGTTCTCACGTGACAAATTTCCACTGTGGACAAATGTTAGGCACGCGCTTGGTGTGTTTCCCGATTATGCATCTGTGCCGAAGAAATCAATGACGCTAGTTCCTCGGAGCATCTTCCGTAGAGTTACCGGTAGAACAAGGACAGCGTTCCAACCCGACGCCTACGCTCTAAAGATTGCATTCCATTTGTTAAGATGAGAGAATCTATCAAACGGACCGCCCGTTTCTGCAGAGAGTTCAGAGTTTTTTCAGGTTTTTGGGGCTGCAGACCAGGGGTGGCTGTCAAATTCAACGGTGGGGCGCATATGCGATTTGTACAGGGTTAGCAGTTGTGTACTATTAATGCGGGCCCTTATCAAAGTACGTATGTAGTATAAATAATTATTTTTTTGGCAACTGAAGAGCTAAAAAAGTTCTTGGAGCCGGATCTACTCTTCGACATGTTTTAAAAGACAATTAACAGATTTTAGTAACCCCTTAGCGACCGATTATTTTTAAAATTATTCCTAAACAATTCAAACTATTAATTTGATTTTCTTGAAAGGAAAGCTCAAATGAAAAAAATGTTATACCTACCACAAATGTTTTTTTTTTAATTAATTCCACAAAGAAGGCCCTAAGGAAAATAATTTCCCTCGCGGCCTGTATCATCTTTGGAGATGCTATGGGGAGGGTATTTTTAACGAAAGGAAGGAGAGGAATATTCGGTAAGGAAGAAGGTATGAGGGGTGGTCAGAAACCTGGTAGGCAGTGTTCCAGGAGTAACGGACGTACGAATCCATCCCTCTCATGCTAGTAATATCATCTATGGGTCAAAAGAATCCTGCTGGAGTGGTTAAATAGTCTCTCCAAATCCGGCCCACCACACAGGATATGAGTAGATGCATCCGCCGCCGAGACCTAGACAATACCGACTCCATGAACCCGAGCGCCCCTCAAGTCCCCAAACGTAGCAAACCACTAGGGGTGAACAATAAATGGTTTCCGAGACAGCAGTACCCATACCCGCCTCCCAAATTGGGATGAAGACTCAGTTTATCACTTGTAACACTACTTTCCGGTTACCATGAACAGATACATATTATGTGAATATAATATCAGATGGATTGCCCGGTTTTACACAGATTCACGTGGATAAAAACAACGCGTCACTGGGGACATTTTTTGTTTAGATTTATTCGTGTCGTACCTGTGTCTAGTCATAATAGTTATTTTTGTATACATTTTAAAATCCCGGTCCGGGCAACGCTGAAACTGCCCGACCAGTCCCTACACCAATGTTTCTATTATTGTATCATTCAAATTTACTGTCGCTAATAATAAATTGTGCTTTTGCAATATTGCACGTAATCTGTGGCCTTCATTCAAAGCTATGGGCACCTACCAATCTACCAAATACCAACTATTTATATCAATGGACATGTTGACACAACGTTTTTGTCCCCTTAATAAATGCGTTTTATCATGCACTAGTTCACCTCCTAAAATATTTACTGTGGGCAGATTCACGATCGTATATTAAAACCGCAATGTCAGGATCACGGAAAAAATAAAATAAAAAATTGTTTTTTAATGACTTGCGTGGCAGTAATTGCGTAGGTATATAAATAAATAATATTAATTCATTATTGCCTCGATTAAATCGTTAATTTACTTACCCGCACAATGTGTCAATCGTTATTCATCATTCGTGTGTCATAAGCATTAAAAATATTTAGAAAAGTACCTACCGAAGTTTTTATTTCAAAAAGAAGAAGATAGTTTGAAAGCGAGATACGTAAATACGAGTTTTAGAGGGGAATGGCTAATATTAAAAAACGATTATAATTAAGCGAAAATTGTGGAAATATTTAATAATTCACGACTCGTTTAAAATAGAGCAAAAATCTGTCGGCTAATTTTTAAAGTAGCATTTAAAGATACACAGTAATTTTTTTCATACCTATAACATGTTAAATCACTGAACAAGTTTTTAATAAGTTTCGGGCGTACTTTACGATTTTTTTTCTATCGAGAGAATTTCATATAATTACCGTTTCGGCGTGGCAAATATATAGACATTATCTTCAAAAATAACATTTATTTTTTTTGTAACTTTAAAACTGAAAATGTTCAAGAGAAATATGCTATAAAACTTTTGAAATTCCAAATGCCGCAGGTTTATCATTATCAAAAAGGGCGCATTTAGAATTTTCAGCGATTTATATGGCTGAGAAAAGATTAAGATTTTTTTTAATAAAGAAGTAAAGAGTTAAAGACGAAGAAGATAATGGGATTTTGCAAGGTGATGCAAATGAAAAATATTGTCGTAATTAGGTTAGGTACTGCGTGAAAAAAGTGTTAACAGTGCTTTTGTGATGGTGTCATATCATGCTTTCCTCATCTTCATGTTTTTTTTTATTTCTTCATCTTCATGTTTGTAGTTTTCCTCTTCTTTATGTTTGTTGATTTCTTCATCTTTTTGTTTGTTGTTTTCTTAATCTTCATCATAGTTTCTTGACTAGGTACCTTTGTTAATTAAAAGTATGAAACAGGAATTTTACAAATAATATTATTTATTCTTGTTAAAGTCAATGGCGTCATACAACGAGTTTCGAATGTATTATACCAATTACGAATAAAGATTTTTGTAACATCAGTACGTACCGGAAGGATAATGTCGTTGGAAATCATAAAATTGAAAATGTAATGTAGATGCTTGTTCAATTAATTTTTATTTAGTGTAGTTGTTATCTTATTTTTAGAAATATAAAAAATTGATTTATTAACCGCAAGTATAGAAGCTTCTCATTCACCTTGATACACATAGCAAGCACGTCCATATTACATATCTCCAAAAAAAATTCTCTTTGATTGAACACTCAGATCTTAGGTTTAACGTTATTTATCGCTGTTGACTCCACGTGCGATGGTTGTTTTGAAGTCTGAAGGTTGAATTCAGTGTCACGGCCGATGTAACCTTGGAGGAATAACGTGTGTAAAGAGATAGCTAAAAAAATACTCAACTTATGCAACTTGCTGAAATTTCTAACCCTTCCACATATTCAAGTAATATTTATTGCTAAGAGCTAAAGAGATAATTAAATGTAATAATAATTAGATAACCGCCCTTAGAAACCAAGGTATGAAGGCAGTTTTCAAATTCGAATCTGACCTTGCCTTTTTTCAATGATGATGCGATTAATGACGTCGGAAACTTTCGAAATTTTCTGTAAAAATGTCTTGTGTGTGTATTTGATTACACCTTTATTGTTTTGCCATAGTTATATTATATTTATTTATTTTTACATTTTAACATGGATTTATTTTTATTCAAAAGCACTGAAAGGATGCAATAGGAAGCTCCAGTGAAAAAAATATTTCTTAAAAAATATATACCTATTCATGTGGATCGGTCAACAAACGCCAATTTTTTATATAAAATAAGTTATTTTATTAGAAATAATATAATAATAAATTCTGTATATTAAGATTCGTTATTAGTTATTACTTATATTTATACATTTTTGTGTATTTTTAAAATAAACAATTTTTTTTTGTTAATTTCTATCAATAATTTTAACTATTAAATAATGACTTAAAATAAATATTGACAAAAACTTTTATTGCAATACTACATATTCGACAAACTTTTATTGCCAAACTACATATTCGACAATCTTTTATTGCAAAAATACATAATCAACAAATTTTTATTGCAAAACTACATACTCGACAAACTTTTATTGCAAAACTACATACTTAACAAACTTTTACTGCAATACTATATATTTGACAAACTATTATTGCAATACCTACATACTCGACAAACTTTTATTGCAATACTATACACTCGAAAAACTTTTATTGCAATACTATACACTCGAAAAACTTTTATTGCAAGTCTACATACTCGACAAACTTTTATTGCAATTCTATATACTCGACAAACTTTTATTGCAATACTACATACTCGAAAAACTTTTATTGCAAGTCTACATACTCGACAAACTTTTATTGCAATACTACATACTCGACAAACTTTTATTGCAAAACTACATACTCAACAAACGTTTACTGCAATACTACATATTTGACAAACTTTTATTGCAATACTATATATTCGACAAACTTTTATTGCAATACTATATATTCGACAAACTTTTATTGCAAGTCTACATACTCGACAAACTTTTATTGCAATTCTATATACTCGACAAACTTCTATTGCAATACTTCATAGGTACTCGACAAACTTTTATTGTAATTCTATATACTCGACAAACTTCTATTGCAATACTACATAGGTACTCGACAAACTTTTATTGCAATTTTATGCGACAAACATACGCTGAATTCTTTCTTATAACTAATTTTGAACAATAATTTACTGTCTTTACAGGATGTCTGTATTATTTGTTTCCTACTCGACAAACTTTTATTGCAATACTACATACCTACTCGATAAACAATTAATTCGTGTTTTTTCTTAATTCCGTCCACTGTGAGTCGGGCCTTTTTCGTGAAATTTGACTATTAATTATTTCTTAAAATAGGTACAGCAAATTAACCACGTGTATAAAAAAAACCGGCATGTTTTGAACACTACTACTAACAACTTTTAAGTCAGTTTTATAGACATTAAAACAAAGAAGTCTTTTAATTCTTAATTAATTATTTATTTCTTTTTCATTCAGCATTGAATGACGCAATGAAAAGAGTCGTTGAAATGATAGTCTGATCTAGTCTGGTCAGTAAGTACACGTGCCTGCTTATTACCAACTGCATTATGCATCGAACTACCAGTTACCGGAATACATCAACTTGTGAAACTACGTCACATTCGGACTTGATTTTGTATAAAAACTTTTTTGATTTGAGCTTTCGTTTTCAAGTAAATCGAGTCCAAAGTATGAATTTTTTAGGTCAAAAAAAAAACAGTCGCTAAAAATGTGTCGAAACGTAGACTTGGCTTCAAAAGATTTGTTAAACCCTTTAGTTAATGAAAAAAATTGCACCTTCCATTGTTATACCGGAAGAACAAGGACAGCATACCTATCCGGTACCTGTGCTCTAAAGATTGCGATCAAAGATCAATCTATCAAACACACCGCACATTTTTTTTTCTCCACAGAGTCAAGGGTTTTTATCAGGTATTTTGGGGCTCCAGACTAGGTTACCAAATTCAACAGTGTACTATTAAAGTAGCAGGTCAGAAGCTACGCACTATCTGCAGTATTTGCGGGCCCTGTAGAGTAGGTACACCCAGCTTCTGAGAGGCTAACTTGACTGCATTCGATGGATGTGTTTGTATTTTTACTTCACATTGCAAAGTTGAATGATGCGCAAGTGTAAATAATCAAATGTAGAAACATAGTACCTTTCTATATATAACTATCAAATTTATGAACTGTTGTTTTGCTTTTATGAACGGGAATAACTCTCGTGAAGGGTGCAGGTGAATCTACCTGTTAAATATAGCGATGTATTATTTCGTGGTGGATACTGATTCGGCGCCTAAAGTCTGCTCCCCCAAACAAAAGGTTCAATAATGGAATCCAACTATTTATGTCAGAGGTTCTGTTTTTTATAAGACCCCAAGAGTGTATCAGGTAGAAATGCTGTCCTTCCCTTTATAATAAATTAATGTTTGAAACACCTTCTATTTAAGTCGTTACTGCTACATTTTTAAACTCTAAAGCAGAGCATGCTTGCGATGAAAGCTCTCGATGATCTCTCCCATAATGAAATTCATTAAATAAAACGGAGTCATTCACAATAAAGGAATTTGAAACACCCAATTAACTTTGCAAAAATATTCAAATTCTTTCAACGCAAAAAGGCTTTAGATAAAATTGATTGCCTCCATAGTTGAGGGGTAAGGCTCTCGACTAGAAATCCGAAGGTCTTGGGTTCAATCCCGGCATGTGCAAATCGATTGCTATATTTGCGGCACGTTCCAGAGTTGAAGATACTCTGGTGTAAGACCACCATTCAGAATTGAATGAAATGGCTCTAACCGTGTTTGGTGAACAAATCTGAGTACTTCCCCATCTTCCTCTCCCCCGTCTCTTTCCTCCCCCCGCTACCTTCAGTCTTACAACATACTCCAATTGGGTTAGCCATGGTCTCACTGACTTCGGAAGGGAGCAGTTGGGACTCAATTCACATAAAAAACATAAAAAGACGGGTAGCGTACTCCTGCAGTGATTAATGAATGACGTATCCTTCCGATTGTTAGTGGGCCCGTTTTGATGGGAATATGTGATAGAACCTCTTTACTTTAAAAAAATTAAAACAGTGTTTTTATTACTGTTACAGTGAAGTGAAGAAAAAAAAGCATTTTAACTTTTCGATTTCAGAATAACTGACACTTCTAAACCTAAACCTATACCCAAGTATCTGATAATATCAGAAGAATCGTTTATAGTAGGGTAAACAATTACAGCTTTTTTATCATGTTTAATCCAATTAAGGAATTTAAGATAATTGATGCCTCATGATAACATCTGTACTTAACTTTATTACTAAATAAGTATGCCGAAATTGTCAAGTAATTAGAAATTATTGACAAACTAGGTATTTGCCAGTTGATTGATAATTAAATGAAAATAATAAACTTTATTTACAACAAATAAAACATATCAACTCCATTTTTTCACGAAGTGATTTTAATATTATTGAAGAAGTAAATGATAACTTTCCGACGGCATAGCAAAAATTCATTTCCCATTTGAGGTCGATTCGAAACAAAATCAAAATTCAAACGAAAAAGTTCTTTGTTTAAAACAACTTTATTTGATTTATACACGTTGACCGGTTTCGATTGATTTCAACCTTCATCAGGACAATAAAAATATAATCTAAATTTCAGTACAGAGGAAGATTATGAGTTAGGCAAAAGAGAAAGCATACAAGAGAGGGAGACACCATCAGAGATATGCTGGTAGAGGGGTAGGGGAACGGTAGGGACGGATAGGGAGAGTACACCTTTAATTTAGGAGCATTAGAAATATCAAAATCAGATTCAACTAATTAGCAAATTTTAAACAAACCGGTAGAATTAACCGACAGTCCAATTTTAAATTTGTTCCCTTCTCCCTGTGTAATCCTAACCCTTCCCCTACTCCTTCACCTATCCCTCTAGCAGTCTGTCTCTAACAGTTTCTCCCATTCTTTTAGATAACAGAAGTTCTTGCTTGTGCAGTGGACGGAGTGGAGTACTTCATCGGGGCAAGAGGGGATGTTCTGTATGCGGGCGGATGTTCTGAACTATTTCGACCAATTTTTGAGTAAAGTTTGAATATTATCGGTGTGGACAAATATTCAAACGTGCGCTCTTAATGATTTGTCTGTTCCTACCTACCACTATTTGAATAAAATAGTACCTGGTTTTTATTATTAAAAACGCGAGGTGCTGTATTGGAACGCACCAGGTACTTGGGTCTATTGGCAAACACACCCACGATTTACGTTTTTTTTATAAAATATGTTTGTTTGAACGTTTATTAAATTGTGCGCAATAAGTCTGAAGACGTGTCATGGGTGTTGTTGGAATAAAGGGAAAATAGGTACGTTATAATTCAAGGCGATGCGGTGAAACGCGAGTTATTACTACGAAACAGGGATGCAATAAAGTATGAACACTTTACACAGTTTAATTGAGCAGTGTGTACAAACTCTTTATTAATAATCATAGTTTTTTCGGTAATTTTTTGAAGTGATCGTCTTATAAATCGACGGACGCCGGCTGCACTCACGAAAAAGCATGACTCATTGTCACGTTCCGCCTGAGCCGAGCGTGCAAGCGAGAGCGCGGAACAAGCGTTCGGCTTGTGACGCATCTATCTCTCTCCCACTCCATCGTTATTATATGATGTTATCACGTAAAATTATCGTCCGTAAACCGACTTTACGGACAACCAATTTTTTTATCGAAAACTCTGATTACTTACTTAGGGAAAACATTTACTTAAGTTCAAAGTGTAAAGGTCAAATTTAATTTAATTTCTCAATAAAAAAGCCAGATCTGATAAAATTATTCGAGATATGCTGTCAACCAAGCTTTTTTAATTTTGTACAATTATTGTGGGTCAAAAACATATCCAACAAAAAATCAAAAAAAAATATCCTACAAATACAAAATTTGGGAAAAAAAGCTTCTTATACTTGGTATTGAAATCTACAATAAAATCCCACTTTCATTCAACAACCACAACAACATTGAAACATTTAAAAGCAACATTTAACGTATGCGCGGCTCATTTCAGCCAGTTTCATACAAATCTTAAATTTGGATTTAAGTTCAAAATACCCAACCAAACTGAAAAATTAATTTTGAAATCAAAATTATATCAAAAATCTATTACGAATGTAAGCTGCTTTATTTATTTTTGCTTTGAATTATAAGATATAGGTAGGCCATTAAAGATTTCAATGTTTCATGATTTTAGGGGCAATTTGGGCAATTATTTGTGAGTAAATGAAAAACAATAAAAAATCATTTTACTTTATTTATTATACAAATATAATGAAATATAAAATTTAAAAAATTAAAATTAAAAAAAATAAATTATTTTGATGGGTGTAAATTTTAAATACAAATTGCCTATTTACGGCGGTACAAAATTTTGTCGTTTATATAGTAAAATTATTTTTTAATGTCTTTCATTTACTCACAAATAATTGTCAAAATTGCCTCTAAAATCATGAAACACCAAAATCTTTAATGGCTCATATCTTATAATTTAAAGCAAAAATAAATAAAGTAGCTCACATCCGTATTAGATATTTCATATACCTTTTGATTACAAAAATAATTTTTCAGTTTGGTTGGTTATTTTGATCTTAAATCCAAATTTAAGATTTGTATGAAACTGGCCGAAATGGGCTGCGCATACGTTCCTCTTAAATCTGGATACAAAATATAGGGAGATCAGAAATACAAAATATACTGACACCAAATACAGACTGGAACCGAAACCACTCATCTGCATTAAAAAACACTATCTATTTTATTTTATAATGATTACGGTAAAAACATTACCTACTTAATATATTTATAATAACTTCATTATTATCTAAATTCTAAATAAATAAATTATTATTGAAGAAGAAGATAACACTTATAATCTAAATGAAAATATGAAAGAAAAAAAGACACAGAAAAACAGAAAAAAAAAACAATGGTCGCAACTGGGACTCGAACCCAGACCTCTCGTCTAACCGGGACGTGCGCGTTTTCCAATTTCGCTATTGCCACCTTCTGTCAAACCGTCATATTTGTCAATCTCATATTTCAAATATTTAGAATCATTAATATTATCTCCAACTAGAGAGGTCTGGGTTCGAGTCCCAGTTGCGACCATTGTTTTTTTCTGTTTTTCTGTGTCTTGTTTTCTTTCATATTTTCATTTAGATTTTAAGTGTTATCTTCTTCTTCAATGATATATTACGTTGATGGGAATAACCTTAAAAAAGTTATAAAAAGAGAGTTTTTCTCATAAAAAATTAAATAAATTATTCTTTAATTCGATTTTTTGTATCATTCCAGTGCAGATATAATGCACTAAGTCTTCCTCGGGGTTTTCCGACTTTTTCCACCATTCACTACAGTGCACCACATTGTTACTTTTAAAAAACAACATTTAATCGACTATAATTCGACTTGCATGTACAAACACAAGTGCGAGGAAATTAACACGGATTTAACAAAAAATAATATCAAATACCTAGTGAAAAGTTAAATAAATTAGTGAAATAGTCCTTCCGGACTCCAAATGGACTTCAAGCTACGTCACAAGCTTGCGAGCGGCCCGAAGCGCGTTTTTCCGGTAAATACCCGCGAGCTGACCTTGTTATATACATTTTCTATTAACCTTGAGGAAAACCCTTGGGAATTCGTCCATCAAATTTCTTCATTAAAAATCAGTTTTGTTGCAACACAAGTAATCATAATAGTATTTTTTTATTTATACATAGAAAAATATAATAACTGGCATTAAACAGCTGCTGTACGCTCCCTTGCCGCGTCACATTGATATTGTCACAGGAAAAGACACTTTTATATTGTAATGTGTCACTATCAAATGAAACCGTATTGTTTTATGAATGTCTAGCTACGGCAAAGGGTACAGGCAACCTTTACCGTGACGAACAGTGTCATGCAATACCATCGTAGAATATATTATCATCAAATCGATACGGATCCCGCACAGCAATGTTTCTAGGCACGGTAAACGGTTTTTGACGTAGGCATAAAATATGCAAACATTTGTAGGTATCAAAATGTGGAATATAAAAAACCAGAAGGATTTTATTCCCCAACGGTTGCTACAAAAGGCGTTAGATAATCATATATTATCTGCAGCATGTACGCGCAGCGACCATCGGCCATTTGCATCACATTTTTTTTTTTTTTCTATTCATTCAAAATTTCAATTTGGGTACCGCGCTCTGGGAACGATTTATTGGATAACCAACACCTCTGCCAGAGGTCACCCTAAGTGGTTCGCTGCGTTTGGTGTCTTAGCAGGGGTGCCCGGATTCATGGGATGAGATTTGTCTAGGTTTTTGGGGGCGCCCTCTTTCTGTATGGTGGGCCATGTCGGGAGAGACTGGTTGAGGAATTTGGCCTCCCCAATTCCCGACCCATCGCAATGGTAGGGATGGATTCATACTTTCTTAACTCCTGGACCCATTGACCCCCCAGATTCCTACCCACCCCTCGTACCTTTTTCCTTTCCAGAACTTCCTCTCCTTCCTTTTTTATTTAAAGACCCTCCAGCGTCCCCGAAGATGACAAAAAATGAAACCGTGCCATTTTTTTCACAAACAGAAGAGACCGGATATTTATGGATGCAAAAAAAATTTATTGCCAAAACCAGTTGAAAAAACCGAATGATTTTAAGCTGTTAAGTCAGAAGCCAAAGAAATGTACGAACTCACATCAAACTTTGTGATGTCTATCAAAATTCTGACAGGGAGCGGACTCTGTTCCACTGGAGCGACTAAGGTCAAAATATGGACCACTTTTATTTTTCTGCGATTGACAGCGGTCCAGAATTGGACCATTTTTTTTAACGTTTTTTACGGTTTTAAAGTTTACGATTTTATAATATTTTTTCTATAAATCCTACGAATATAATATGTGATAATCGGTAAATGTGAATTTAATGGCTAACTATAATCAGCTATAACTATAATCAGTTTGTATGTCTCCATATTAAAATTCGGTGGTATGATTTTTTTAATGTGGCGGAAAATATTCAAAATGATTTCCAAAAAATCACGAGAAAAAGTTTTAAATTGCGCAGTCGCTTGGGTGATTTGTTTAAACATGAATTCATTAATTACCGAACGGTCAGAAATCGTAAAAATGACTAGACATTATATTATGTCTTCTGTGTGCAAAAATATTATTGCCACAATAAAAAGATTGTTCGCTGTACCGAGAAATGAAGGTTCAAGAATTCTGTGTGGCTATGCGAAGATTGTCATCGTGAATGAAGCTATTATTGGCAAATTGTCAGACTGACCCAAACCAATTTCAGCTTTTTTCAAATCATAAGATTACTTTATATTGACGTAAAATAAAGTTTGCAGATCACTAGACAGTACACAAGTGAAGTAAAAAATATTTCGAAGTCAATAAAAAAAAATCAGTGTGAAATTTTATTAAAAAACAAATAAAGCGCAACGAGACCGGTCATTTTTATTTAGTGGCGTCAAGAGATGAAAAAACGGATTAAAATTTTTTTAATTATTAAAAAAACATTGCTTTTCAATTTTTTTTGGTAACATTTTGGAAATCTTAAAAAGATCTATCCACACGAAGTCTTTTTAAAATGCGTGCTAGCGGCCCATTATAATGCAATGATTGTGATCAGAGATTTGCAGACTTTTCTGTAAGAAGAACTACGATTCGATTTATCAAGATTTATGTAAATGAAATTGGGTGTAAATATGGATTATTGCAGTTGGCAACTCTTTCGAACCAATCTGCAGGCAAATCATTTAAATGGGACATTTTTTATTTATTTTTTTTTTAAATTTTTTATTTGATATAGATATATAAGTGTACAGTGGTGTTATATAAATTACATATCGGTATAGAAATTATTTAAAATTGCAATCTCGCCAAAGAAGAAGCTAGTTCTTGTCAAGACATGCTTGAATGTATTTGTGCACATGGATAGTTTTTTTAATGTAAATATCGCATAAGAGTTCACCGCACAACTGTTACCGTCTGGAGACAGTGAGATTATGGCATCCCCAATTGGGGTATGTTGTAAAGCTGCATGTAGTTTAAGCGCCCTTGAGGTGATTTTCTCACGAAAATGACGCTATAAAAATCATCCAATAATTAATTAATTAGTGGGTTGGGGAAGGAGATGGTAAAGAGGAAGGTGGTGTAAATTCTTGGCTTTTCAGATCTGATCACCAAACCAGGCTAAAGCCATTTCAAGCAACGTTTCAATTCTCAATAGCGGTCTTACACCAGAGTGACACTGAAAGTATCTTCCACTCTGGAACATGCCACAAATAACACAAATCAATCAAATAAAATTTACTTGCTCGCGCAGGGATTCGATCCCGCTGGTTCTAGAACCATGCTAGTCGAGAGCCTTTCCTCTGGAACACGGAGGAGGTCATATATATATATATATCAATAACATCGATTTTCCTGTTGAATTATTTTTACAAATATCATATGTTTACGAATATAATTTAACAAGTAATATTAGTTTGGTCGTCATCACTTTGAAGGTGTGAGGTGTCAAAGTTTGCAAATTATCATAATCTATTTAACAATTTCTGATTTTGAGTATCAATTTTGTGCAAAATATTTGAGTTTAACATATCTTAAAGGGAAATTATTGATTACATCGTGGCCCTCTCTATGAATGGCATTAGGTAAATGTAGTTAGAACCTCATGAAAAGAATTATTATGTCCTAGTTGGTTGCATATGGTTCTATCTTCACATTTAATATGTTCTAAAACGGTAAGTATATGTCCTATTTAAATATAAAAATACTTTTCACAAGATTCGACAGTAAATAGATTTTGAGAAAAGGACTTTGACTTTGACTTTGACCTCAGAACGAGGTAAGGTGAATTTAGAACTGTGTAAACCAAAGTGAGAAATTATATAATTTTTCGACTGTTTTAATTTTTCCGTTTTGCTATACATATATGATATAATATGATTGTTCCCAAGTTTTCTGTTATCGAGGTTTTTTGAAAAGTGGAATATTATACAGAACGGTTTATCATAGTTTATTATTAGAGCTCGCATACCGCAGACCTGAAGTGCTTGCAATCAATTATCGATAGCTAATTGCCGGTACATCATAATGACATTAGGCATAATAATTTGTCTAAAACAATGACATAAAGACGATTATTAATCATTATCTGTTAAGCGTCCACTTGCGTAATGTTATTTATCAGTTTAACACAATAACTTGCCATTAATAACTTCTTTTAATTACTCATAATCTTATTACTTATTCCTAGAAAAAAAGACGTCCAGACCTCACGTAAATATTTCATATTATATAGATATTTTGTTCAGCGAAAACCTTTCTTCTATCAATTTGTCTGGAACCCACATTATAACATTCATGTACAAGCTATTGAAAGAATACAAAATTAATTCTTACGTTTTCTAAGTTCGTAAAAAGGCAGCCAGCAATTTTGTTGAACTAAACACTCCTTTAAATTATTTGAATATGCTTAAATTGTATTTTCATTGATTTCTATATAAAATTTTGAATGCTGCATTTGATAGCTCTGAATTGCTTGCATTGATAAGCTTTCGAATTCAACTACGTAATACTAGAAGTCGGGATTTATTTCAGCGCAGAAATTATGGGTCTAACTACCATATGAATTTCTCATTGCCCAGAATACTAATGGAGGGAAATAATTATAGCAAGTCAAGGTGGGGAAGGCGCGGAAGGTTGAAGGGGAACGAAGGAGCGGAAGGGTACGCGGGAGGGGAACGACAAAGGGGAAGGACACGCAATGGAAGGGTGGGGGACGAGGGAGGGGAAAGGAAGGGAATTAGGTAAATTTGAAAAAAACCAACCTTTCACACGGACAGCTGTATATGGCCTGCGCGCGCATCGGAAAGCCTTCTGATTTATTCGTATACGCACCAGATGGAAAAACAAAAAAATATTGTTTATTCAAAAGCATATACATATATACCTTGGAGCTTCTAAACTGGAGAGAGCTGGCACACAACCAAGATGAGTGGAGGAAGACTCTTGAGGAGGCCAAGACCCATCAGGGGTTGTAGAGCCAAGAGTGATGGTAATGATAATGTGCCCAAAAGCACTTCAATAAACAGAATTAAAACAAACACTTTCTTCGTTTGAGTGACATTAACTTTTAGTGGCTTGCCGGGTACTCGCTGGTACTTTATACAAACGGTTATTAATATTGAAAGCTGCTGTTTCCAGTTATTTTATAAATATGCGTTATCGTTTACCGATCACAATTATAAGAAATTTTTTTTTTATTATTTCTTGAGAAAGCGTATAGAGCTGTTGGTTGACTTTGTTTTTACCAACATAGTATTGAATTTTGTGTTTGACAGAATAAAAACATGCCGATACCCTTTTCCACACCAAATGTCAGTTTGTTGACGCGCTTCGTGTTGATTGAAGTCATCACTCTAGTTTTACGTCCTTTACGGGTTTTTGTCAGTATAATTTCACTTGAAACCAAGGGCGGAGCTCCATTGATTTAAATATATTCAATCCGCTTACATACGGGCGTACAAAACAGCCCACGGTCTTTTTTTCTGACCGATGACAGTCCCTGAAAATTTGGCCAAATAATTGAGAACTTTTTATGTACTGTTAATAATAAAAATAATTTGGGATTTTCACGGCAAAAAGGAGTATTATCGTGATTTATTTTTGGGTTGTTGCGTTACCTCCTTTATCAGACGGCGTTTCAGACAGCATTACAGTGTCCAACATCAGGACAGATGTGTAAGGGGTCTTCCATTAATCACGTGAGGCTTGAAGGGGGGGGAGGGGTTCGGAAAAAATCACGAAATATCACAAGGAGGGGGGGGGGGGGGGGGGGATGTAATGAGATATCTCGTATATTTATTTTTCGTTGAACGCACGATTTCTAAACCAAACAAATTTTACAATAGAAATAGACTTTATCCGAATTTCGACCGATTTCTTACATATCTCCTTTAAACATTTGAAGTTTTTAAGCTCTTAAAAAATATGTTATTTTGAAGATAATATCTAGATACGTACCACGCCGAAACGCAAATTATATGAAATTTCCTCGATAGAAAAAAATCGCTAAGTATGCTCCGAAAATTATTTAAATCAAGTCTATTTCTATTATTTTACAAGTTATATTTGTGAAAAAATTCACAATGTTTCTAATGATACTTAAGATATGTTCCACTAGATTTTTGCTCAATTTTAAACGAGCCGTGTTTTATTAAGCTTTTTCGTAATTTACGCTTCAATTTTATCGATTTAAATATTAGCGCGCTCTCTCCAACATTCGTAATTACATATCTCTCCATCTTCTTCTTTTCGAGAGCGGTTACGGAGCCTTAATGAACGATCCCTAATAAGATTACCGCTACTAATGCTGAAGAAGGGGATAGAGCAAAACGGCATAATAACCTAAAAATAAACCACGATCATAATAATTAATTTATTATATTAATGATTGATTTATTTAAATGCCTCCGTTTTCGCTCGAAAATCACCTCAAGGGTGATTTACAAAATAATTTATTCTTGTAACAACTTTTCGCTTAGACTTATTTATAAATAATAACACAGCTAAGATTAATTACTGATGACTTACACTTACTAACTACTGATACTAATGACCCGTTCGCATTGGTAGAGTATTTTAGTCGAGTGGAGAGTATAGTAGTAACTAAAAGCGTCCGAACACCATAATTTTAGTAGAGTGGGTTAGTTAGCTCTTTAGTCGATTCAATCCATTTCGTTCTAATTTTTCGGCGAGTAGCGCACCCCTCCATGCGTCCCTGCGCACTGACATGCGCAAACCCGCCGTTTTAGCAGAGTTCATTTGTAGACGCGCGGAAATGTGGCATTGGAGCGAAGATGCAACACTATTAATCTATTTTCGTATCTATAGTTTATTTATTTTTATGTTACTTATTTATTCTTTCACCTCTTATAAAATTTCTTCTAAGCATTACAATATGCTTAATTAGCGTGTTTACTTTGCTTTGTAGCAGCCCGCCAAGCGCCGACATCTTGCAATGGGCGGCGGGGACAAATGTACTCTACTTGAAAGAAATGCGAACGATTTTCGGCGAGTCAAGTGGCGATTTACTCGCCACTCGACTAAACTACTGGCTTAGTCAGAACAAATGTCGCATTGATCAAGTAGTTAGTCGAGTAACGAGTATTCTCGCCATTCGACTGACCAAAATGTTACTACTAACAACTAAATTTATGGTGTTCGGACACGTTTAGTTACTAAAATACTCGCGACTCGACTAAAATACTAGCCTAGTGATTCATGTGCCGTAAATACTAATTGCGGCTTTGCTTTTTAAAATTCTGTGCATTGCCTTCAAAGAACGGTAGTTTTCCTTATTTTTTATTGTAAATTTTATTTTTTGTGTAAAGAACCGCACAAGAGTCCCAACTGCTCCCAACTACCTGAAGCAATGAGACTATGGCATCCCAAATTGGGGTATGTGGCAAATCTGAAGGTAAGTGGGGAGAGGTAGGAGATGGCGACGAGGAAGGTCATAGGTAAGGCTTTTGACTCATAATCCGAAGGTCGCGGGATCGAATCCCGGCGTGTAAATAAATTTTATTTGATAAATTTGTGTTATTTCACAATAAATTCATTAAAAATAATATATAGCTTATTTGCGGCATGTTCCAAAGTGGAAGATACTCTCAGATCGCCCTAATGTAAGACCACCATGCAGAATTGAAATGTTGCTTGAAATGACATTAGCCGTGTTTGGTGACCAGATCTGAATAGCCAGGTACTTTCAGAAATTATCGATATTGAGTTGTTATGTTTAAATGCTGGTATGGAGAATAATTAATCTTCTCATCGGAACCGCCCTACCGTTGCAAGGGTACGACCGCAATATCATCGTTCGGCGAAATTTAAATTCTCGGCCGCTGGTTAATTGCTCTTAAAAGTGATGGAAAAAATATATTAAAAATTCGTTAAATAGGTTTGATTAGGTTACAGGCTATCTTTTCAAAGAAGTGTTGAGTTGAGTTTATTCTGAGTTGACTGAGAACCAATCAAATATACCTACCTACCATTTATTATTAATATTATTCTGTTTCGCCGACAATGCCGTATTATACAAAAGAAGATTAGACGATGGAATAAATTTTATAAAAGGATCAATAAAATAAATCGCAATAAATTGTTAAGTGTGAGTATTAATGTATTCATGAGCATTATTTATGAGAAATATTAGAATCCAACCATCCCAATACGTTGTGAAGGTTTTACCTTTCGCTGAAAACTTTAAACGAAGTATCTTAAATTATTCACAATACATCGGTTCTAAGCAAAACCTTAAGTAATGATTAATAGTTTTTTTTACCAGACTTCATAATATTATTTATTACTAGTACCAGTGGCGTAGCGTGGGTGTCCGCCGCCCGGGGCGGAGGAAAATTTTGCCGCCCCCCCTATATAGGTATTTCAAACGAAGATTTCCTTTTTTTATAACGACCGCGTTTTATACACGACGGTTTTTATTTTCTTCCAAAAAAATCATGTTATAAATTCTGCTACAAATTTATAACTGCTCTCGAAAATCGATAATGGTATCCATGTTATAGAATTTCACATCTCAAATTTTTACAATGTGTTTATAACACAGGTAGGTTTTAACTTTAGATTGATTTTGCGTTAGAGATCCAAAATAATAGTTACACAAGGAACAGTCAATTTAAAAATTTTTGCAGCATATGGCATGCAACTCGAATATAAAACTTGAATAGGTCCACCATGAATCTGCAACTTGTTATTTAATTTATCGTTATATTCTGAACACAAAACTGGTTTTAAATAAATCTCTATGGGTTGAATTAAGACTACACTCAGTACATGAAAATGGTTTATCTTTGATTTTGGCAGCACATTCATATTAGTCTGGAATTAGGATTTTATCACTGCACTTTAAATAAGAGAATGTTTTCCTTCAAAATGTGTCGGGAGATGATTCCAAAACTGAAATTTTACGTTCTGAATACAAACTGGTTTAAAGTAAATCTGTATGCGGTGATTTGAAACTACACTCAGAACATGAAAATGGTTTCTCTTTGATTCAGGCAGAACACACATAGTCCGCAACTAGAATTTTAAAACTGCACTTAGAATTATTTTATTTTATTTTTTTAAATAAAATAAAAATAAAAAAATTATAATTTATTGTGAAATTTTGCCGCCCCTTAAAAGTGCCGTCTGGGGCGGGCCGCCCCCCCCCCCCCTCCCCGCCCCCCCACGCTACGCCTCTGATTATACCTTATTAGATTTGTCAAAGAATCTTTATATAAAGATGCAAAAATCAGTTATATTAAACACATGTAGGATTATGAAAGATTTTTTAAATATTTATATTGAGGGATCAGTAGGATTTATCCGTCCAGTTAGGAGTTCTATTGAGCCGAACCCTCTGATATGAAAATAACTGGAGTCGGTGAAGTATTTTCCCATATGGTCTCTGGTAGGTTGACGTGTTGTTCTTGTATAGTTTTGAATTTATTAAGTATACTTATACATTGCAATTACATAGCGTGGATTGACTAGATGATCATTCGTGGAAAAGTGTGTGGAATGGTTAAATTTTTCTGTGGGGAAGATTTAACCCGGACATAAAGTCTAGAGAACAATTTAAAAGTAAAAGGATAATTTGTAGAGCGCCGTGAAAAATCACCTCAGGGGCGCTGTAAAATATGATTTCTAAATAGGTCATTGAAAAGTGGGAAGAGCAGTAAATCATTAATTGATTGGGAGAAGAAGAGCCGTTGATTTTGGTTCGGCGACTTTTCAACCCGCGACAAAATATCTTACTAACAAAACATCCCCTAACAAAATATCTATTGAAACCTAACCAAACCTAACAAAAACTGGACGAAAACAATACTGACATCCTGTAAAGAGAATAAATTATTGTTCAAAATAGTAAAATGTAAAATAAGGTTAGGTTAGGTTAGGTTTTAGTAGATATTTTGTTGGAGGATGTTTTGTCGGGGACATTTTGTCGCGGGGCGAAAACGCTCAGTACCGTTGACTTTTATTTGTAGGTAGGTAGGTAGGTATATATTTTTTTTACATAAACTCCGCACAGGAGGCACTGAGGAAGATAATTTCCCTCAGGGCCTGTGTCACCTGAGATGCTGGGTGGAGGATCTTTTTGAGGATAGGAAGGAATGAACATTGGTCTTGAAGAGACCCATGTTGTAGGAAGGAGGAAACGGAGGTCAGCAAAACGTTTCACAGCCGAGCTGTCGAACTCAAAAACGAGTCGAAGAAGCGACCCGTTCTCGTGTGACAAATATCAACCATGTACAAATGTTTGGCGTGTTTCCCGACTGCAAGGGATCGATGACGCTAGTTCCTCGGAGCATCTTCCATTGAAATACTAGCAGAATAAGAACAGCATTTCTTTGCTTCGGGAATATTTCCGGATCATTTAAAAAAATCGATAATTATCCCAATTCACAAAAGTGGACCAAAAATTCTTGTAGAAAACTATAGGCCGATAGCACTGTTAAGCGCGATATCTAAAGTTATCGAAAAGATTTTCAAATCAAGGTTGAGCGAATATGTGGAATATCACAAAATTCTAAGCCCAAACCAATCGGCTTTCGGTCTGGTAAAGGAACAGATGATGTCATCGCATGTCTCACGGAAACTATTGCAGAAAATATGAACCGTGGCAAGAAAACCATTGCCCTGTTCCTCGACCTGGCCAAGGCTTTTGACACAATATCCCATAAAATACTTTTACAGAGACTGCAAAATATAGGAATAACGGGAAAAAATTTTCAATGGGTACAAAGTTATATTTCTTAGAGATTCCAGCAAACAAAAATTAATGAAGCTACTAGTACTTCACTAGAAAATAACTTTGGAGTGCCACAAGGTAGTACACTAGGGCCCCTTTTCTTTATTATATACATAAACGAACTATGCAATCAACACATAGGTGGGAAAATAATTACGTTCGCAGATGATACCGTCATATTATTTGAAGGAGATGATTGGAAAGAAACACACCTTCTTGCGAACATCGGTATTAACATAGTGAAACAGTGGCTGGACAGTAATTTGCTTACATTAAACATATCAAAAGCTAAATACCTAACTTTCAGCGCTACTATTGCAGGACAACCCAAAACACTTCACCACCTCATAATACATCAAATTGATTGCAACTCTAGAAAAACTCTATATATAATATAGAGTATTTCTAGAGCTGCAATCAATATATAATATAGAGTATTTCTAGAGCTGCAATCAATTTGATGTATAATAACTCTCCATGTAAATGTGAAACTCTTGAGTGTGTTAAATTTATTAAATATCTAGGTGTTATTGTTGACAATAACCTCAAATGGAAATACCAAATAGAAAATGTAGCAAAAAGGGTGCGTACACTGATTCATGTGTTTATTCTGTTACGTGAAATTTTAAAAACACACAACTTAAAAAAAATATATTACGGACTATGTAATTCGATCATAACCTATGGCTGTATTGGATGGGGGGGTACAGGTAAAACAACGCTAAGCCTGTTATTGAAAGCTCAGAAATCTATTTTACGCGTCATTATGAAAAAACCTTTCAGATATTCGAGCGACACTCTCTTCATGGAATTTAATGTACTAGATGTTCGACAGTGTTACATTAAAAAGATAATAATTTATGCTCATAAAAAAAAATATAAAATGGAAACAGTCGAACACAAACATCAAACCAGAAGTAAGGGCAGAAATGACCTATCTATCCCAACAAGTAACACAGCGGCTTATCAAAAAATATTCTCATACCTGGGACCAAAATTATACAACAAAAGCCCTTCTCAACTAAAACTGGGTGAAATGTCGTCCTTCGGTCCCAAAATAACAAAATGGTTGATAGATTTAGGCAGGACGGAGTCAGAAACACTATTAAAAAATGTTATATGAGAATTATATATTACGAGCACCCTGTACATCTCTTATGTTCCCAAAATTTAAAAAAATTTAATCTTCTTTTCTTTATTTAATTTATTCTTCGTTTTGCTTGTATCCAATAATACTAAAATGGTTAATAGTATGTATCTCTTTGTTTCCAAAATTTTTATTTTATTTTCCTCTTCTGTTTCTTTTGTATAATGTTTTTTTTTTTAGTATTCAAAAATAACAAAATTGTTACTGGTTCAGTAGATAATTGTCTTACGAGCGCCTTATATTTCGTTTATTTCCCAAATGTTATTTCCTTTCCCTTACTGTTTTTATTTTCTTCCTTTACTGCTTTTATTTTCTTTTCCGTTACTGTTTTTATTGTATACGTACTTTTATATACTATATTTCTTTTGCTACCCAAATGTTTAATTTCTTTGCCTTTACTGTTTTTATTTCAATCGAAATTCGAAAACACTATACGTTTTATATTCGATGCTTAACTAATTATAAAATTGTAACATATATTATAATTAGGTAAATGTAATTTTTCAATCTTAATTAACACTACATATATTAATCATCATGTACCTAATGCATTCGAAACCTATCAATTTGACTGTCCTAGAACGGGAGTCCTTCCTAGTTGGACAGTCAAAAGCTTCCTTGTACTGTTTTTATGTTTCTATAACAAAAAAATAAATAAATAAAATAAATAAATTCCCACCCGTGTGCTCTAAAGATTGCAATCCGTTTGTTAAGAAGGGAAAATCTATCAAACGGACCGCCCGTTTCTGCACAGAGTCGAGGGTTTTTTCAGGTATTTTGGAGCTCCAAACCAGAGGTGGCTGCCAAAATTATCCGTGGGGCACACTTGCAATTTGTACAGCGTTAGCAGTTGTGTACTATTAAAGTATTTGCGGGCCCTATATAGTGCGCCTAGTTTTTGGGGGGCTAATTTAACTGGCTTCGTTAGAGCCCTCATATCTGAGCTGGTCACTTATAGCTACACCAATATATCAATGGAGGACCTGTTCGGAAAATTGTTTCCGGAGGTCAAACTGCAACTTCTAACAACTCGGAAGCAATGAAATCATGGCTACCCCATTAAGGGAATTTTATGAAGCTAAAGGAGAATGGGAAGAACTTAGGTATTCAAATCTCGTTACTAGCGTATGTAGCTATAACCTTTTTTTACATTAGCTCCATCCAGGAGGCCTTAAGGAAAAAATTTTCTCAGGGCCTATGTCATCTTTTGGGAGGAGATGTGTGGAAGTTCTTTTTAAGAAAGGAAGGAAAGGAAATTCTGGGAAGGAAAAGGTTTGAGCTGTGGGTAAGAATCTGGGGGTCAGTGTGTCCAGGAGTGGCGGACTAACGGACTATCTATATGTACTGCGGTGCAAGGTGATTTTCCGAGACAGTTCTTCTAGAGAGGTCAAAAGGTCTCCCTCAATCAGTCTCTCCCTATCCGTCCTGCCAAGATCCGGACAAACCGCACCCCATGAACCCACCAAAGTCGCCAAAAGTAGCGAACCACTTGAGGTGACCTATGGCAGAATTGTTGTTATCCAATAAATGGTTCTCGGATATGGTAACCAAAACAACGTCTATATTCGGAATAATTATAGTCTCTCGTCAAGTTGACACTGAGACGATTTTCTACCACCGTACTGTTAGTAATCTTCAGTATCTAGCGTAACTTTATTATTTTAGTATATTTTTGGGACAATACAAATTATCATCAGATGAAAAAGTTGTTAAAAAAATATATTGCGCGATTAAACCCGGTACAGTCGTTTTTATTACTTACAGCAATCTACATATATAAAAATTTGGGTTCCGCATGTTTGCGTTCCTCGGAAAGTAATCGATAGATTGATTCCAAATTTTTACAGAACATTGCATTTTGTCCGTAGGATAAGTTGGGGAATGTTTGGTCCGTAGGACATTTTGTTGGGGAATATTTTGTCGGTAGGATATTTAGTTGGGGGATGTTTTGTCCGTAGGATATTTTGTTAGGAAATATTTTGTCCATAGGATATTTTTTGGGGGCTATTTTTTCCTTAGGATATTTTGTTGGGGGATATTTTGTCGGTAGGATATTTTGTTGGGGAATGTTTTGTCGGTAGGAAAATTTGTTGGGAATGTTTTGTCCGTAGGATATTTTGTTGAGGAATGTTTTGTCCGTAGGATATTTTGTTGTGTAATATTTTGTCCGTAAGATATTTTGTTGTGGGATGTTTGGTCGGTAGTTATTTTTTTTTTGTGGATGTTTTGTCCGTAGGATATTTTGTTGGGGGATATTTCGTCGGAAATATATTTTGTTGGAGAATGTTTTGTCCGAAGGTTATTTTGTGGGGAAAGTTTTGTCCATAGGATATTTTGTTTGGGAATATTTTGTCCGTAGGATATTTGTTGTGGGATGTTTGGTAGGTAGTTATTTTTTTGTGGATGTTTTATCCGTAGGATATTTTGTTGGGGGATATTTCATCGGTAAGATATTCTGTTGGGGAATATTTGTAGGTTTTGTCCGGACACAGTTTAGTCGCCATAATGCGTTGGAACAGTGAGAAGCGTGCGTTTGCCGTTGAGGCCTACTTTTCGAACGGATGTTCTGTGATTATGTTTTGTTCCCAGAGCGCCTCATCTCAATTAAGTGCCATTTCGAATAGCCGGCACGCTCCTCCGGTTTGTCCCATTGTGATTTTTTTATGGGGTTTTTTGAAATCTCGTGTTTATATGAACCGTCCAAGGACCCTACAAGATTTAAAGACCAAAATTCAGGAAGAAATTGCCAAGATAACGCCTGATATGCTGGCAAGAGTCATGACAAACACCAGAAATCGGTTTAATCAGTGTATGGAGAATGGGGGACGTCACCTACCGGATTTGATCTTCAAAAACTAAGTGAAACAAAACCTTAGGTAATTTTCTGATTCATACAATGGGTTTTATTAAGTTTTGAAAAAAGGAACCTATGCTGCCGCACCCTGTACATGCTGATTTTATTCCATTCCCACCTTTACACATTTATTAAAATATAATTCTCCATCTTAAAGGCAGACCTCACACGAGATGGGCAGACGAAATAACAAAAAACAGCTGGTCCCTCCTGGCCGCAAATAGCTCAAGAGAGAGGTAAATGGAATTCTTTAGAGGAGGCTTTCACCTTTGCCTGAGAGAGGGGTTCTTGCAAACGAATAATTTAATATCCCATATTACATTTTTCAACAAGATTGTATATAGCACTAATTATACTTTTTTATAACTCTGAAAGATACCTATTAGCAAGAAATAAAAGGCTTATTATTATTATTATTATTATACTCCATCTTACTCAATTTTTATTGTAAAATGGGGCCTCAGCACGGGTAAGCCTCCCATTGAGGTCAAATTATAAAATTATGTTGGGCATGTAGAGCGAATGAACGAAGAAAGTAGTGTAAGAAGAATATATGACGCAAATGTAAATGGTAGAAGAAGTCGGGGACGCTCGAGGAAGACATGGCACGATCAAGTGAATCAGATAATTGAGTCGGGCCATGTCAAAAGTCAGACTAATAGAAGGGTATGTATGAGACGATGTATGAATCTGAGTGAAGCAAAGAGTGTGTGCCAGGACCGAGTTGTTTGGCGATCCGTCCTCTATGCCTGCCCCTGCGGGGAAACGGCGTGATGGTTAGTTAGTTAGTTAGTTGTGTTGCAATATGTGGATTATCGTAACAAAAACAAAAACAAAATTCCTCCAAGTGAACAATATTGCGAAATGTTTGAAAATACCTACGAAAACTCTACTTTTAGGACGGGTTGTTTCAAAAAATTTGATGGATTCATCAAATATTTGAAGTTAATTTTCACGTTCTGCGTAAGTTTTATTCAAGTTCTATTATTACATCATTATAGACCAGTTGATTGACAAAACTGAAATCATTACAGAACTTGAATAGAACTTACGCAGAACGTGAAAATTAACTTCAAATATTTGATGAATCCATCAAATTTTTTGAAACAACCCGTCCTAAATCTTCTTGTTCTAAATTCTATTGTTTACCGTTTTGTAAAACACGAAACTAACATAAATAACTAACCTATCACAAGTCCTAAATCGTATTTGATATAAAAATGAAATAAGATAATGTTAGCATTATAATGTTGGATATTTTGGCTGGTAGACAGGACTCCATGTATTGCATTGCCAATTCTTTAATGCGTTGGTTTTTGTTAATTTCTTCTCTTACAGAACAGCGTGCTCTCTCTCTAAAATTGATTTTTATATATAAGAAGATAGATACCCACTGATCTCAAAATAAAAATTGCGTATATGTATATATATGATATCTTTATAATTTTGTGTTAACGTAATGAAGAACAACGATATTGTAATAAAATATAAAGCACACTTAAAAAATTGCTCCCATTTATTTAATACTGGCTAAGTACCTAGCCCGGGCAACGCTTTAGATTATGTCTCTAACTTTAGATCTGAATATGTTTAATTCGTTCAGATCTAAAAGTAGTGTAACTAGACTCACCATTAGTGATTCTTCCTTCCTATCTTCTGTTAAATTCAAATTTATATTAAATTAAATGAAAGCAAATCACTTTGTAAAACACCATTTACCTACTTAATGGCATACAATACATTTAATCAAATGTATGTCATTAAGAAGGTAACTTAACAACAGTGGCTTAATAAGTTTACAAGAGTTACCTAAGTGATTTTAAAAACTAAATATGCGTAAAACAATATTTTTAACTGTGTAATTCGGTTTAAAATTTTTAAATCTCAAGATTCTTTCATCTGCTTTCAAAAACAATGATTAAGATGACGCTATACGTGATATCTTATTTAGATACTATTTAGATTCAGCTTTACGACAAATCGGTTTACAGTAAAAACATCAAAAAATATGCTACGGATGAACTGAAGCTTTTACTAGCTTTTCTATATATTGAAATTTCAATAAAATCGTTATTTACTTAACAAAAAATGTAAGCGTAAACCACTAAAAAAATGTTTTTTCATGACTTAACTATGAAGTAATATAAGAAACAATTTATAAAAAATACCCCTTCATGGCTAAGACTATTTTTGAGGTTTTGTATGTTCTAATTTCTTTCTTCTTATAAAATTATACACAAAATAAATAGAAACCACTTTTTCGCTTACTCATCTCGTGCAAATACGAAGCGCGATTTAAATTTTGTAGGCATGAGAATCGAAATATTTCTAGCGTTTATATTCCTCTTAACGTTCAAAGCAACTAAAGTATTTGAAAATTGTGTCAACCGGGAATATTTGGTGACTTGATTTATTTCTCTGAACCCGACCATAGCTCAAGCAACGTTTTTCGCTTTTAATTATGGTAGTAGGAAGAAATAAATAATAGTGTGGAATTGTTAGTTTCCACCAGACCTTCTCGTTATGCCCTTTCGGGGGGGATGCATTAGGGTTTGTATGAATGCAGGGGATCGTCATAAAGACGCCATACATCAGCGTTGATTGATGATCCATGAAACTTTCTAACAATTGTCGAAGCATCGCCCACGGACCTCATTCTCACTGAAGGTAAATCATAGATATTCCAAGCTCAAAACTAAATTCGGGGAATTCTTGCAATTCACTACAGACAGTGTTTCCAGGCGCTAGAGTGATCAAGATTACATTATTATAAATTCATTTAAAGAAAGGGGATCCCCCAGTTTTATCCAAGAATAAGTTATGAAAAATTCATTACCCATTTCAATCCGTCTGAAACGTAGGTGCGACAAAAATATAAGTTTATTTCAAGATATTTACATTATTTTTAGTGGGTTTGCCGCCCCCTTTAAAGTGCCGCCCAGGGCGGGCCGCCCCCCCCCCCCCAATTACAAGCATAATAATTGCTTAGCATAATAAACATTATGTTACATATAGGAAAAAAGTAGGTGCACGTAGTTAAAAGTTAAAACTGCTTCCCTGGCCTCATTCTGAAGAAGAGTTTAATATAATCAGCGAAAAGTAACAAAAGGACGCATTTTATTTTTTTATGGTATTTAAAAAATTTAAAAATTACTAAGGGTCCTAAATTGGATCCCTGCGGTACACCAGAGATTGTAGGGTTTGCACTAGATTTAAGCTCACCATGGAACACGAATTGTTCTTAACCGTTCAAATAGTTACTAAAGATTATCAATAAATTTTCAGAAAAGATTGAGGATTTGCATCTCTATAATTCTAAGGTGTTACAGTTGTTGTATTGTTTGAAAAATTGAAATATGTCACGCATGTAAGAGGTCACGCATCGGCCAGCCAGGGTGAGGCTGCGTGGCGGGCCGTATCTGAAGAGTGGTTGAGGAAGACCTAACCTAGACCTCTCTATCCGGGCTTTCTCGACCCGCTGCCTTGCACCGCAGTGGGGAGGATGTATCCATACGTCGTTCACTCAAAGACACATTAACCCCCCAATTCTTACCTTTTCTCCTTCCTTTTCCTAAAAATATCCTGCACACAGCATCCTCAATGATGACATATTTCTTATATGATATAAAAAAAAATCTTTTGTTTTTAGAATTTTTCACAAGACGTGGAGAAGTCTGATTTCCATGTAGGCATTTCAGGATGATCGTTGATGAGGCCACCTACGACCTCTCTCTGGGTCTATTTATAAAATTTGGCCGTAGTTCCCACCTTTTCGATCGATCATAAGTGATTTGTTTAGTAACACTCGATTCGCCTGTAGTTGAGTTGAATTTTGAGGAGTGTTGAGCCTAAATATTGTCTCAACAGTTGATCATTGGGATTGGGAATAACAGCCGTTCAATTCTATTGTATAACAAGTCTTATTTGGTGGCTCATTGTTAGGATGTATTTTTTTCTAAATTGATGTAAGTTTGCCCAATTTTACGATGTGACCGAGTAATTGGAGTATTCTCAGATGTTTTAAAATAAGTTATTTTTTTATCTCTGTTTGAATAGTATTACCGTGACTCAGATACTCGTAATAAAACAGAAAATATATGTAGGAACCTACAATAAAACCGCAGTCACACGGTCAATGAATATTGCACATTACAATTAGGTAGGAATTATATTACTAAGTAATAAAACAGAACAGTAAAATTTTTACTGTCAATAAATCTTTTATATTTATCAGGTCAATGTTCTGAGCGACTATCAGTCTGATAATCCGCATATTAAATGAGAGGGTACAATAAAACCTGCCTACTGAAAACCAGGTGTTAGAAAAATGGTCTAATTTTTTTTTGAATCACAGAATTCATACATAACGCCCATTATACCTAAATGAGCCGGTTATCGATCCTTTAAATCTAGGGTAACATTAGAAATTAACAACTCAGACAGTTCAATGCTCTACTCACGACTCACGAGTAGCAATGGAGAGCTGGATCAGAAAATCTTGGGGGGGGGGGGGGGGGGGGCGAAATTTACCTTGGTGAGTTTTGTCAAAAAATTGGACAAAAAAGTACGTTTTTAATTTTAAAAAATTCAATTGTTTTCTGTTTACCAGATAATATGTCTTATTATTAAAATATATTTCATGTTTATATTGTAACACATTTTCCCAGAATAGCTAACTTTATCTAAATAAAACGAAAAATCTCCCATTTGGAAGACAACGATAAAAAAAAAATTATACTAATAAATGATTATTATATTGAATAAATATTATATTGAAATAACACGATGTCTTTATTTGTAACCACGATTTATTTAATTTTTCTACTACCGACCGGTTTCGCTTTACACAAGCATCTTCAGGGTATAAAAATTAAACTGTTCAAAAATAAACATTGTGTGAGCTTATATACATATAGCACATTCATGAAATAAAATCTACATTGGCATTAGCGCAAGCCATTCTGATTTTGTCCTCTAAACATTTTCAAAGTACAAAGGTTAAAATTGCATCGCAAAAAAACCAGCTTGGATGGTATTAGAAATTTTTGGGCGTCTGACGGCCTACGTGGTGTAGGGGTAAGGCTCTCACTCGCAATACGAAGGTCGCGGGATCGAATCCCGACGTGCGCAAATAAATTTTATTTGATTAATTTGTGTTATTTCACAATTTAAGAATTAGTGCGGCAAGCGGTGTGTTGCGTCCTCTCTACAGCTCCGTGATAAGGAAAGCCGAGCTCAGCATTAAGACATAAGCGGTATACCGCTCAACGCTCACCTACGGTCACCAGATATGGATGCTAAACGAACGTACACGCTCTAGAGTACAAGCTGCCGAAATGAGGTACTACGGAGTGGCAGGGATTACTAAATGGGATCACACAAGAAACACGATGATCCGAGATAATCTGAACATTGAATCACTGCTACTCTTCATAGAAAAATCACAACTGAGGTGGCTTGGACACGAACTAAAAATGTCTGATGACCGAATTCCGAGGAAAATACTGTGTGCGATTCCAGAGGGTAGACGTCCAGTGGGCCGCCCCAGACACAGTTGTGAGGAGAGGATGGGATTATATGGAGGAGTCTTGTCGATGCAATGGGTCCCCGACCCGAATAGGATAAGGGGAAGAAGAAGACCTAGATAGTATATTTGCGGCACGTTCCAGAGTGGAAGATACTCTGAGTATCGCCCTGGTACAAGACCACCATTCAGAATTGAAACGTTGCTTGAGTGACTTTAGTCATGTTTGGTGACCATATCTGAATAGCCAGGTTACAGAATAGCCAGGTTCAGACTTCCCCATCTTCTTCTTCCCCACCTCCTACCCCTCCTCACTACTTTCAGTCTCACAACATATCCCAATCGAGGATCCCACTAGCTTCAGACGGGAGCACTTGGAGCGGAATACACATAATTTTTTTTTATAAAATCATCGGCAAGTTCAGCCATAAAAAGTCTCTGGAGCACGATCGGCTCACCATTCGTTAAGAGGAATAAAAACGCTAGAAATATTTCGATTCTCATGGCTTAAAAATTTAATAATGAACGTCTTATTTGCACACGAAGAAAGTAAGCGAAAAAGAGGTTATTATTTATTTTTTGAATATTTTTATAAGAATGAAAAAAAGTTAGAACGTACAAAACCTCAAAACAGTTTTAGCCATAAAGGGGTATTTAAAAAAAATTGTTTCTTCATAGATAAGTCATGCAAAATCATTTTTTTTTGTGGTTTACGCTTACATTTTTTGTTACGTAAATAATAATTTAATTGTAATTCCGATCCATAGAAAAGCTAGTAAAAGCTTCAATTTATCCGTAACATATTTTTGATGTTCATAATATAAACCAATTCGTCGTAAAGATTAATCTTCATAGTATCTAAATAGGATTTCACGTATAGTAGATTGAAAACGACATTCTTGCCGCGTTGGTAAGATGCATGTATGTAGGTACCATTATAACGTGGCGGGTACGTATCACCATAATATATTCAAAAAAATTAAATTTAGACAAATCGATAAATTTTTTCAAAAGTAAATTTTGTAAAAACTTTTAAAAGCACTGCGCCACAAATCACTTTCATCCAAAACGTTTTTATTAATCATTTCAAAGTTTTGGTCTACCGCGTATTTTATGCCCCTTCATGATATAGTAAAAATGACATATCGACAGGCACTTCAAATAATTTATCAAATGTCACGAATAACAAACTAACAATAAATACAGCGCTGGGCGCAACCCGGAACGGAGCAGTTAGCCCCGACCGCACATAGCTCTGAATAGTTAAGAATAACTTTAGCCGGACAAACACATGATTTTCGACATAAACAAATCTTATTTATATTATATTGGTAGAAAAATAGACAAATAAAAAATCCATTGCAAAGATGTTGAAAAATAACACTTCGTAACCATAAATGGTAGCACTCTGCGTTTGAAACAACCGCTCTCGTATTTGTCCTGAGCTTTTTTCTAAGATTTTTCCAAAGTAGTTTTTTTCTTATTGTGAAAAGGGGAGAAGATGGAACTCATTAAAACTTACTTTTATTTATTTTTTTAAAGAAAGACAAACATTCCCGGGCTACGAACAACCCAACAATGTTTGAAAATCTCCTACTACCACCACAGAAAGCCGAAAATGTTGCTTTTGTTGTGATGGAGGACTTGGCCAGCCGAGGAATCGAACACGGGACGCCCGGGTGGGACCCAAACGCGATGCCCACTCAACCACCGACCAGTCATTTATTATTGGAATAATTTTTTTTACAGCGGTTTTTGAATCATAAAACCATATTATTTATATTACAATTATCACGAGACATGTCGGTTGTTTCAAACCAATAAAAATGGTTTAAACTTATTATTTTTTTAAGGGGGTATTCTAGTCTATAAGCATGAATTTTAGGTATTTTTCAGGTGCAATGAAAAAAACCAATAACATTTTTACAAACCCTTATTTTACCAAATATGTATTAAACATCAATGAATACATAAAAATCAATTTTAAAACATTCAAAAAGTAATAATATTTTCTCTTAAAAAACCAAGAATACAGGCCCTTATTTTTCCAAATATATATTAAACATCAATGAATACATAAAAAAAAATGTAGCGAAAAATTCAAAATTCAAAAAGTTATAATAACTTCTCTTTTCCGAACAGGTATACATGACCAAGAATGCTCTTAAATAGAATATTTCGTAAAATAATTAAAAAAATATGCATATAATAATTGACCAGCTAAAGTTGCGATTCGGATCTTTGTGCAGCCACAAAACTGCCTCCTACTGGCTGCGGTGCTTCCATAAAAGATTTGTGGCCGATTGTAAATATTGTGACCATTAGCAGGTGTTTCCATATAATTAAGCTGAATAATCACACGAAATTATCTAGGAATTTCCTATTTGTGGTGTATTTTCGCGGTTTGAAGTGATTCAAATTTTGATTAATTTACGTCTCTACATCTTGTAAATTGCCATCTGAGGACAGTCAAACTATTTAAAACGTTTTATGGAGACTTTTTAGAATTTTTATCTAGTAATTTTTTTATCTTTAATTAGTAAGTATCACATTTTAAGAATTTTTCCCCTCGACTATCAAAACATTTAATTATTCAATGGTATCAGTAACACGCCTTTAGAGGAAACCCCGTCGCGTCGCCGAGAAATTCGATAAGAAGGTATTGTACCAAAACTGTTGCTGTCGCTGTCCGAAAGGGGCTTTGCTTTACTTTGTGGTACCTTTCCTCACTGTAGGGATAAATGCACACTATAATTACTTGATTGCTGTCATCAAATGGCCATTCAATCTCCGTTAAACGCCGAGTCTAGCTGCTTAAAATTGTAATAAACTGACAAGCTTAAGATGTCACAATACCCTTAAATATATTCAGAATCTTAATGACGTAAGTAAAGAAGCCGTGTGTACAAATTGCGACTCGCGACCCGTGTATTGGACGAACCTAATGTCGAATTTGCCTTTTCAAAGAAAAGAAGAAGAAGAAAAATAATGTGGGAATCTTGACGACGTAATTGAAGAAAGCGTGTAAGCAAATATACGCCCGCGGCACGGCGAATTGGACGGACGTAAGGTCTAATTCGCCCTAGTAGGCCTGGAGATTGACCTTTCCGCCGGGTTCATTTTAATCAATTCTAAAGAACGTGTTACTTATATTTAAGATGTTTCTAAACGAATCCCTTCCGAAGTTATTAATTCAGCGTCTAGAAAAATAAAATCTGGTGCTCACCGCTCAATTTATAGTTATATAAGGGGAAATAAAATTTTCAAACCGTTCTAAGTAAAATATATTAATGGTAAGATATTGTTTTTATTAATCTTAAATATAAATAACTTACATCCCCTGGTCGCGGTTTGAAAAAAAAAGTTATTATATTTACGAATTCATCGGAATTCATTAAAATGTGAGCCTTGAGCCCCAATATTAGGGTATTATACCGCATTAACAATATGATAGTTGTCCTCTTTTGCTGATCACGATTTGTTCAAAATCTGAAACCGACTTAGAATCGTCAAAACGGGACTCAACTGTCAAAATAAAATAACAAATGGCGCTGAATGGATATTTGAAGACAATGTTATTCTTGAATTCATGTTAAACGTTTGTTCGGTCTTTTGTTTGAGTTTTTAGCATTTAGCTTCCATGAACCGAAACTATGTGCGTTGTCAAGCTTGTTTTGTGTCTGGCGGGTTTTTTCAATAATTATTATTCTACCATAGAAAATAACACTTCGTGTTTGAAGTTTAGTTTAATGTTTGAAGTCAGGTCGATCATTATGCTCAATGTTTGAAGCTTGACCTGATTTGATTGAAATATTCCCAAAGTACACAATATTCTTGTTACCCACCACATGTTCATTTTCCATGGTTCGTTACATCGAAATAAAATTTGTAGTGGTGGTAACGAAATTAAATGCACAATTTTTTACGGTAAAAACAATTAGTCTTTATTTGGAATAGGTATAATCGATTTGCAAGTATGATAAAAATCAATAACAGCAAAACAGTACATAACTATAATAATAACTTTATGGGTATTTTAACAATAAATAAGCAAAAGGAAACTAATTGTGCCCTCAATCGCTCGTTAAACCTTTCAACAAAAGGGTTTCGAGTATTTTTCACTCTGGGTTAGCTAACGTATTTCAGACCTGCCAGAGATTTTACTTGAAGATGCGCGGGTAGGACCGGAAGGCAATTCAACTTTCTCGAGGTACCACATGACATCGTGTCGCGTCGCATGAGCGGCGCGGGGTGCAAATTCTAACCGATAGCATTCCTCGCCCTTTTTTAGAAAGGGACGAAGCGATGCGGGAAAGAGAGATGCAGTGTACGCTCGAAATAAAAGATTTGTTGAACGACCGTTTTCCTCGAGGACTCCTGTGTTTTATTTTTATTTTAGTTTATTAGGGAAACAAACAGTTATGCATGTTTTATTAAGGTTATTACATATTACATGGTTGCATCAACCAGCGAAGTTTCCGCAATAAGTCATTGCATATGTAGAAAAACATTAATTACAGAAAACATAAAATTGTAGATGTTTCGATAGCTGATTGGAAGCCTGTTACTTTCTACCGCGGAGTTCGGAATCTCCACCTATCACTGTTGGAATGGAAAAAGGGATGAAGGGGAAAAAATGGGATGTCCACCGAAAACAAGATGAAACCCTACCTTGTTGGTGACGTCCTGGGTCCCACACTTCATGCACTCAAGATAACTCGCGGTGGAAAGCACGTATTTTGCGCGGATCCGGGTTTTGACTATAAGCGACGAGACCAAGTATTTGGGCTGCCAATCCGCGCGGTGTTGAAATTGTACTGATTTCACGGTTAGGAGTCAAACTTGAACCGGTGACAATAGCAAGATGGATGTAACAGGATAGGTAGGTAAGACGGGAGGGATAGATGGGAGTAGGTACAGATTTGCCCGAACATATACCGCCCGCCAAAAATACCATTTTTCCAACACCCATCGAAACTGGCCAAGAAACCTACTCCTAACACGTGAAAGAATATGAAAAGAAACCTATTCCTAACATTTAATCTATTCCTTACAAACTAGGTGCACGTGAAACTAAAGACTATACGTGCAGAATGTAATGAAAAAATAATAACTCGAAAAACATAACTAAAACAAAAGATAGCTGAATCGCAATCAATGCGAAACCATTGAAGGCATAAAAACAAAACAAAACAAAAAATATATGAACCTATTCCAATATTCATAAAAAAGAAAAAAAAAAACGTTGCTATCTTATTCTACAGGTAAAAGACAAAGCTTTGCCACAGGCCGTAGATATATACCATCGCTGGTTTGTACTGAGGCTAATCTTACGACCCCGTCAGAGCCCGGTTTCACCTCCCTTATCCTGCCGAGCGGCCATTTCAATGGAGGACTCCTAGTATCTTTGATGACCACTAGGTCATTTACTTGAAGGTTACGGGTAGCCTTATACCATTTGACTCGATTTTGTAACGCTTGTAAATATTCTGTATTCCAGCGCTGCCAAAAATGTTGTGTCATTTTCTTTAAATGTTCCCACCGATTGAGACGATTTATCTTAACCTCTGAATAGTTATATTCTGGAATCGAAATTAACGGTTCTCCAATTAAAAAGTGACCTGGAGTAAGGGCCTGAATGTCCTCAGGATCTGAGGTTAGAGGACAGAGGGGACGAGAATTTAGTATGGCTTCTATTTTATGTAATATAGTTGTAAATTCCTCAAACGTCAATGAAGTGTCCCCTATTACTCGTTTTAAATGATTTTTAACGACTCGAATGTTCCCTTCCCATAGTCCTCCGAAGTGAGGACTGGAGGGAGGGTTGAAGTTCCACACTATTCCCTTTTCTGAACATGTACGCATGACTTGTTCATCATTACGACAACTATTTAAAAAATTTTGTGTTCCAATCAAATGGCGTTTCGCCCCAACAAAGTTCGTACCGCAATCCGAATAAATGGCCTGACAAATACCCCGTCGTGAAACAAACCTATCGAGGGTAGCGATGAAAGCGTCAGACGAGAGATCTGAGAGAACCTCGAGATGAATCGCCTTCGTTGCCATGCAGACAAAAATTGCAAAGTAAGCCTTGTATGTCTTAGCACCCCTGCGTTTTCCTTCCTTTAAGACGTATGGGCCGGCCAAATCCACCCCCACCCGATTGAATACGCGGTTCGGTGTGACACGCGCTTCTGGCAGACTGGCCATGAGAGGATTTTGCGGGGACGCTCGCAATCTCGCGCATCTCACACATTTGGACACCATTTTCTTGATTTTATTACGTGCCGACACAATCCAATAATTTTGCTGAATCAGGAATTGCAAAGTTCGTGAACCAGCGTGTAGATAGGCCTTATGGTAATAAGATATTAACAGTTCCGCAATCTTACTGTTTTTTGCCAAGATTATTGGGAACTTAGTATTATATTTTAAATGAGAGTTGCGGAGCCGCCCGCCAACGCGAAGTATGTTTTCGTGGTCAATAAACACATTTAATTTTTGAAATGCCACTGAGTTGACCGCATCATTTTGCAGCATTCTGAATTCCTCGGGAAAATGAAACTGCTGATCGCATTTTACTATTAGGGTGACCGCGCGATTTATTTCTGCGCCGGTCAGAATTCCAGATCTACGAGCATCCTTGGTCCGTTGCTGCGTATTGTAAATAAACCTAAGCGACCAAGCGACCACATTCCGAAGACGGTTCCAAGAAGAAAATCGGAAAAATTGTAGGCCCTCATAGTAATCAAGCGGCCTGTTAACTGTTGAGACGTGGGATTTTACTTCCGGTAGCTCTTCATTTAATTTTTCCGGTAAAGACAATGGCCACTTCTGACTTGGCTGAGCCAACCAAGGAGGCCCTTGAAACCACAATTTGTTGTCTATTATTTGCGATGGACATAAACCGCGAGAAGCAAAATCGGCTGGATTTTCCTTTTACGCAACGTGGTACCACTTTGCGTCCTCGATTTCATCAATAATTTTGATAACACGGTTCGCGACAAAAGTTTTCAAAGTATGAGGGGGTGTCTTGATCCATGATAAAACTATGGTGGAGTCGGAAAACAATATTATTTCTGTAATTTTCACGAGAGTTTCTATAGACGACTTCGTCATTTTTACAAGCTTTGAAAGTAGGTAAGCTCCCATAAGCTCGAGACGTGGTATTGATAATATTTTCAGCGGTGCAACTTTAGATTTACTCGTAAGTAATGTGACTTGAGGCTGTGCTTCGTTCGTAACCAAATATATACAAGCCGCGTAACCTAATTCACTCGCATCTGAAAATCCTACTAAAGTACAATTTGAGTTTTTTATTGTACTGCAATGTCTCGGTATTTGTAAATAACATAACCTAGGTAATTCATCCAAGAAATTTTCCCATAAATTAACAATTTTTTCCGGGAGGGAGTCATCCCAACCTAACTTTAATTTCCATAGTTCCTGTAGAAGACATTTCACCTTAAAAACAACAGGTGTTATTAATCCAATGGGATCGAAAATACGTGCAACACAGCTCAGTATCGCACGTTTTGTAAAAACCTTTTCTTTTTCTTCTACCGAGTACGAAAATGTATCCTTATCAGGATTCCAAATTAAACCTAAAATTTTCAACGAGAAAGATGTTCCATCATCAAATGCAACTTTACCACTCGTGTGGCTCCGGTGCTCAATTGGAATGTTATTTAAAACTGACTGCGAATTTGTCATCCATTTTCTCAATTGAAAGCCTCCTTTTGTAAGGAGTTCTTTTAGCTCCGTCTGCAGCTGAGCGGCGCTTTCCGGTTCCCATTCACCGGTAACGATGTCGTCCACGTATGTGTCCGACAACAGTGCTTTAGAAGCCTTTGGAAATCGAGTACCTTCATCCTTCACCAGTTCATGTAAAGTTCTTATGGCCAAATAGGGCGAAGAAGTCACCCCGAATGTGACAGTACCAAGTATATATTGCCCTACCGGCTGTAACGGTGAAGATCGCCAGAGAATCCTTTGAAAATTTGTATCTTCTTCTCTCAACCGAATTTGTAGAAACATTTTTTGTATATCCGTAGTGAGTACTATCGGGTATACACGGAATTTTAAAAGTATGTGACTTATTTCATTTTGTAATTTTGGACCCGAATATAAACAATCGTTCAGCGAAATTTGTTTATCAGATTTACATGAGGCGTCAAAGACCACCCGAATTTTAATATCATTTCCTATTTTTTGAACAACCGCATGATGTGGAATGTAATAAGTATTCGGTATCTCAGTCGATGGAGAAACTCTTGTCATGAAGCCTTGCTGTAAGAAATCATCCATATATTTACAGTAATGGGCTGCCAATGTTGGATTTAATGACAAGCGTTTTTCAAGATTATAAAATCTCTTAAGGGCGATATCATATGTACTTCCGATATCCACATGATCTCTGTTCTTGAAAGGTAGTGCCACGATATACCTGCCGCACTCTTCCCGGTTGACTGTTGATTGAAATATGGTTTCGCATTCATTTTCGTCCTTATTCTGAATAACTTCGTTAGAAACCTCTTCAATTTCCCAGAAACGACTTACCGCGTAATTTAAGTCACTATTTTCAACTGCAGTCAACGCTGACGTCATAACGGGTTGTACGGAATTATAACCTTGTATACATGATCCCATAACTATGTATCCGAATATTGTATTAACAGCTATTAAATCACGGTTTGAAATATAACCTTGCCTCCATATTTTTGCAATCAAGTCAGACCCCAATAGGAAATCTATCTCTCCCGGATTTCTAAATTCTGGATCTGCAAGATTTAGACCTTTAAATTCTTCAGAAGTATCTTGAAAGTTTATATAAGGGAGTTTTGACGTAACATTGGAGATTATTACTGCCTGCCCTGCAACCCAAGAGCTGTTTTGCAAGGAAAATATTTTACAATTAACTAAACCTTGCACATTACTAACTGTTGCGTTATTAATTCCCCGTATATTACCGTTCCATGTTTTCTTTTTTAAGCCCAATATATTAAATAATCTTTCCGAAATGAACGAAATCTCGCTTCCCGTATCGATTAACATCCTAGCCCTATGTTTACGTCCTGAAGTATCAAGGAATTCTGCTAGCGCGGTAGGCAATATAGAACGCTTACTCAATCCAAACACTACGTTGCATATTACTGGGTTATCACTTTCAGTATCACGGTCGTTTGGCGAAGGAGATCTTTCATCAGTATGGAGTAGCGTATTATGCGTTCGCTTGCACCGTTTGCATCGAAACTTTGAACGGCAATTTTTAATAAGGTGCGAATTTAAACAGTTGAAACATAACCTCTCCTTTTTTACGAAGTCCCTCCTACTGTCTACATTTAGTGATAAGAAGTCTTGACACTTTGTCAAGTGATGTGTGTGATTGCACATTATACAAGTAATTTTCTTGACATTATGCCCGTTTGAACTCGCATTTGAAAATAATACCCGCTTAGGAATCTTTTTTTCTTTAATATCTGATAACATATTTATACGGTTTTGAGTTGCTAAAAATTCTATTAATTTTCCAGTATCCGGTATTTCATCTTTTTTAACAAGAGATTCAAAAGACCGACGCGTTTTTAAATCTATTTTTTGCAGAACCATATGACAAACGAATTCTTCAAATAATTTTCCTCGGTTTAAATCGCGAAGCCCCGAGAGATTTTCACGCAAGACATTCAAAATCTCTTCATTATTAGCAAAATTACAATTTAAAATCGAGTTGGCATAATATATAAATAATGCTCTAGATTCAGAATAATGACTCCACAGTGTTTCCCATGCTAATTCATAATTTTCTTGAATCAATGGAATAGTCTTAACCAATGACAAAGCTGTTCCCTTCAAAGAGGTCAATAAATAATGAAATTTTTCAATGTCACTCAAAATAGTGCTGTCATGAACAAGGCTCCTGAATAAATTAAAATATTGAGGCCACTCTCCGATATTTCCACTAAATATAGGAATTTTTATTTTCGGAGCTAGTAAACTGCGACCGGGCGGCCCAGAGCGTTGTACTTCTCCGTCTGACACGTCATGACGATTATTCTGACTCATTTCTAAGGCATCACGTGCCGATGTAACTTCAAAGAACAATTCCTCAAATACACGCGAAACCTCCAATATATCATTTTTCGACTCAAACTCGGGAAGTGACACCAGATCTGACAGCTCACATTGAATACTTTGAAATTCGTCATATGTGGACTCTAATTTATCCATTCGGGCTCTGAATTGACATAGCTTAGTCTTTTGTTCTAAATCTTTAATGAGATCATATGCGACCTGCACTCTCCCAAAGAGCCTTTGCCGTTTTAATTTTAACGAACCAATTTTGGTTGCAACTTTATCCATTTTGAAATGTATTAAATACGTAAATTAACAATTATAATAGTAGGTACTTGTAACAAATAAAGTATTCTATTTGCCCCAATATTATCTACCTACCAGCTGAACTGATAAGCCGTATCTACCGAAACTACCTACTATTGATAATCGTCTTGTAATGAAACTAGTTTGAGTACAATTTCTAATCATGTAAATTAACTAATCTGTAAAGAATGTACATCCGGCGAAGGACCAATGTTTCGATAGCTGATTGGAAGCCTGTTACTTTCTACCGCGGAGTTCGGAATCTCCACCTATCACTGTTGGAATGGAAAAAGGGATGAAGGGGAAAAAATGGGATGTCCACCGAAAACAAGATGAAACCCTACCTTGTTGGTGACGTCCTGGGTCCCACACTTCATGCACTCAAGATAACTCGCGGTGGAAAGCACGTATTTTGCGCGGATCCGGGTTTTGACTATAAGCGACGAGACCAAGTATTTGGGCTGCCAATCCGCGCGGTGTTGAAATTGTACTGATTTCACGGTTAGGAGTCAAACTTGAACCGGTGACAATAGCAAGATGGATGTAACAGGATAGGTAGGTAAGACGGGAGGGATAGATGGGAGTAGGTACAGATTTGCCCGAACAGTAGAAAAAGAAGAAAAAAAATATATTTATATAAAAAGAAATAAAAAACACAAATTAATTAATTATGTAAGATAGATAACATGAAATTAAACTTTTAACCTATATAAAAATAATTCATTTTCACTTCATAAGATATTGTTCAAGATAAACGTGATTATAAAAAAAAGAAAAAACTGTAATTTGTTTTTGAGTGTGGGAGCTAACGTAAAAAAAATACTTCAATAAATTTGTGTACACCGCTAATTAAAATAAAAAAAAATTCCATTCACCGACCATAGATTTTGACAGTTTTTATAGGATTAGGTGTTAATAATAATGTAAATTTATCACCTTTTATAATGAGATGGATAAATCTAATAAACGTATTGTAATTTGAATGCGCACAAAGGAAATGCCATTGTTTTGACTACCGCCTTTCCAACTTCCTTTCACTTTCAAAATGATTACAAATAATAACTATAAGTTCTCATAATAATAACCCATAATATTGCGTAATAAGTAATAAGTTGTTAAGTTTTATTGTAGTGAATAAAAACATTTATTTATAGATCCCTATTAAACTGACCAGGAAGTTATACAAAATTAAACGGTCAGTGGCTGAAATGGTAACAGTTCAATTCCTCGGCTGGCAAGTCCCTTTCTTAATTTTACTCCGTACTTAATCATCAGTTATTAAATTGTTTGTGGATCTCTACTTTTCTCAGACTATCATTCATGGTTTTATAGCACTATCTTAAACACTGATTTCGGTTTTTGGTGCGTCCTGCGTAAATCTGGTTCAGTGAACACAAATTTGCTTTGAATTTAAGTGTCATTTTCAAAATTAGTTGAAAATGATAGCGTGAAGAATTCAAATTAGCGTTAAAGTACCTGCCTGTAGATAATGTAATATTTAAACAGAGAATTATTTTAAATGTGTCATATTCAAAATTGGAACTGATTTGTCAAGAAAGCAGATCGTCATATCATAATATATCTACCATCATTCACGTGCATGACTTCCAGTTTCCTATAGCATTGAAGATAAATGACAATCAGCTCATTCGTATGCTTGATTGGCTCCATTAATATTCACCTCGAATTATGATAATATATAACAGTACCTATCATCGCGCTCGTGCAAATTTGCAATCGATTATCGATGCACTCTTATATAGTGAATGTCATTGGGATCAGCAAAGTTGCACGTGCCAAAAACCAGGATGTAAATTATATAAATAATCCACGACGATCTTCAGTCGAAGAAATACCATAAACCAGTTATAATGTAATCATTGTCTCATTGGTCATTCAATAACACCATCCTCTGAGAGGTCTTCAATAATGATGTGCCTCAAGAATTTTTCCCTGGTGGAATGCGATTAGTTCAGTTTTCTTTGGATTGTATATCATGTTGTGGCCATTTGCATATTCTTAATTGATAGATTTTTAATAAAAGTCTCAATTCTCATCATGTCGTCCGAAGGTATATGTGATTTAGGCATAAATTATTAATACAACGGCCCACTCGAATTGATAACTCCTCCAAGTACCTATACATTGAACAGGATGGGGTTCACACCCTCCTTGCCTTCCTCCTGGTCGCAAACATATTGGCTGGGAGTACGTACTTGCCTACCGTACAACGTTTTCCTGTCGGAAGTGCCGTCAGGACAGTGTGTTTATATATTAGGTATATTTCTAATTTCTCCCACAAGGTTTTATGTTAGACCCTGTCGAAAGTTTTCTTGGGTCTAAGAAGCATCCATATGCATTTAAACAGGATCTCATTTTGTTCTGTTATTTAGAGACATTCTTAACTTCTATTAGGTAACTAACCTTTGCTGTTTTACTCATGGGCTCTTTATTACTTACGCAATTCTAATTTCTCATGTTATACCTAGTTAAATTCGTAAAACCTGAAAGGCCTTAATGATACAAATAAATAAATAAATTATAAAGTACTCCTTCAAAAGAATGGAGAAAAACAGCATTTTTAAATAATAATACTTCATGATAATAATTTACTTATTTAAAAATGCTAGGTTATCCAACCAGCTTTTTATACTAATAACAAATTTAAAAAAAAATTGGGTATTAAATAATAATAAGGACGGGTATGATTTTTTTTAATGGGAACCTGGGATCTTTAAATTGATTTGTAAGGCTCTTCAAAGGTCGCGGGATCGAATCCCGGCGTGGCAAATAAATTTTGTTTGATTAATTTGTGTTATTTCGCAATAAATTTATTTAAAATAATATATAGTATATTTGCGGCACGTTCCAGAGTGGAAGATACCCTCAGTATCGCCCTGGTTTAAGACCACCACTCAGAATTGAAACGTTGCTTGAAATGGCTTTAGCCGTGTTTGTTGACCAGATCTGAATAGCCAGGTACTTCCCAACCTTCCTCTCCCCCATCTCCTTCCCCTACCCACAACCTTCAGCCTCACAACATACGTTGGGGCTGTCATAGTCTCACTGGCTCCAGACGGGAGCAGTTGGGACTCTTGTGCGGTATTCATATAAAAAAAAATTTAAAAAATCATCGGCAAGTTCAATACTAGAGGTAAAAATCACCAATCAAGTTATTTAAATTATAATTTTTAATCTGAATTTTCCCAGGAGTCAAAAGCTTTGATATAAATTAGCGACATCAGTTTTTTTCAAATATCACTCTTTTTGTGATTATTTGGTCAATCGGGTCGTCTCACCTAACTGCTTCGTTTGTTTAACCTTGTCAGCCAGCTCTGTGAATTGGTTTGTAATTCGTACGTGCAGTGATGATAGTGATCATTCGGAAAATGTGCGGGAAGTTGTCACCTACGAATGCCGGTGAATCTGGGCAGCCAACCGTGAACTGAACACCGGCTCTGTGATTACATTATTTGAAACGGCAATTTCCTGCGACGAATTACTTTTCAAGTGCTCGTAAAATGCTACCTGCTGAAATCGTACTCATCGCTGTCGATTGCATGCGTTTCATTGACTTCTTTATTAAACACTTTAGATTGTATAGACTGTACGGGCTGATTGTGCTAGTGAAGGCATGCGATTTATTAAATTAATTTAAACCTTTTTTTTATTTTTGACATTAGTTTATTACTGCCATCTTCAGTTTTTTTTAAAACTATGGTAGGTATATCCCACGGAGGATGGAAGAGAGAGGAGATGGCACTAGGGCAACTAGGCACATCACATCAAACAAATTCAACTAGATACAATTGGGCGTTGCTCACTTCTTATGTTCAACAGCTCGGCTGTGGAACGATTTGCCGGCCTCTGTGTTTCCTCCTTCCATGAGATTTTACAACATGGGTCTCCTCAAGACCAATGTTCATTCCTTCCTATCCTCAAAAAGACCCTCCACACAGCATCCCAGATGACATAGTCCCTTAGGGAAATTATTTATTTTCCTCAGGGCCAGAGTTAATGTAAAAAAGGCCAATATGATTTCTCCGATCGGTGTGAGCAGACTGTTCGTTTATAAACTAAAGGGTCAATATGCCGTGTAACTGGAAGTAGGGTATGATAACCAGCTATTGCCATTTTTTGCTGGAGGTTTATTAATTATTTAAATAATTAGAATAACTTAGTTTGAATACTACTTGCTTGTATAATTTTTTTTCATATATAAAACCAACCGGTTTCGATTCAACCTGAACCTTCGTCAGGGTTATATAAAACCATATTAAATTAATTTGAGATAGATAGACAGGACTGAGATAAAGATAGAGAAAGGCAGGCCTTCATACGTCAGCCAGATATTCGTGTATTCATACGTCAGTCACACCTGGGCACACTGACCCCCAGATACCACCCACGACCCATGACCATGACCACCCACCCCTAATGCCCAAATCCTTCCCAGAACTTCCTCACTTTCCTTTCCTGAAAATACCCTCCATAGCATGAAATATAAGAAAATACCCTCCAATACCCTCCAAGCATCCCCAAAGATGACGTAAGCCCTGAGTGAAATTATTTTCCTCAGGGCCTCCTCTGGGAACCTAACGTAAAAAAGTTTTTTTTTATATGAATACCGCACAAGAGTCCCAACTGCTCCCGTCTGGAGCCAGTGAGACTATTGGGGTATGTTGTGAGGCTGAAGGTAGTGGGGAGGGGAAGGAGATGGGGAAGAGGAAGGTGCGAAGTACCTGGCTATTAAGATCTGGTCACCAAACACGGCTAAAGCCATTTCAAGCAACGTTTCAAATCTGAATGGTGGTCTTACACCAGGGCGATACTGAGTGTATCTTCCGCTCTGGAACGTGCCGCAAATATATCATATATTATTTTTAATGAATAAAATGTGAAATAACACTAACTAATCACATAAAATTTTTTCTTCAAAATAGGCATACTTACTTTGGGGTGTCATCATTAATTTAATGAAAAACAAATGCCTTTGTATAACACCACTATTTTATTAACAATATCAACATGTTTCGAAAACTATGTTTTCTTCGTCAGGATAATAAGTCAATAATATTATTATTATATCTATCTTTATTGACTTATTATCCTGACGAAGAAAACATAGTTTTCGAAACATGTTGATATTGTTAATAAAATAGTGGTGTTATACAAAGGTATTTGTTTTTCATTACATAAAATTTTATTTGCCCACGCCGGGATTCGATCTCGCGACAAATCCGTGTTATCCGCTGTTATCCATGAAGACATCAGCAAAAAGAGGGTTCTTTGTAAACCTTCTGGTAAACCTTAATTTTATTAATTTTTCGAAGAAAACTTCTTCATTAAGATTTTCACTTTGTGATGGCATTATTTATTTTTTTTAACGCAAATATCTTTGTACACATCACTTTTATTTAATATACACTCAACATGTTTCGTGAACGATGTTCACCTCATCAGGAGTTAAAGTAACTAGTAAAGTAGTTACTTTAACTCCTGATGAGGTGAACATCGTTCACGAAACATGTTGAGTGTATATTAAATAAAAGTGATGTGTAGAAAGATATTTGCGTTTTAATAAAATTAAAAAAAAACTTAATTTTATTGATGATATTTTATGATCTAATCCAAAACAATTTTAAATATATTTAAAATTGTTTTGGATAAGACAAAAATTAAACATATGGGCCAGACCAGCGGTAAGATCTTTTTGTAGGTTGGAATTGGTTTATAAATTAGCGGGTATATTTCTACATTCGGTAGCAGGTACATTTGGAAATAAATTTTCTACATTGAAGGAAATTAATTTGCAGTTTATTGGGAGAGTTAAATGGTTTGAATTCCTGACTAATTCATAAGAATTTTCTACACACCGAGGAACACAGTTCATTACTAATATTGTACTGCATTATCGGCTTTTGTTAAAACTAATTTTACACTTTCTAACTTTTTGTTAATATTGTTCGCTGGTTTCTGAATTAAGCTTACACTACTTGGTACTTCTATTTTTATAAATATTCCTTTAATTGAATCATCGCCATAACCATATTGAAAGTGTAAATGGATGTAATAATTATGGGAAATATTTTGACCTTTGGGTTTAATAGTGGCACAATACCAATGTAAGTGCAAGAACAACAAGGTAAATTGCCAATACATTCACTTGTTAGTACATCATTAGAAGATTGTAGAAGACATTTAATAGCTCATAAAGTTTTAAGTCATAAAGTGCGCATGATTTTACAACAAAATAGATAGCGTCTCGTCTTATCATAGGAAACGAGGCTAACAGTAAGCAGTACTTCCTATACAATGGAGTTATGATGAAAACCCTGAAGCCGTACGGCTTGCAACTGACAGTAGAAATGCTGTTCCCGAGGCGAAAGTGATCCAAGTCTAATAAAAGGCAGATATAAGCTTGTGTAACGAATGATAATAAGAAAGTGACGCTTGGATGTTTTAGACGGTTCCATGCTGGCGTCACGTGCGAGCCTGAGGAATGTTTGCATGAGTCCGGTTCCCTTCCGTTCTGCCTCCGGTGATCCGAGGCTCACTTTTTTCCCTAGGGTCTTTGGGAATATCTCCTCCCCCCCCCCCCTCCACAAACACTTCTTCAAGGATACTCTTGGGAAACCGGCTAAGGGACGCGGGAGATTGGGCACGTTGCGGCCTGGCCGCTCGCCCGCTCATTCTCCCGGGACTGCCCCGTGATATTGGGACAAACTGCCCCCGATATCTTTCTTTTTAAATATTTTTATTTTACTTAATTATTTTACTCTAACTAGATGCTGAACCGATAGGCGAACACATCTATGATGTGTCTTTATCTTGCTAATTACTGCAAATGTAAGCGTGCATACATTTTTCTTTCTTACTAACAATCATGCGTGCAGGGACATTGGAGGGTCTAGATTAGTTTTAAAAATAAATGTAGCTTCCATTTTACAAAAAAAATTAGAATCTTGCGAGAGAGCCTTGAAGGAGTAACCATACCACGGCGGGTAAGTGGTGGATAACCGCAAAATGGTCCATGCCAACCCAGAATCAAGTCAACTCAACACCTCTTTTAAAAGATATTAAAAGCTAAGAAAAAAAATATTTGAAAAATAGCCCAAAACCTAACATATCGTAACCTACTCGGATTAAACCAATTTTCTCAAGTATTTTTTTCATCACTCTTGATGACTTTTCAAAAGAGGTTCTGAGTTGATTTCCGGTCACTGTTTTAGACACGCTGAGCAGTACGACGGAGAAAGGATCGTCAAGTTTTACGGCCTTCGTGGTCGAGCAGATACAATCCTCTTCTACGAATCTGGGGTCGCGGGTTTAAATCCCGCCGAGATTTTATTTGATTGATTTGTTTTATTTCACAATTTCGCGTTTATAACATAAAATAGTTTATTTGCGTAACGTTCCAGAGTTCGGTCACCGTTTTCAAGATACCCTAAGAAATCACCCAGGCGAAAGACCACCATTCGGAATAAAAACGTTACTTTAAATGGCCTTAGCCATGTTTGGTAATCAGATCTGAAAAGCCAGCTACTTCCCGACCTTCCTCTTTCCCCATCTCCTTCCCCTTCCCACTATCTTCAGCCTCACAACATACCCCGATTGGCGATGTGATGGTATCACTGGCTCCAGACGATTGGGAGGCGGGAATAGGTACCGCCGCCCCGGGAACCTTTATTCGATAACCAGCACCTCTGCCATAGATCACTCCAAGTGGTTCGCAACGTTTGTTGATTTAGCAGGGGTGCCCGGGTTCATGGGGTGAGGGTTGTCAAGGTCTTGGAGGCGGATGACCAGGACACACTGAACCTCACCACCCACCCACCCACTTTTTTTCTACCCACCCACCCCTTAAACCATTTTCCTTCCCAGAACTCTCCTCTTTTTCCTTAAAAAACCCCCCACACAGCATCCCCAAAGACAACATAGGACCTGAGGGAAATTATTTTCCTCAGGGCCTCCTGCGTGGAGCTCATGTAAAAAAAAATAAAGTTGGGGGACTCTCGTGTGGTAAACACAAAACAGTGAATGAATAAAGAAGAAAGATACAGAACTCAATTTTGACTTCCTCTAATTTGTCTTCCATTATTCTTCCTCTGGATAACCAGATGGGCATCATTAATCCAGTATCAATGGACTTCATAACGTGACCAAGATATACGAATATTCTTGAACCTGTAAATGTAAACAACACGCGAAATGCGTCACCAAATCTGTCCAGCATATTATTTTGAGAACGAATTGAACATAACTGGACTCGTACCAGGCACGTACATAACTTTCAAATCCGTAAGGTAACACCGAGGAAAAGTGTTTTAAATGTATTCTCTCTGCAGCACAGGCTCTCGACTAGCAATCCGGAGGACGCGGGATCTAATCCCGGCGTGAGTAAATAAATTTTAATTGATTAAATTGTATTATTAAGATGAAGCTATACGTGAAATCCTATTTAGATACTATTTAGATTAATCTTTACGACGAATCGGTTTACATTATGAACATCAAAAAATATGCTACTGATAAATTGAGCTTTTCCTAGCTTTTCTATGTATTGGTATTACAATAAAATTATTATTTACATAACAAAAAATATAAGCGTGAACCACTAAAAAAATGTTTTTGCATTACTTAACTATGAAGTAATATAAGAACTTTTTTTTTTAAATAGCCCTTTATGGCTAAGACTATTTTCGTGGTTTGTATGTTCTTACTTTTTTGCATTCTTATAAAATTATGCCAAAAATAAATAAAAACCACTTTTTCGCTTACTTCCTCGTACAAATAAGACGCTCGATTTTAAATTTTGAAGGCATGAGAATCGAAATATGTATTTCTAGCGTTTATATTCCTCTTAAACAATTTTATTAATTAAAATAACAAATAGAATATTTGCGGCACTTTCCAGAGTGGAAGACACCCTAAGTAAAGCACTGGTGTAATACCATCATTCGGAGTCGAAACGTTGCTTGAAATGGCTTTAGTCGTGTTAAGCGACCTGATAGTGAATAGCCAGGTACTTCCCGGCATTCCTCTTTCCCATTTCCTTCCTCTCACCACTGCCTCCAGCCTCACTACATATCCCAACTGGGAATGCGTAGTCTCACTGACTCCAGACGGGAGCAGTAGGGATTCTTGTGACGTTTCACAAATTAAACAAAAAACACTTTATCTCATTAAATATAATAACACTTCCAATTGACGACTAATTGACTCTCCACCATATAATGATTTTATCCCACAAAAACCGCAGAACATGATAAAATATATTATTAAATAATAAGTCTTGTTGAGTTAGAAAGACTGCCGAGTTTACCACAAACGGGTACCTGTTATGTAATGCACACTTGAAGTAATCGCGGTGTTACAAGTTACAAGGTCTTTTATTATTACAGTGACAACTTAACTAAACAAACTTATCACTTTAACAATAAATCTATTGTTCCTACTTGTATCCTTGGTGGGCTCATTACCGAAAATGCAATGTCAAATACAATACCGATAAATAGGCATTCATTCTCAAAATTATATATCCACCAACCTGTAGACAATGAAAAATGTATATTTTGTTAACCTTCACGCTATTTCCCGCAGGGGGTGGGCAGAAAAGATCTAACACCACACAACTCTCTACTGATACACACTCCTTGCTTCATCCCATTTGAACCGGGCGGTGTTTTGTCCATACAAAAGTATTCCTCAAATTCCTCTCCAATTTTTGACATCGGTGTAAATCTTTTCTTAAAATAATATTACAGATATCGACATCGGAACGTTTTTCTTTTAAAGTTACTTTTTAGAGGAGTTAGGTCACCCGCTCATGGAGAAACTGAAAAAAAAACAGTGGGCGACGCAATCGCTATCCATAAGAAAGGAACTTGTGAATTTCATTGGCGTTCCGTACACAGGTCGTGAACCGCTACCATGGAAACTTGTCAACAAGACAACTGAAACGCGACGGCCGCGACCAGCAGTGCTGGTCGCCGCGGCTTGCAGCAAACGCAAGATACAATCCCCCGCGAGCTGCTCTCCTTCGTCTTGTTTTCTATCATCTTTCCATGCCCTTATATATGTTTTACTAACACCATTGTATCACGTTTATTATGTAAGCACTTGTATACTGCTTACTAACACTATATATGCAGGGACATGATCTGGAGGTCTAGATCCGTTCTAAACTAAATGTAGCTTCGTTCTTTCAAAAAAAAATAGAGTCCTTGCGAGAGCCTTGAACAGTATTGACTGGTTGCCATGGGAGTGGCTCACGACCTGTCAAGTTTTCGAGTAATCTGCGATACGTCATATCAGAAAAATATCGATTTTGTTCAGAAGGTCGATTGCGATTGCGTCGCAAACTAGTTTGTTTCAGTTTCTCCATGACCCTCCAAAAATTGTTATAGTTTCCTAGTTTGAATTAAACAATACAAACAAAATGATAATGTATTTAAAAAAAAAAGGCAAAACTTACAGACCTAGAATATTTTCTTTTGATGCAAAAAATATTAAAATTACTCGTAATATGCATAACTCTACGCATTCAACATTACAATGGGAACTATGTCAAAGAAAGCACAAAAGAGTGCTAATCAATGTGGCCCAATATTTGGATTTCCATAACGTGGCGCTGAGTTAAATGATAAATGCATATAATGGCGTATTTTTAGATTTGAACAACCAAGAGTCTCATGTCGATTGTTTTCTTTTAGAGATCTTGGGACATGCTGCGCTTTCAAGTAGGATAGCCTTAGACCCTGCAAATAAGTGCGTAGAGAAATAACAATAAGCAGTGTGATTCACGATAAATCACCTCGCTAACCACCAATTATCGATTTCAAATATTTGTCCAATTATTTAATACCCGCCATTCCAGTGATTCACCCTGAAGTAATCAATTATTTGTAGCAGAGGGCGAGAGAAATATGAATTAATTTGGTCAAAAAGCATTTTTATCTATTGACAGCCTCCGTTGTTACGATCCTTAGGTATGAACCCCGGGGTCGCAGGTTCTAAACCCCGCGTTCACAATAAATTTTATTTTGTTGATTTGTGTTATTTCTCAATTTTTTCATTAAAAGACATTTGTGATATTTGCGGCAATTTTCATATTGATACATACTTTCTGTAATTAATGTGGATCCAAGTTTAAATAGGAACAAAAGAAAAATGTTTGGGATTCTATGTTTGGACAGGAATTAAGGTATGAAAGGCGTGTCTTGTATGAGAGCCCACTCTTTACTATTGACCACCACGCGATAAGCGTTACATTTATATATTCTATAATTATACGACTTATATTATTGTAACGTTTATCGTGTGATACAAGACAAGCCTTTTAAAGCTGGTTCACACTACGCTATCAAATATAAAAGATCATAGCACGCCAAATAACGCTCTCAATAATCTCAGACGTAACCGCTCCAGACGCGATATCCCAGAAGATAACTCTCCCCTTCTCCGACTAAAACAGGAGAGGGGGTCATTGTAATTACGGAGCTGCCTAGACCCGTGGATGACAGATATCAAGTTGACAGATTTCAGTACAAAAAATATGCGTTCCGTTGCCGCTCCCTAATTCGACTGACCCCCTCTCCTATCACAGGAAGAAATATTTGATAGCCTCGTGTGAAAGGACAAAAGATAAGCGCTCGCGAATCAACAGATATCTGCTCGCAGATATATAGCTCAGTGTGAACTAAGCATTATACTTTAATTCATGTCCAAACAAAGAATCCCTAACATTGTTCTTTCGTTCTTATTTTAAATAATGAATATGGATCCAAGTTTGGATCCGTATTCATTACACTTTCAGTATCGCCCTGGTGAGAGACCACTATTCAGAATCGAAACGTTGCTTGAAATGGCTTTGGCCGTGCTTTGTGGCCAGATCAGAATAGCCAGATACCTACGAGTACTTACCCACTTTCCTCTTTCGAATTTATTAAATTGTGAAATGGGGCTTCGGCACGGGTAAGGCACCCGGCGAGGCCCACATTATCAAATAATGCTTTGAAATGAAAAGTTATTTTATCAATTTAAAAATTTAAAAATAAAATAAATATTTAAAAAAATTATTGACAATTGCTTTTCTACCAAAAGGGAAGTAATTTATTATCAGCTGAGATAAGTGTTGTGTGATATTAATATTGTGTATTCAATGCACTTAATAATTGTCATTGATAACTCTATTAGCATTATTATTAAAACTAAACTAAGGAGTGGTGCGATGTGAAGAATAATTTATGAGAAATGTGGAAAACAACCAGTATATATTGATAAGATTAAACACATTCTCTGAACCAATAATATTCTTTAGGTAGTTACTTCCCACTTAAAACTAGTCTACACGAATAAAGTAAAACCAGGCAGAGATCGTTTCACGTCACCACGGAGCATTCGAAAGGAACGTACAAACCCAATTTGCTTCTTATAATGTTGAGGGGTGACAATGTCCATTTTCTATAATTGACAGGACCTTTATTATATATAGTATAACGTAGTATCAATCAATAATATCAAGTACCTATCTACATCAGAAGATTCAGATCAGAAGTCTCAGATGTATAATATTTTATTTGTTAGTTAGTTTTTAGTACTGTTTTTTTTTAAATATTTTTTACATATTTTTAAGGAAAAATTATGAACGAATAAGCATGTATTTAATATCTTCCTTATCTTGTGCAAATTTTATTACGACATTTTAGTATTGTGTATCATTTTAGTATAAGACGTGTGAGGAAGGAAGATTTTTATGAACGGCTTTTAGGTCGATCGTCAATGACGTGCATACGATATCTTCCGGGGACTAGTATGGTACCTAAATTGCTAAGCGAGTGCTAATTCGAAATCAACCAAGTACTGCATGCCCACGAGTAGGTACTTACGTAACTAGTAACTAGGTACTTTAGTTAATTGTTTGACCTACGCAACCTCTTTTTTGTCCGGAGATAGGTAGGTACCCAACAACAATAAATTTGATCTCAGCAATTTAAAATATTCAGGGCAAGGCGCATTTTTTTGACACAATACATTTTTTACTAATTTTATTGAATGACATTTTATTTGATTGTTTTGTTTTGTACCTCTACGCACGATTGACTTTGTGATAAAAAGCATGGTGAAATTGACATCACTGTGTCTATTTACAATAATAAATAATATAATAACAGTTTATCATATATTTTTTAATGAATCGACGGAAATGATTTGCTAATAACAATGGGTGTATCAATATCGCACCTCGTTGTGTTTGTGTGATTAAAATTTATAAAAATCTCATGTTTCCACTTCGGTGAATTCTCAGCAAAAACAGCGAGTGGTATGAATTATTATCACATTGAATTAATAAAATTACACATTCGAGCAAAACTACTCCACTCTAAATATGTAGCTGCGCGTTGAATTTAAATTTGGGTCTCAATGATCTCACTAACATGGGCAATGAACGACAACACGAAAATCTTGACGGCAATATCTTGCCGGCAATAATTTGGCGTAAAAACTAGCTCAGTCAGAGCTTTTAGAAGCAGAAAATATCGGGAGGATGCACGAATATAACCCACGAATGCAGATGTGAACAATATTTTTCATTGAAAATCCTTCATGTAAACAAACTGGTTCCTTTTGACGAATTTATCGCCTATATTTTGTGGTATGGACTCACACGATCGCTAAAGCGGTATTTGGGCGTGGCCTTGTCACTATATCGCTCGCCATACAATCCCATACAAATGTCTCATACGAGACAAATAATATATATTAAATGTGTGGGTGTGGCTTAGATGAAATGTCGTGATCTGCTAGCCGAGCGATATTTGAAAATGATATTACTTCATAAGTTAGGAAGTTGCCATGTCAACGCGGCTGTCAGTTTCCAAGATGTCATGTCCCGTAAAAATAAATATTATTCCGTGCTCTCTTGCTCCCACCCCTCACTACCTCTTCCCCTACTGAACTAGAGTACAGCGCTCGTGCGAGACCAGCATTAAAGTTATTTAAGCTGTGTACACACACAGCTCTAATATACGTGGCTTGGCGTATTTTGGCATATCGCTCGCCGCACATTCTCAATAGGAATATATGGCGAGCGATATGCTGATATACGTCAAGCCACATACACACAGCATTATAGGTAAAACCGAATATAGGAGACATTTAATAAAATAAATAAAATCCTACCATAGAATTCAAGGACAAGAGTTTAGGTACATCTAGTGGGATGATTTCATTTCCTGTTATTTAATTTCCAACCATTGCGACGAGGTAACTTTAGATTTTAATGACCAATTAGATATGTTTACTTGTTTACATGGCCCATTTGGGTTTAACCAAGCCACAAAACCATCATTCTGAACCTTAATTTTTTTAATATCTTCATATAGGTAGGTAGCTATATGTAGCTATAGTTAGTTTATCAATAATATATATTAATTTGCTAACGATTACCCAGCAATTTGGGAGGCGGGAACAGGTACCGCCGCCCCGGGAACCTTTATTGGATAACCAACACCTCTGCCAGTGGTTCGCTACGTTGGGTGATTTAGCACTGGTGCCCGGGTTCATGAGGTGAGGTTTGTCTTGGTCTTGGAGGCGGGTGACCAGGACATACTGAACTCCAGATTCCTACCCACTCCTTAAACCTATTTACTTCCCAGAACTCTCCTCCCCTCCCTTTCTTTAAAAAAAACCCTCCAAAAAAGCTCCACACAACATCCCCAAAGATGACATAGGCCCTGAAGGAAATTATTTTCCTCAGGGCCTCCTGTGTGGAGCTCATGTAAAAAAAAAGCATGTGGTGCAACGCCACTCAAATACATAAAGTGTTTTAGTTCTGTTTGTTAAAGTGCTTTTAGAAACAGTATTATTGTTTTTCCGACGCGCACACGAATAAATCAGAGGGTTTGCCGACGCGTGACCAGGCCACATACAGCTAGCTGTACGTGTGAAAAGTACGGATTTTTCCAAATTTACCACCTGCTATCCCCTACCGCTACCGTATCTCATTTTTAATGCCTTCTTCTGCCCTACGCTTGTCACCCGCCACATTGTCGCCACTCCCATGCATGTCTTTTTCTTTGCGTCCCCGCACACGCCCCTGTTCCCCTCTCGCGACCTCTTCTTCTTCCGCATTCCCCTTCCACCTTCCCCGTCTTCCACCCTCCCGCGTTCCCCTCTACCCCTCTCAGATTCCTCCACTCCTCCCTCCTTCCCTTCCTGCCGCTGAACTATATGAAATGCACAGGTTTTTCAATCAACTCGCGCGCCATTTATTGTAAAAATTTTATACCAATTTCATAACGCCACCGTTCACCATCTTAGAAACCTGGTTGGACAAATGGTTTAGGGAAAATTTCATAACGCCAAAGCTCACCATTACACATAGAAACTTTCGCGGACGTGCGCACAACAAATCACCAAAGTTTCATCGCAATCAGATGAATTCCATAAGAACGCATACGGAACAAACAAAGAAACATTCATTTTTACTTAAAGAAGAAGATAACAAAATAGGCAATTTCCGAAGAATTATGTCATCGTATAACGTATTATGTGAAGAAACATTGCACGATATGGACATTTATTACCACATGACGTTATAATCATATTTTATTTTATTTGTTGTATTACGATCTATTCGTAATCTATCCTTCATTGTGTGCATTGTGACATATCATGTTTATTTTGACATTTCAAAATATTTATTTACGTTTATATGATTTATTTGCTTACATACCTATATACAGGGTGTCTCAAAAATCAACATTCTGGAGGGCTTAGTTTAGTTAATTAGGGTTTAGTTTTATTTTGGACTGTGATCATGTCATGCGATCTGTATTTTGAACACGGCTATTCAGAGTTGCGTAATAAAAATTAGAATAAGGATTTTTAAAGCCGTGGCACTCGAAAAACTAACGACTTTTCACTAAAATCGTATTACAAGCTTTCGGTAATTTCTCATCGTTTCCTAGGACAACTGCAGATCGCTAACGTACTAGCGTTATTGAACCCCTCGGCACCGGTGCGGTAGTCGGGAAACACGCCAAACACGCCAAACATGCGCACAACATTTGTACATGAGAACCGGTCAGAATGGGTCATTTATTCGACTCGTTCTTGAGTTCAGCAGCTCGGCTGTGGAACGATTTGCCGGCCTCTATGTTTCCTCCCTCCTGTCTCTTCAAGACTCATGTTCAATCCTTCCTCTCCTCAAAAAGACCCTCCACACAGCATCTTCAAGGATGGCATAGGCCCTGAGGGAAATTATTTTCCTCAGGGCCTCCTGTGTGGAGTTAATGTTAAAAAAGTACAAATGATAGTTCACGTTGAATATATTAAGAACACTTGGTCATTGTGAATTGTTACTTATTCGTTGGCGATCTGCGGTCGTTCTAGGGAACGATGATAAGTTATCCTATCAATACTTATCGATCGACAGTGCTAGGGGCCCAGTCCGTCATTAGTTGGTTAATCAGCCCCCCCCAAAGAATAACATTGACTTTTAAATAATAACCAGTCACTTTAACTTATCTAGTTTTTCATTCGAATTCCTAATTGTTGAATTATTTCAGGAGTTCTTTTTGGAATTTTTTTTATCAATGTGAAGTATGATTTTTTCCATATTTTTGTCGTCGAATTCCACCTTTTCCTATAGTGCACATTCGGTCATCTTAATAGTATTTGTATTTCCTTCTTCAGAGTCCCTAGATGTCGCTTTCTTTTGTGTTTTATTTTGCCTGTTCATTTTGGAGTGGTTTGAAGATTGGATATTGATTTTACAAAAAAGATTTTTTTTTGGATTTCGTAGGATTCGATCCTCGGTCCGCTGAATGTCTGGCCGCTGAGGTTCGTTAGGCGCTTTATCACTAGGCCAAAGAAGACTTGCGTGGGATCGTGGATTTATCGTATTATATTGGAACCGAGTACCCGTGAAATAAAAAAATAAAAATTGCTATCAGGCTAAATCCTTTAGATGTACGTGTTTGGCCCTTTTTATTGTCGCTCATTTCAGTTTAATCGAAGTTCAAATCACAACGGTGCTGAAGAAGTTTTCACTTCAAAAATAAAATAAAAACTTGCGATAGTCGCCCCTCAATATATAAATTAAACAACGAGAAATTTTACAGTTATGTAATATATGACAAAAGAGCCGAGCTATGTTTTACACATGTCAGAAAAAAAATCGAAAGTCAGAGGACTACAATATGAAATATGCCAAAATGCATAATATCTAACATTGCATTCACACCCAATACAATGAAATTCATTGTTCAATAAAGTTCATTTAAACGTGCTACGGAGTGCATTCAACATGTTCCATTATTAAGGTTCTTTCAATTCAAATTCCATTTATTTCCTGTATAATTTTCCCGCTCGAGAAAACCATCAGGAGACTTAGTGTAGTCATTATTATTGTAATTTTAACAATCAGAAGTTTAAACAATTTGCTGTTGTGTTTCTGTTGAACAAAATTGCTTCCGAGAGCTAAATTTGTACGTGCTATTATTTTCCTGGTTCGTTTGCAATTTAAACACGACAATAATTATCTTAGCTAAAGAACATTTCATGTAAAATATAGAAACAATAAATTACAACCGCTTGATGAAATAATTTAAATTGTTAAAATTATTAGACAGCCCTGAATTACTAAGCCCAATTTCCTTCCATATACCAACAAAAACTACAAGATCTAAAATTATTTTTAATTGCAACATTATCAGGACTGACTAATTTAGATACTCGCTTGTACCTAGATCAAATACATTTGGCAATACTTTCTCAGAAGTAGTAGATGTGCTCAACTACGGAGCATAGTTATAATAAGACTATAATAACATACCTCAATAATGATAATCAATATTAGCACAATACTATTCTTCTACGTGGGATCTATATAATTAAAATAACATGTTTTACTTCATGATTACTGTTTTTATGTATAAAACATTCTTACAACCTTCTTAAATTGAAATACAAAGTACATTTGAATAGATAGAACATCCATACTAATATTATAAATGCGAAACTGCTCGAGTTTGTTTGTTACGCTTTCACGCCTAAAACAATAAAACGATTTTTAAAAATCTTTCACCAATAGAAAGCTAAGTTACATGCAAGGACTACAGGCTGTATATAATGGTAAGCTATGGCGTTACGAAATTATAAATATTAATATATTATATTTGTTATACGTTTTCTGTCGCTAATAAAAGCGAGTTATTGCAAACGTCAGAAAACAAATCGTTGCCACGGAAACGATGTTGATATATTTGTGGGCTCTATGCTGGTTCAAAAAATTCAAATATTAGAATATATATTTTTTTTTTGGATAAGCTTATGTTTTGGAATAAATGTCAGATGAGAGTTACAACATTAAAAATATGATTCGTAACGATTATAAAAACTGTAAAATAAATATTGTTATTTTTTATTATATTTACAAACTTCCACATATTTAGTTAAAATATAACTCAGAAATGTTTGTAAGCACGTAAATTTCGAACGACTGCACCAAATTGAATAATTCTTTTTTTTTTGAGCTCTAGCATTATGAAATTTAGGTGACACGCGAGCTGTTTGAAAACTGAATGTACCGGGAATTAATGTATGGAATGCGGGAGGGAGTGGGGGGAGGGGGAGAGGGGATTATTGATAAGTGCAAGCGCTACAGTAATTTCCCCTAATAGCATGCGAGCGAAGCCGCGGGGAAAAGCTAGTATTATTATATATTAGAATATGAATGCTAGTTGAATAATTTTAGAATATGCGAATAGAAAATATTTAAAACACATTTTAATATTTTTTTATTTGCTGTGTGATATCACATTTTTACCCAAAAATGTATTTTGTGCAAAATTATAAAAAACATATTTCAAACATGTTTTGTGCACTTTTATAAATAATTATCATTATAATGTTAATTAATTTTATAGAAAATAAAATATACAAGTGGTATAAATCAACAATAACATGTAATTTAAATAATTAAGGCGATAATAAGTACATATCTAATGATGGAAAATAATAAAATCATTGAAATCCTGGAAATAATTATAAGAACGTGAAACATCACAGTAATTATCGTATCTTTAAATTGAATCTAGATTGATTTTATTATGCAGGATAAATAAAATTGCAACAAATGCTAGATAACGTGTTCATGTGTTTAGGTTAGACAGAAAATGACTATTTTAGTAGGGCAAATAAATTGCAAGGTTCACTTAATATTCGTTTTTTATCTTTATATTTTTTGTTTAAAATAATAAATAAAGTAGCTTTCTTTAAAACCAACGTTTAACTTCGACTGCTTTATTGTATTTATAAATTAATAGTTTAAAATATTCTCTTATTTAATAAATGATAACCAAAATTTCGGTTTAAATCATAAGATTTGTAAACCTAGTATGAAAAATTAACAATTATGTTTTTACACGAAAAATTAAGAAATACAAAGGTTGCAACAAATTGAAAGCATGGTAAGATATAATGCTGATAATAATAATGAATTTCATAACAGCAAACTATATTTTATAGAGTATACATAAAATTTTAAAAATGGCATATAAAAGTCATTAAAAAATATAATGTTTGTGCACCATAATTACAAAAATGGAAGGTGAAAAATTTTAATGCTTATCATGCAAAAATCACCCGTGTACCGTGCCAAGCATGTTTTACGACATGCCTGTTTAAATTAATAAAAAAATAACAACATTAACAGCAATTTAAGCGAGGGATAAGTCTTTCGACTAGTAATCCGAAGGTCGCGGGTTCGAATCCCGGCGTGCATAAATAAATTTTATTTTTTTAAAGATTTATCGAACTTTCGAATCTTGTCACTAAGAATTACATGAAGCCACTACAAAAATATTTTTTCCAGCGCAATACTCGGCGAATCTTCCATTCTCATCTTGATCCATTCGTAATTCGTGTCTAAATAATTTAAGCGTTCTTTTCTTAATCTTACTCTACGCTTGCATAGGTATTGCATTATTTTCAGATCTACTTTTCCCCATTCGGTCGTACATGTTTGAGATTATAAATTTTAATGGCAATTTGTAGTAACTTCAAACAACGAATGTTCACCATATAACTGTATTCATTTACGTACATCTTTCTGTGCAGTAATGTGCACATGTTTCGTCAGCAATACAGTAATGTGACGTCGAACAATATAAAGCGTGATTTTACGTGGCATTAAAGTGTCACGAGAAGAACAGAAAATAGCCTGTTCCATCCACAATGAAAGCCTCTTAATGATCCCATTAAGCCTCCGTTGTTCCGCCCGAGCTTGCTCAGACATACAATTGGACGCGTTTCATTTTAATGTTTTATCATTTTTAACTCAACAATTAGAAGACAGATTTTTGACGTTTAAAAATAGTCAAAATCAAACATCGTCAAGTAGCATGGCTATCAATATAATATGACATTATATCGACACATAATTTCAGTTCACACAACACCAAATAAGACATATTCTTCAAGTTAAGTTTTGAAAGAGAGAGAAAATTATATAGATAAATACGAAACACACGCAATATATAAAGATCATTAAAAATTTGCTCCTTGTGAATTACTTATGGAATACAGGATTATTGGATCCCTCAAACACACATGAAGCAGCTCGTTAAAACACGAGTAGTGATAATAATCCCGAAAGTACCCATAAGAACTCCACCAAAAGAATTCATATTTTAGACCTTAATGTTTTTAGGGCCGGTTGCATCAAAAATAGTTAAAGTTACTTTTTAGTTAAAGATAAATAAAAGTAACATTTTTAACATTTCTAACAAAAATGGGTTGTTTCAACTTCGTTTAAATAAAAGTTAACTAAATTGTTACAAAATAGTTACTTTTATTTAACCCATCGATGTTTAGAGTTTACAGTTAGATTTTGGTTAAATTGTCAGCTGTCATCCGTCATCAAGGAACGAAATTTTGTTTTAAAAGAAAATAATAATTGAAAAATGTCTTAACAACCCAGTTTTGACAATCACTTGATTTGAATATATAAGAAAATAGATTAAAGAAGGAATTAAAACCACGGACCGATCATTTTCTGTCGGAAGACGTGGAATTTATAGCCAGATTTCGGATCAAAAAGTATAGTTAGGCAATTAACTTTATTCATTGCCAATAATGCCAATAAGATCACTATTTAAAAACAAATATTTACTCAAATTATGTACCTACAGTTCTCTAATAATTTATACTAGTATTGTTATTTTCAATAAATGAAACGGCACTGAAACAAAATAAAAAATAAATTGTCATATCAGAAATCATGATGTTTGTGCTTTGGACTAGGTTGCAATAACATTGAATTTTTATATTACGGGAACGATGCAAAAGTGTACAGGAGACAACTCTGGGCAGTATAAAAGTATTGTCTCGCATATAATAGCGCAATAATAGCCCGCCTTGGGCTCAATAATATCATCATTACAATAACGTTATCGACGTTTTTAAACTACTTTTTTTTTTTTTTTTACATTAACTCCACACAGGAGGCCCTGAGGAAAAAATAATTTCCGTCAGGGCCTATGTCATCTTTGAGGATGCTGTGTGGAGGGTGTTTTTGAGGAGAGGAAGGAGTGAACATGGGTCTTGAAGAGACCCATATTGTAGGAGGGAGGAAACACAGAGGCCGGCAAATCGTTCCACAGCCGAGCTGTTGAACTCAAGAACGAGTCGTAGAAACGACCCGTTCTCATGTGACTAATGTCAACCGTGTACAAATGTTGAGCGCGCGTTTGGCGTGTTTCCTGACTATGCACCGGTGCCGAGGGGATCAATGACGCTAGTTCCTCGGAGCATCTTCCATTGTAATACCGGTAGAGCAAGGACAGCATTCCCACCTGGCGCCTGTGCTCTAAAGATTGCAATCCGTTAGTTAAATTAGGAGAATCTATCAAACGGACCGCCCGTTTCTGCACAGAGTCAAGGGTTTTTTTCAGGTATTTTGGGGCTCCAGACCAGAGGTGGCTGCCAAATTCAACCGTGGGGCGCACTTGCGATTTGTACAGGGCTAGCAGTTGTGTACTATTAAAGTATCTGCGTGCCCTGTACAGTATGCCCAGTTTCTGAGAGGCTAACTTAACTCTGGCCTCGATGGAGCCCCCGTACCTGAGCTGGTCACTTAGAATTACACCAAGCATATCAATGGAAGGCCTGTTCGGGAGAATGCTTCCGTTGAAGGAGACTAGATTATCATTTCGATCCCTTTTAGACGTGATCAGACATGATTGGGTCTTTGAAACATTAAATTCGACGAGGTTATTCTTACCCCAAGAGGAAACACTCTCGAGGTAACCGTCCATTCTTTGTTTCAAATCCCTCCGAGCCATTGGGGTTTGTGAGCCCTTTGGAGGTTTGTCAAACAAAAAGCTATCATGGACTGTACTGTCATCCGCGTAGCAATGAATCGGTGCACACGTCAAGAGGTCATTGAAGTGCAACAAAAACAAAGTCGGAGACAGAACCGATCCCTGTGGGACGCCAGCATTTATCGAATGCGAGGAAGAGGTGAAACCATCAGCAACCGCCTGAATCGACCTCTCCCTCAAAAAGTCGGCAATCCACATACACAAGGATGCGGGAAGTCCGTAAGAAGGCAGTTTGTTGACAAGCCCTCGGTGCCAAACCCGGTCAAAGGCCTTGGAAATATCCAGTGAAACCGTTTGGGTTTCACCAAAACGTTCCAGGCACCGCCCCCAAACATGCGTCACATACGCGAGAAGATCACCGCACGAGCGGTTCCGCCGGAATCCGTATTGACGGTCGTTAATAATTTTGTTCTTCTCCAGGTATGTGAGCAGTTTGTCGTTGATCACACGTTCCATCACTTTTGACAGAACAGATGTGATCGCTATGGGGCGGTAGTTGGCCGGGTTGGAGCGGTCACCCTTCTTTGGAATAGGGTGAATGATCGTTTTTTTCCAACCGGAGGGCACAGTCCCAAACTACTACTGTGAAATAAAAAATAACTCGTCAAACAGAAGATCTAGAAATCGCCCCGCTTTGGGTAGGTTGACACCCGTAAAAATAAATTATGTGTGTATTTTTATTTAAATACATCAGAAAGGCAAACATTAAATCATCCACTCATTTTAACAGTATTCTTACTTTGTGAAAATAACCCATTGGTTGTAAAAGTTCTAAAAGCTTTTTATTTGACTTGTTTCTGCTTTTTACTTATTATAATCCGTCTCAGGATAGGCGTAAAGAAGGACAGTTTATTAATTTAAAAAAATTAAAACACTTTTTTGTAACTACTTATTCCTTCAACATAATTTGCATTTACCCAAATAATAATTACAGATATCAGAAAAAGTTTCTGATTTTCTTAGTATTATTTTAAATGTGATTGCTTTCAACGAAAATATTAAATCTAATAAAGCTATTCTGTTTGCAAACTGTAATTTAATATTTGTAATTATCGAAATGGACTGGTTTTCTTAACGTGTCTATTCACCCCCAAAGTACTAAGAACAACCTCATTCGTAATTCGAAAGAAATTGACAGTTGGCTCCAATTCCCTGCGAAGAAACACCGCTAACAGATCATTACTCATTATTACTTTAGTAAAAAGTTTACTTGAAAAAACAGTAACTTGAAAATCAATGTAAATGATTAATTCTTCATCCAAGTAAGTGTGATGTTATTTTTATTTTGGTCGAAGTTTGAAAATGAATATTTGGGTAAGTGCTTTTCCATTAGTCAAACATTGTCAGTAAACCAAAGTAGGCAACAAACCATTGATTTCTTTGTCTAGCGTAATATTTATGTATGCGCTCGAGTTTTCCAGTTGTGTCTCTGTTGTTCAGTTTTATGAACTTTCGTGAAAGTTGATGAAAGCTTTTCAATAATTACAAGCAATCAATTTCAAATTTCAAACACTTTTAATTTGGGAGGCGGATATGGGAACCGTCACCCCTGAAACCATTAATTGGATAACTAACACCCCTGCTACAGGTCACTTCAAGTAGTTCGCTACGTTTGGTGACTTAGCAGGGGTGCCCGGGTGCATGCCGTGAGGTTTTTCTAGGTTAGGCGGCGAATGCGTTTGCCCACCTATTGCATGGCGGGCCGGATCGGGAGAGACTGATTGAGGGCGACCTAACCTAGATCTCTCCAGCCGGACTCGTTCGACCCATCGCCTTGCACCGCAATGGGAGGGATGGATTCATACGTCCGTCACGATGACTCCAAGATTTCTACCTACCCCTCTCATACCTTTTTCATTTCTAGAACTTCAGTCCTTTCACTTAAAAGACCCTCTACACAACATCCCCAAAGATGACAAAGATCCCGAGGAAAAATTTCTCTCAGGGCCTTCTGTGTTGAGTTAATTTAAAAAAGGGTAAGTATGATAAGATTAAAAAAGAAGTACTTAATGTAGGTACTACATGAAAGTAGTAAAAGAGCAATGTAACTTTATTGATATTATTATAAATAAGTTTGTTGTAAAGCAAGTTTGTAAATGGCAAATATTTATTTCATAACATAGCTACTTATTCAGCGATAAAACTTGCACATTAAAATCCAAGTTCCTCAAACATACACTACACCAAATGGAATAAAATCTCTGAACTACGAGTATATTGCCTACACACTATGCTATATAATAAGGGAAGCCAGCAAAACTAAAAATTTCAGAACAATGCTTTAAAATAATATTTTTTTAAGAACGTCTGAGCATGTAACTATATTTCTTCTGGTCATGTTCTGTTCTGTCTTGTTTCTTTTTCTCTCCTTTACTATTTATTTGTAATCATCCATATTCGTATAAGCTTGTTATTTTTTCTTCATTCGTTTTCTATTGTTGTTTTTTCTACGTAACCTGTATTTTATTCTTCGTCTATACTGTAAGTGAAACATATATTCATAATATCAAAATACCTATGTAAAATATATATATTTTTTTAATTTTAAAAATAAAATATATAATTTCTAAAATCTCCTACTATCTCCACAGAAAGCGGAAAATGTACCTTGTGTCGTGATGGCGGACTTAGCCAGCCGAGGAATCGAACACGCGTCGCCCGGGTGGGACCCAAACCTATGCCATGCCAACTCAGCCACTGACCGGTACAATTGTAAAATCAATTTAAAAATAAAATATATAATTTCTAAAATCTCCTACTATCTCCACAGAAAGCGGAAAATGTACCTTGTGTCGTGATGGCGGACTTAGCCAGCCGAGGAATCGAACACGCGTCGCCCGGGTGGGACCCAAACGCTATGCCAACTCAGCCACTGACCGGTACAATTGTAACTAGATCCTCCCGTCCTAAAATGAGTTCTGTAACTCATCGGGATTGCCTTATCAAGAAATAAAACACAATAATATAAAATTAAAAAAGTGTGACAGTTAAAAGTAGGTACAATACAATAATATAAATTTCATGGAAAGTTGTAGAGATGAGTTCGATAAGTTAAACATATAATAACGAGAGTACAAAAAAGCAAGTTCTTCCATTTTAATTATTATATATTTAGTTTTTAGCACTTTTATTGTTTGCAAAACCGTTTCGTGAGCTAGGCTCACTTCTTCAGGCTTTACTAACTAATAGTTAGTAAAGCATGTTTATAATTAGCAACCTTTATATAGATAAAAGGTGGACATGAGAAAAAATTCTAGATGTCTTTCAAACATTCTAATAGACTGAATTTTAGTTTGTATACTGATTGGCGACGGTAAACATCGATTGAACAATTCTCACAATTTTTTTTTTTTTTTTTTTTTTTTTTTTTTTTTTTTTTTTTTTTTTTTCGTCATCTGCCCTGATGATGGACACTGTAACGCTGTCCGAAACGTTGGCTAAAGAAGGAGGTAGCGAAACACGGCATAACACCCCAAAAACAATAACAAAAATACTTTTTGGCCGTGAAAACCTAAAAGCATACAATTCTCACAATTGTATTTTAAATTAAAGTTTGTAAGGCGAAATTTAATAAAAAAATTTCATAACAATAATTATTGTGGGATTTGACGACAGCCGTATGAGTAACAAGCCCGTATGATATTGGTCAATATTCTATAATAATAGGATTCATCCGAAAATGCCGACACGCTGATATGTCATTGTTACATTATTTCCAAACATCAAAGCGATATATATAAGTAGGTATTTCTTCTCAATTGTGTCTCCGAAGCACTCCATGCTCCATGCGAGCCGAATCATATTATTTGATACGTCATTTATTAGCTCACCTATTGTAGTATGATCTGTGAAAGAGACCAGTTTTTCAAATAATCTTGTCATTTTACTTTTTTTTTAAATGATTGTGTTTTATTTATATTCTGGCGAGGCATTATTTCTCCATGCGTGTCCTGGCCCCATTCCCCTTCCGCATCCTTCCAGGGTTACCGTACACCTTCCCCGCCTTTCCCCTGCCGCGTTCGACCCCCTCCCGAGTTTCCCTCTCCCCTCCCGCATACCTTTTCCACCTTCCTTGCCTTCCACCCTTCCCTCGACCCCCTCCTCTGACCCCTCCTTCTTCGTTCCGCTACCTCCCCACAAAGTCCACTCCCCCTTCCTCATTCCCTTCCTGCCGCTAAATTATTTGAAATACACTCACTTTCAAATAACTAGCGCGCCATCTATTGCATTTTTAAATACTAATTTAAATAACGCCAGAGCTCACCTTACATAGAAACCTTCGCGGGCGTGCCCACAACAACTCGCCAGAGTTTCATTGCAATCGAACAGAAAATAATTTCATAGCGCCAGAGCTCACTATTATTGTACATAGAAACCATTGCGGGCATGCTCATGTTTCATCGTAATCGGATGAATAGTTTAGGAACGCGTAAGGGTCAACTAGCATAGAAAGAAGTGTCATTGGAGTTAATAGAAGAGATAAAGTAAAATTAACAGAAATATAAAACAGAACTTTCATTCAAATTCAAACAAGGTACACTCTGTATATCGAACACTACAATGGCGATGAACTGGACGTATGTTGGGAGAAGGGCAAGAGAAATGGACCAGAATAATAACAGAGTGGTATCCAAGAGACGGTAAAAGAAGGAAAGGTGGACAAACGAAAAGATGGGAAGATGATCTAAAAAAGGTGGCTGGTCCGGAATGGATCAGAGTTGCAAAGGATAGAGAAAAATGGAAATCTTTAAAGGAGGCCTAGGTCGAAAGACAAGCTGTTTCTAAAAATAGTGACCCGAACGCTGATAATTTAGAATCATATTAAAAAATATATAAATATTAATTAGATTAGAATAATGTTTATAAGTTTAACAGCAATAAAGGCTATTTTATTTTAAGGGACAAACAAGCATTCATTATATATATATATTATCGTCAACCAAAATCATCAATGTTTCAAGAATTTCAGATAAAGGGTTTTATTATCAGTTTAGTCATCAGTTCATTGTACTCCCGATGAGCAATAGACCGTTGACGTTTGACGATTTCCGTGACTGAGCGGTAAGATCAATGGCTCTTATTCCAAAGCTTTTAATATTATAAATGGTAACCGGACAACTCAGAATGAAACCAACTCAAAACCACCTCAGTAAAGTCATTTAGAGTGATAAAAAAATGTATATAAAAAAATCGTTAATTAGTTTACGTTAGGTTAGGGTTATGGGCTATTTTAAAATTATTTTTGTCATAGCTTTTAATGACTTTTCAAAGAGGTGTTGAATTGACTTTATTCTCAGTTGGCATTAAACCATTATAAATATTATTGTAATTTGGAAAATTTTCAAATTGGCGTCGAGATCAGAAGCCCTCGTTCCACCTCACGATCTCCGCGAACCCCCCTTTATTAATTCCCCTTTCCCCCCACCGGTTTCTCTCCCTTTCCCGCCTTCCTTTACTGACGCTAAACTATATATATATATATTAATTTTTTTAAAACGTAAGCTCCACACAGGGCCTATATCATATTTGGGGATGCTGTGTGTAGGGTTTTTTTTTAAGAAAAAAGAGGAGAGATCTGGGAAGGAAAAGGGTATAAAGGGTGGATAGGAATCTGGGGTTCAGTGTGTTCTGGTCATCCGCCTCCAAGAACTAGACAAACCTCACCCCATGAACCCGGGCACCCCTGCTAAATCACCAAACGTAGCAAACCACTGAAACAGACGCATTCTTAAAACAACTCGCGCGCCACCTATTGTAATTTCTATACAAATTTCATAACGCCAGAACTCATTATTATGCATGAAAACCTTTGCGAGCGTGCGCACAACAATTCACCGAAGTTTCATCGCAATCGGATGAATGGTATAGGAAATAGTAAGGACAAAAAAGAAACATTGATTTTTGTATTTCTATTAGATTAAATTGTTTCCCATCTTATTTTAAATCACATTATTTTATTGGAGTGAATTGGTACCAGTGTCTCAAAATAATGAAACTAACACGACATTATTGGCATTATTTCAAGATTTTAAAGAACATCTGAATTCTGATAATTTGCTGACGAAGCCATTAATAAAGCGGCGTTTGTCAGTCTAATCATGAACAAATAACAGTTCCTACTTCTAACTACGAGTATACCAGCAGAACAAGTGGGTGGTTAGTGTCACTTGAACAACCAATATCGCTTTGGATGTCTTAATCACATAGCTTAGTCACAGCCAGACACGTTACTACTTTTATTTATTTATTTATTTATATACGTCTTGAAGGCTTTTACAATATCATGTTATTAAAGATACATAGGTTGTTTAGGAGTTTTAGCATTTAGTATGTAGCATAATAAAGTGGATACAAGCAGGTTAAATATATAGGTATGAAGTGACATTATAATGAAAAGTTGTACAAAGGAAGTAAATTAGTTAAGTATAAAATGGTAAAGCAGAAAACTTAGGTTATATGAAATTTGTTATAGGGGAATGAAAATTTACAATATTAATTTTGTTATTAACTTAAATATGAATAGTTGGTTTTAAAGCAGTTTTAGAGAACAATGGAAAATTAACAGAGCGATAAATAGTTCATATTTATGAAAAAATAAAAATACATGAGTTACTTTATCGTAAAAAGTTATACAATTCGATAAATTTATAAAAAAAAATATAGTTCAAAAGAGAGAGAGAGCAGAAAAGTAAGTAATTAGATAGTCTTCACATAAGTATTTAAGTTTGTTATTATTGTATCGATCTTGAAGAAACCATCGAATATAATTTAATCAGTTATATATATCATAATAGCAAGAGTACCAAGATATAAGCAGGTAAATAGTCATTAATGTGAGATAGTTATTTTAATTATAAAGAGAAATACGAAAAGATTGTCATTATTTATGTTTATAATTAGCAATCTTTATCAGTGGCGTAGCGTGAGTGGGGGGGGGGGGGGATTTTTTTTAATTTAAAATAAAATAATTTGAAGTACAGTTAAAAAATTCTAGTTGCGGACCATGTGTGTTCTGCCAGAATCAAAGTGAAACCATTTTCATGTTCTGAGTGTAGTTTCAATTCACCGCATACAGATTTACTTAAACCAGTTTTGTATTCAGAATGTAAAATTTCAGTTGTGGAATCATCTCCCGACACATTTCGAAGCAAAACATTGTCTTATTTGAAGTGCAGTGATAAAATTCTAATTGCAGACTAATATGAATGTGCTGCCAAAATCAAAGATAAACCATTTTCATGTACTGAGTGTAGTCTTAATTCACCACAGAGATTTATTTAAAACCAGTTTTGTGGTCAGAATGTAACGATAAATTAAATAACAAGTTGCAGATTCATAGTGGACCTAGTCAAGTTTTACATTCGAGTTGCATGCCATACGCAGCAAAATTTTTGAAATTAACTGTTCCATGTGTAACTATTATTTTGGTTCTCTAACGCAAAATCAATCTTAAGTTAAAACCTACCTGTGTTATAAACACATTGTAAAAATTTGAGATGTGAAATCCTATAACATGGATACCATTATCGATTTTCAAGAGCAGTTATAAATTTGTAGCAGAATTTATAACATTATTTTTTTGGAAGAAAATCGATTCATGTGATATAAAAACCGTCGTATAAAAAATGCGTTATAAAAAAGGAAATCTTCGTTTGAAATACCTATATAGGGGGGCGGCAAAATTTGAAATACCTATATAGGGGGGGGGGGGGGGGGCGGCAAAATTTTCCTCCGCCCCGGGCGGCTGGCACACACGCTACGCCTCTGATCTTTATTATCCTTTATTAGTACGTGTTTATGATCAATAAATAATAAAGAACTCAATAATGTTTTAACAAACTCTGTTTAGAATGGCTCCATAAAAAGGTATCATCTTTTACTATTTCCTATTACTATTTAATTGCTATTTCCTTACTATTTTATGTACATTTCTTACTGCTTAATTGCTGGAAAGAGAAGTGATGGATTTTGTAATTTTATTATTTTTTTATTTACGTGATAAGTTCTACGTGATAATATGGTGGTTCAAATTATTAATAAAACATATTTAACTTTAAGAGAGTGTACCCGATTGAAAATTTCTTGAAGTATGGTCTAAACCAGAGGTTACCAAACTTTTTTTTCTCGTGGACCACTTTTAAAATTTTACTGGTTCCGGTGGACCCCCTGCTGCGACATTTCTACCATATTCCCAAAACTCGACACGCGTTGTACTGAATATTGAATATAACGCTGGAGTTGTGGTCTGACACAACGGGGGGGGGGGGGGGTAATGTGATATGAGATGGGGGCGGGACGGGATATGGGTACGGGATGGGTCTCAAAATGACCATTTTTCACCGAAATACTAGTGTACTATCTGCCTACATTTACAGGTAAAGCCAAGCCCGCATTTTTGTTCTTTACTATCGAAACCAGAAGATTACAGTAAATATGTAAAAAATCACACAAATCCGATGGGAGATCACGTCCAGTATCTCGATAACGATCCCACAAAAGATAGAGAATAAGCCTGCAAATAAATTTTCGTGGACCCCCATTTTTTTATCACGTCTACGTGGACCCCCGTCAAGTCTCCCGTGGACCCCTGGGGGTCCACCTGAACCACTTTGGGAATCACTGGTCTAAACTAAATCTCTGGTCTAAAAAAATTGCTGGTTTTCAGTGACGTTTCGCGAATTTTATTATATTAATCAATACCCACAATCCTGAGAGCCTAGAACTACCAGGAGCATAGAAGTTTGTAAAGGAGAAATTAAGAAAGATTATTTTCTTTTTTTTTAAAGAAAGAAACATTCCCGGGTTACCTTAGAATATTATAATATATTACCTGACAATATTTTAAAATCTCCTACTACCATCTCAGTAAACGGAAAATGTTGGTTGTGTCGTTAAAGAGGACTTAGCACACTCGACGCCTGGTTGGGACTTAAACGCGATGCTAACTCAGCCACTGACCGTTATACGTATAAAGTGAAGTGGAAGAAAAACATTTAATGTAAATTTAATACAATATAAAACTAATACACTAAATAATAGTATAAGAAATCCAATGTAATGTAAAGTGAAATTAATAATTAGCTTAATGATTTAAGATTATACTGTTTATTTTAATTTTAAATTTATTGCAATCAGTTTAATTTCGGCTGTGTTGCTAGTTGATTAGATCATACCATTCCAATGTACGTGTAGTATTTATATGCAAAACTGGTATGCATTAATGGAGTGCATAAGTGACCCATTGTGTTTTGCCTACTGCTCTCGACACTTACCATGGCACGGTGAAACTTCTTTGAAATATCGTATTGAATTTGAATTAACGTATTATTTTATAAGTATTTTTTAGCGGTGGAACTTGAATGTCTTGTATAATAAGTAATAAGTCTATTGGATAATTTGTACCGCGCCGTTTTTGTGAAAAATCAAACAAGACATTCAAGAGAGACAAATTTTACTCGCTAAGATTTATCTACCTATGTTCTAACAGATAAACTAAAGAAGCACTAACTCAGGCCTATGGACTTACTTTCTAAACGCCAGCACGTCTTGTATGGCTTTGTAATTATCCACAGCTCGATTTCCTGTGTTTTACGTGAAATTCTAGACGTTATGAAATGGTAAAGTACGCGCACATAAATGGATTCGTTTTTCTTTCTTCATTTTTCCGGAAAGCTACCCTTTAAAACAAATTAATAATAACACAAATCAGTGTGTGCAATTCACTCGCGGCAGAAGTAAAATTTCATAAAACTAGAAAGTAGACGAGAGTGGGGAGATTACGAACCACCGTGTGTGAACTGCACACATTTTTTTCTTTTTTCTGCGGATATTCACGATACACTAGTATTACCTCATTAGTTTTCGGCTTTCTTGAAAAATGTTTCTATTAAAATGATAATGATTTTTCGCACAAACGATGCAACAACATTAATGAATAATACGCCACGCTGGCTATGACGCCTTCGAATTTCAGTGCACCTTTTCCTATACGTCGGTCAACGTATTATTGTAATATTTGTGTTTTCTTCTCACTTCTTGTCACTTTTTTGTTTTCTTTGCCTGTTCATTTTGGAGTGGTTTCAAGATTGGATATTGATTTCACAAAATAAAAATGTTTTTTTGGATTTCGTAGGATTCGAACTCTTGGTGTGGTTTGAAGATTGGATTTTGATTTCACAAAATAATAATGTTTTTTTTTGGATTTCGTAGGATTCGAACCCCCGTTCGCTTGATGTATCTGTCTTTATGATTTTGAGACCGTTGAGACTTGTCAGGCTCCTTGCCAACTACGCTATGGAAGGCACGCGCCGAGGCGCGAATATACGGCTTTATATTAGAATCGAGTATTTGTGTAGAACTGAGTTGTGACGCACTTCCGTTTCATCCGAATTTCAAGTCACTAACGCCGCTAAAGAAGTTTTACTTCAAAAAGTAACTAATTTCCGTAGAGCTACACAGTAATAAAAAACTAAAATACTTGCAGAACTTCATAATAATATCATTCAATTTTGATTCGTAAAATATAAAAGATATAGAGTGACAGAAGCATAACGAAGATCACCAAGATGAGACTCGTCCGGGCATTGATTTTTCGCATATTTATTTAAGGGTCCACTATTCGAATTTCGGCTGATTTCTTATTATTAATAAGAAATCAGTCAAAATATATGTTATTTTTTAAGATAATATCTAGATACGTTCCACGCCGAAACGCAAATTTTATGAAATTCCCTCGATAGAAAAAAATCGCAAAGTATGCTCCGAAAATTATTTAAAACAAGTCTATTTCTATTATTTTACAAGTAATATTTGTGAAAAAATTCACAATGTTTCTTTAAATGATACTTAAGCCGCGTTTTACGAGATTTTTGCTCTATTTTAAACGAGTCATGTTTTATTAAGCTTTTTCGCCATTTTCGCAGTTCATCACTTAAAATATTAGCGCGCTCTGTCCAACATTCGTAATTACACATCTCTCCATCTTCTTCGGATGTGGAAACATAGTCTCTTAGAGCCCTCGAAATACGGTGCTGGAGAAAAATTAGAATCCTCAGCAATGAGGAACAGATTTGAGAAAAAGAAATTTGGCTTTCATTAAATTTAAAAAAATTAAACGGAGTTCTACGATTTAAACTAAAAAACAATTAATAAATCTAAGAGTTGACTGTAATTTGTGTTTTGACGAGGATTAAAAATTAATACACAAGGTAGATTCGCTTCGTTGGGCATTATTTATTGTTTGCATGGATTCCAGATGAAAGATAACTCCACCGAGCCCAGCGTAAGAGCAAATCTTCATATTATTTAATAGCTTCCGGCCTCATTAAAGGTAAATCCGGCGCTGGGCACGAGGAATATTAAGTGACTAAAACAATAATGATGACGTATTTATTACGTTGCTGATAATACTAATATTATTACAAATCGCAATACGGAATTCGAAGAAGATATATAATGTTGTCTAATACTAGAGCGTAATATTTAGTTCGCAAGTGGCCATGTTTTTAGGATTGTTGCTCGAAATAAATTTGACCCCGCGCTATTGCAGCGCTTTGTCTTCCTTCACTCGACACTCGACACTCGACTTAATTGCAACAAAGCCATAGTAGGAGCATCAGCGTTTAAGAAGGTAACTGTGTTTGGCTCTTCTTTTTTATACAAATAGGCAGTTTTATTTAGAGATTGATGAAATTTAGCACACTTGACCTTCAAAAGAGGAAAGTCACTGACTGACTTTTTTAAGATTAATTCCACACACGACGCCCTGAGTAAAATAATTTCCCTCAGGGAGTATGTCATCTTTGAAGATGCTGTGTGGAGGTTTTTTTTTAAGTAAAGTGACTTTTGGGCGTGCTAGAGGGCTAATATTAAAATAAAAAATGGCATTATTGATGTGTTGTAACCGAAAAAAAATTTTTTTTTCGATAATGGTTTTTTTGTATGAATTGACAGCGCATCGCACGGATTTCCTGTAAGTCGATTTAAAAAAAAAAAAACAATATTTACCTACAACAACACTAATATTAGCACTAGTGCACCCAAAAGTCACGAGCCGCCACTGCTTGAGGTAATCTGCGACAAAGGTATTGTTGTCCCATAAATGGTTACTGAGGCGGCGGTACCCATACAGTCTCCCAAGATGAATTCATCTACATGAGCTTTCGAAAGACCACCCCATTCCCTTCCCCCAAAAAGCAGAATGCCGATACTTCTTGATGAAAATTTGCACACTTGGCCGTCACAATTAGAGGAAATTTTTTATATACATCAAAGAACCCGGGCTAAGTCACCAAACTTGAAAATTGGAGAATTATTATGTACATCCATGAACCCGGGCTAAGTCACAAAACGTAACGAACCACTTGGAGTGATCTATGGCAGGGGTATTGGTTATTCAATAAGTGGTTCCAGGGGCGGCGGTACCCATACCCGCCTCCCAAATTGAGTCCTCGTCCCCCGTTCACCCTTTCGGGTACACGGAGTCATATTTTATGTAAGTAGGTAAAACGCATTTTCCTAAGCCGACTGCATATTGAATACAAGTGTTCCAAGACAACTAAGAATCAAGCTATTTCAACACCCCTTTTGAAAAGACATTAAAATTTATGAAAAATAAAATTTAAAAAGCCCGTAAACTAACCTAACTTTGCCATAGGTCACGCTAAGTGGTTTGCTAGGTTTATCCGGCTCTTGATGGTGGAGGCGTCTGCCCACCGTCAAGACCCGTATACCGGACCCAGACTGCATGGCAGGCCGGATCGAGAGAGAATGGTTGAGGGAGTCCCTTTGACTTTTCTCTCGCAACATCACCTTGCACCGTAGTGGGAGGGATGCATTCACACGTCCGTCTCTCCTGGACACACTGACCCCCAGATTCCTACCCACCCCTCATTCCCTTTTCCTTCTCAGAACTTCCTCTCCTTCCTTTCCTCCACACAACATTACCAAAAATGAAATAGGCCCTGAGGGAAATTATTTTCCTTAGGGCCTCTTGTGTGGAGCTATTGTAAAAAAAAATATACATACATCTTTATTAATGTTTTATCTTAGTACCACATAATGCGTATTATATTACAAAATGCGACTTTTTATTTTTCTCATTGAAAAAATAATTTCCTGTAAACTACGTGCCAGACTACAAGGGACTTAATATTATTTAGCGCACTGACAAGGAAACAGTTTTAATCTGTCAATTATTCTAGGAAAACTTTCATTATCGTTTTGATAAATAATTGTTTTTAATTAAACATTCCCCGAATTACAACACATCAAAGCGGTGTCACCCGCAGACCAATATTTAATGCTACCAAATTATAAACTGAGCGTTAATGTACATATTTATAATTTATTAATATATTTTATTACATTAACACCTGCAAAAAAGCAACCATGTTTAAGGTGATCGGAATGCTCAACACGTATTAATAAATGATATTTATCGATATAATTGGTTTTGGGAGGTGGGTATTAGGTACCGACGCCCCGGGAACCATTTATTGGATAACCAACGCCTCTGCCACAGGTCACCCCAAGTGGTTCGCCACGTTTGGTGACTTAGCAAGGGTGCCCGGATTCATGGGGTGTGATTTGTCAAGGTCTTGGAGGCCGATGTGTCTGCCCACTTGCTGCGGGCGGGATGCGTTTTTTGGATGGATTCATTATTTGTCCGTCACTCCTGGACACACTGACTCCAGATTTCTACTCACTCCTCATACCTATTTCATTCCCAGAACTTCCTCTTTTTCTTTTCTTTAAATAAACCCTCCACACAGCATCCCCTAAGAAGACATAGGCCCTGAGGGAAATTATTTTCCTCAGGGGATCCTGTGTGGACCTAATGTTAAAAAAATAAAATGATAATGTATGACGGCCTCCGTGGTCGAGGGGTAAGGCTATCGACTAGCAATTCGAAGGTCGCGGGTTTGAATCCCGGCGTACGGTAGTAAATTTTATACGATTGATTTGTGTTATTTCACAATTTATTCACTAAAAATAATATTTAGTATATTTGCGGCACGTTCCAGAGTGGAAGATACTTTCAGGTGTAAAACCATCACCCAGAATTGAAATGTAGCTTGAAATGCGTGTTTGGTGACTAGTTCTGAATAGCCAATAGGTTCCTCTCCACCTCCATCTCCTCCCCCTTACCTTCAGCCTCACAATATAATCAAATTGGGGATGTCAATAATATATCAAATAGTTTCACTGGCACCTGAAGAGCTATTTTCTATATTTTGTGAGAACGAGATCTCACAAACTGTTCTCCCGCGAGATGTCCTGTCAGATTTGTGTGATTTTCTACAGCTGTTAAATAAATAAATAAATAATCATGCATACTTGCAGCAATTCGTGTTTAAAACGACCCAAACTAAAATACGTGACAGCTCACGGCTGAAATTTTGACATCGGCCGATAGAAAAAGCAAATAACAGCCGTAGAAAATCACACAAATCTGACAGGACATCTCGCGGGTGAACGATCTCGTTCTCATAAAAGATAGAATAGCTCTTCTGGGCGGTTGGGAATGATTGAGATGCTTGTGCTGTATTCATATAAAAAATGTAAATTTAGGAGTCATGAAAAAACGTCATCAACATAAAATTTCTGTTTAATGAGTTAATGACCGATTGTTAGGACAATTTGACGATTTGCGCACTCGTTAACGGTAATCAATTTACTGTAATAGTACAGGGATTTTGGATTGGAGTAATAGTGCTTGAACTTTGTTCGTAAGAGTATAACATGTAATGAAAAAGAACACATGTCAATTCTTCCCTATTCTATGACGTAAATAATGACACAGTTAAATAATGTATTTGTGGTTAAGCGGTTAGTGGTCAGTTGGATTTCAGATTAATTTTTTATTAGTTTATAAATCAAATTTTATAAAATACTAACGTGTAACATAACTGTGAACTTGTCACATCACGCCATAGGCATCACTTTTCAATAAAATCTTTTATTTGTTAACCACAAAACAAATCTGTAGTAAGGGCTTAAAAATGTTGGGATTTGTAACTAGGCTAACTAGAAATTTTAACAATACAAAGTGTATTAAACTGTTATATTTTGCGTATGTAAGAAGTCAACTCGAGTACAATTCTCCAGTTTGGAATCCATATTTTAATATACATATACAAGCTGTTGAAAGAATACAAAACAAATTCTTACGTTTTCTTATTTTAAAATGGGTATTCCAGCAATTGTGTTGAACTACAACACTATTTTAAACCATATGAATATGCCCAAACTGTCAGACAGAAGAATTTTCACTGACTTGGTATTTCTATATAAAATTCTAAATGATTTAGTTGATAGTCCGGCATTGCTTGAATTGATAAGCTTCCGAATTCCACTTCGTAATACTATACATAAGTCAGGATTTATTTCAGTGCAGAAATTCTGGGACTAACTACCATACGCATTCCTCTTTGCCCAGAATACTAATGGGGGGAAACAATTATACCAAGTCAGTGGAAATTTTCATTTTATCTTTAAACAAATTTAAACTATTGTTATTGAGGCAGTTCGGTTATGTACAATAAATATGTATTTTTCTAACTATATAATAGCCCTGAAAAGGGGCGTTTATTAATAAATAAATCACTTTTATAATGTCGCTCATCACTACTAATTGTCTGTGGTCTCTATTCTAAAATGTCTGGTTTGTCAACCGTTGTGTCAATAATGTCTCAAATTTATAACTATTATTATGACTGTAAGGATTTTCGGAAAATGCTAAATTAAATGCTGATCTTATTAACCAGCGGCCGAGAATTTAAATTTCGTCGAACGATGATCTTGCGATCGTACCCTTATAACGGTACAGAGCGGTTCCGATGAGAAAGATTAATTATTCTACATACCAGCATTTTAACATAATAATCCAATATCGATTTTATTTCATTCCAAATTTGCTTTGATAAATACCTATAACTACATTCAAAAATGCTCAAACTGTGATGATAAAACAATTAAAATTATGTACCTTTTGTAATTATTTTTGATCATAAGTATTTTAAATTTTTCAATAATGTCTAAACAAAATAAGAGTGTATTTTTTTTAATATATTAATTTGTAAGACTGTAAATAAATAGACAAACTGAAGTATTTTCATCACAAAACAAGGGCGCGGATCTTTTTTAAATGATTTTCTTTGAACTAAAATTAAAATTCTGAAAAGTAGGTTTCCCAAATAATTTATTGATTCATTTTACTGCATGATTATTTGATTTGAAATGTACATTTATAATACAAAATTTTGTTTGAAAATTTAACAAATCTGCCAACGACCGACTGTAAAACTTTATTGTAATAAAAATAAATATATCTTCTCAGAATTTAAAAAATAGTTTTAATGGATAAAAGAACAGTCTTTTGAAATCAATTTATAATTGTTTGTGGAAAAGAGTCAATACGGCTAAAATTTGATTTAAAAATGACAAATTTTCAGTTTTGTCTGGTTATTCCTTCTTAAAAAACTGAAACAACAAGAATGAATCTGTATTTGTTTTGACAAAGGGAAAAAAATATCTACGGAACAGTCTAGAATAAATAAGTTAAAACGTTAATTATTTATGCACGTGGTAACACCTCGCTTTCATGCACGAACCATTTGAAAGTATTTCCCAATTAGGCGCCAGACCGGCAGGTAGAGATGAACGAAATCGCGTAATAGACTTAGATCTGTTTATCTAACTGTGTAGGTTTGTCGAAATCAGGAAGTAGGCAAATTACAGACAGTATCGACAGATGCATTGTTTTTGACATGTTTGCATGCTTTGTATTTACACCTCCCTGGTTTTTTGAAAAAAAACCATGAAAATACCAAAAAACCGAACAAGGCATGATGTTTTACAGGTCACAAAAAATATGTACTTTTGGGTGAGGAATGTAGTTTTTGAACTTCAGTACGGGTTCACCATGTTTCTTTATCTAATTATTTATTAATAAATATTTAATATAAATACATTAATATAATTAAATTAATATTATATCATTTAGCTATAATTAGGTACCTACACTAACTACAGTAAAATGCAGAAAAAATAAATTATTGGAGAAGAGGGAGAATTTCTTCTCCCTCTTCTCAGAGACTTATTTATTATATTTATATTTTAATATTATTATATATTTGCCGCTCCTTTGGTATCTCCTCTGCTTCTCCCTCATCCCCCTCCAGTTAAACCCCTCATCTTCATTCCCCTTCATTCCTCTCCCGAATTTTCCCTGTCTCTCCCTCCTTCCCTCCCTGCAGATTATAATTTTTTATATAAATTTCATTATGCCAGAGCTCACTATTATAGATAGGAACATTCGCGGGTGTGCGCATAACAACTCACCAAAGTTTCATCGCAATCGGATAAATGTTATAGGAAATAATTTCATATCGCTGGAGCTCGCCATTACATACATATGCAAACCTTTGTTAGCAACTGAAATAACAGTTAAGTACCGCATTAGGGACAAACAAAAAAACATTCCTTTATATATGGATATTATATAAAAGATTATTTCCTTAGGTAACGTTTTTTTTAAATTTAGTTTGTAATAAAATAAAAAGCTTACAAAAAATATGTTTTTTTTATTCTTCAAAACGAAGTAAAATATATTTTTTTACCCACATGGTTTTATTATCGTTTTTGGGACACGGCATCACTGATTATAGGGTACGGTGTAGACGCGGACTACAAGCGAATTATTGGAGTTTGTGCAAGTGAAGGTACCGATAATTGAACGGGTGGGTGTCTGAAATGAAACTAACACGTTTGAGAAGCGTGACAGAAATGAGTTACTTCTGATCCTCGCCTAAATGCACTTTGGATTTAAAATGACTCAATACTGTGATCTCAAATTTGCTGATAAGTATTTCAACTATTATTAAAAATACTTATTTCGATTTTCTCTCTGTGATTGCAATTCTCTTTCAATGAACTAACTCGGATTTATTTTGTATTTATGTGCCATTTTCAAAATAGGAACTGATTGGGTCAAGAATTCAGAGTAACCCGACAGTTGTCCCCCCCGAAATGATATTTACTATAAAATTGTAATTTTTTGTGCATTATTTACCAATATTAAACGTAAAATTAACTTAAAACTGAACAAAAATACATTTAATAAAAGTTGGTATGAATATCAAACGAATTTATATAGTGTTGATTTTTATGCGCTGGTATATGCAGTATGCGCTGGTATATGCAGTATATAGACAAGCAGATTCTTCCATCATGCATTTGAATGAAAATACGTTTTATTGTTGTTATTCGGCGGTACATCCTCTCTGCACATTCCTTCGGATTACTTAGATATATTTTGTGTAATTAGGTACCTATTTTCCCTAAACCGACTGCATCTTGTATATACGCCGGGGGGCCAACTGAGTGCGGTAAAGAAACATTGATTATTATTCAGACAAGCGATAAAGTAGGTACCCACCTATGATGTAATATTTTAACACAGAAATTTATTTTAAATGTGTAAGACCACCGTTCAGAATTGAAACGTTGATTGAAATGGCTTTAGCCGCGTTTGGTGATCAGATCTGAATAGTCAGGAACAAAATAACCTTTCTCTTCCCCATTCCCTTCCCCTCCGCTCTGTCTTCAGCCTCACGACATACCTTAATTGGGGATGCCATAGTCTCACTGGCTCCAGGCGGGAGCAGTTGGGACTCTTGTGCGGTATTCACTTAAAAAATCGTAGTTATGTACAATTTGAAAAGAAATAGATTATGAACTCTTCATCTCATGAGTCACGAACAATTTTTATAACGGAAATAGCATTTAATGGCAAAAATCCATCGGAAAAATAAAAATAAGGAAATTGAAAAGAAAATTAAAATAAACGTTGGTACATTAACATGACGTAATATGTACGTGTAAAACACAAGCATGTTTATAAAATATTCATTTGGGAAGTGTACTCTAAGAACCAGTTGTTTCGCAGAAATTCATATATAACATTGTCATCAACAAGCCATTTTTCAACTTGAGGGGGGAGAATGGATACCGCCGCACCGGGAACCATTTATTGAGTACCCAACACCTCCGCTGTAGGTCAACTCAAGCGGTTCGCTACGTTTGGAGACTTAGCATGCGTTCTCGGTTCATGGGGCGAGGTTTGTCTAAATCTTGACCATCAGAACCCCAGATTACTACCCACCTCTCATACCTTCCTTCCCAGAACTTTCTCAGCTTTCTCTCTTTGCTTTCCGTAAAAAGACCCTCCGCACAGCATCCCCAAAAGTGACGTAGGCCACGAGGAAAATTATTTTCCTGGAACTACTGAAAAAAAAGCACAATTTTGTTTTTTTTTTTACATTTGAAAGTCCCTGATAAAGCTTTTTTTTCAGCTTTCTATCAGATTTGAATAAGTTGTCAAGCTCTTTCGCTGATAACAATTTGTTCAAAGCTTAAATGGACCTAAGACGAATTATTTCACAGAATGTGAACAATTCATCAAATTTCAAAGCAAATTTTCAATTTTTGTGAAAGTCACATTCAAATTCTTTAAATATTTCAGTTAGGTATATGAAACAACTTGCCAATGACGACATAATAACAGAACTTGAATAAAACCTTCACAGAACTTGAAAATTTTATGAATTATTCAAATTTTGTGAAACAACTGGCCCTTAACGCGGCATTTAACGGAGACCTTTCAACTGTCAAAAAAATAAAATGGCGCTAAATAACCATTTGATGTCAATTTTGAATTTATGTAACAACTCGCCCTAAATGCGTGTGTCAGCGTTTGCCTTGGCAATTAGTTAAGTTCGATCAGCAATGAATGATTCCATATTATTTCTAAGTTGGTTCAATTTGTAGTTGACTGAATGAATTGATAAAAAGTGCATTATTTGTGTTCGAGTTAAAATTAGTGTACATGATTGTTGCGGTATGTGTTTATCAATATTATTTACGACAGTAGTAAAACTATTTTTGTACGGTAACTACGTCGAATCTACAATACTTTATATGTTTAAATTATCTTAATGTGCATTTTTTACTGTAAGTATAATATATATATTGCAATAAAGTAAAATTATTTACGATTTTAAAAGTATCGTGAATTTGTGCTTGGTAGAATTTACTTCCGTAATAGTTAATAGTAAAATGAAGTAAAAAATTGTAAATATAAAAAAAAATCTTTCATTTTATATTTAATATTTATTGTGCGTTTAAAAAATTAATAGCCATAAACTAACATATTAACGTATCTTTATCGATGTGTAAACGTGTTAAGATGAAGTTTATTGCTAAATCATTATTTTAGATTACGAATCAGTTTAAATAATTATTAATACAAATATATCCGCTTTGTTTAAATTGAAGCTTTTCCTACCGTTTTCATTGAGTAGAATTAAAATAAAATCGTTAATTACTGTATAAAAAATACAAGCGTAAACTACTAAAAAAAAAGTTCAAGATTGTTTTAAAAATATTGTTGGCTCAACATAGGAGACCCTGAATATAATTTTTCTCAGAGCCTAAGTCACCTTTGGGTTCCTCTCAAGGGTGTATCAATTCTGATTTGAAATAACATGCCGACTTACTTTAAAGCATACCTTTTCAAGTATGTTTTGCGCAGTAACATAAGCCTTTAGGGATAGTATTAGAGTTATCATGAGGCGCTGGTAAAACTTTTCGATTAATAATAACTAATATCAGAACTTGAGTAGAACTCTTGTTTGTTCAAATTCTGTGAAATGACTTAGTAGTATCAAAATTACAACACGATAACTCGTCTAGTCACACACAAAAAACCACGTTTTATTTCTAAAAATATTGAATCGTTTTTTTAAATTGACTTCTTCACTGTCGATAGAATAAGCATTTACTCATGTAGTCGATGAAAAACAGTGGTAGAATATTTATAATAATTCAACATACATTCATTGTGGCTTCACTGTCAATATTAAACAAAAACAAAAATAATAACAACATTGCATTGAACCATAGCCTAACAAGAAGTTTTATCTGAAGATCTGAATATTAAAAAAAATTCCAACGTGATCATTATAGAAAGTAAAAAAAGAATATATACGCGGTAACATCAGAGAAAGTGATGAAATAATCTTTAAATATATAGAAAAGTGTTTCTGGGTTTGTTTTTAAAAGTGATGAAATAATCTTTAAATATATAGAAAAGTGTTTCTGGGTTTGTTTTTAAGACACATCTGTAGTTTTATTGCGAGATTGTTTATATTTTGCACATTTGACCTTCAAAACAATAGAAAGGTCGCTGTTCACATAAAATTTTGAGAAACTATCCCCGTTATCTTTTTTCCGCTCCTTAAATAAATAAATGTTTGTAATGTGAAATTTTTCACACTTGACGTTCAAAATTTGAGGAAAATTACTGTCCACCTAAGATTTTTTTGAAATTATCCAACATCTTCCTGTATAAATAAATCAAGCCTATTCACCCAGCTTAAAGCCGGGTACTTTAGCTAGTAATTAGGTATATAAATTGTGCTTCTTCGTCAACTCAACGCCAGTCGTGAAAAACAATAAACATTCTCTCATTAAGTTATTCTGAATATTAAAATTTAAAAAAATATTTGCCCGTGCAACGCCGGGTACTTTAGCTAGTAATTAGGTATATAAATTGTGGTTCTTCGTCAACTCAACGCCAGTCGTGAAAAACAATAAATATTCTCTCATTGAGTTTTTCCGAATATTAAAATTTAAAGCGTGTGATAAGCTGATATGGCAAATAGAAGTATTTGAACTAAATATTATGTAATTGCTTTATTATTACGAATTTTCTTGCTTTCTTTCTTCTCTATCCCTGTACTATATAAATACTGTTTTATATTTTATTTTTATTTGTGTTATTTCACTTAATGTGTGTTAATATTTATGCACATCCCAACGGTAATTTCATTAATACAATATTTGTTAATACTCTGTAAATGTTTCAACAATAAATAAATAAACGTATAAGCCTTCCTAAGCAAATTAATTTTGTCACACTCACCGATCCCAAAAACAAGTATCACCAAAAGAGACAGAGATTTTCTCATCTTCAGAACGTTCATCAACATTTTGCACTGTTTTGTTTTGTCTGTTTTTAAACGAAAAAGTTTTCAGTGTTATGATAATTATTTATAATCAAAACAAGTCTCTAATGAGGCACGAATAAGTCAAAACGTCGGAACACTAAATAATGCAAATTTAACTCTGCAGCAAAGATTTAAATTGTACAATAATAACTTCTCGGAAATGTTTAAAGATTCAGAGTTTGCATGAAATAAAATGTATTATTACTATTTTGATTATATTACCGCTAATCTGAGTGGTTTTACGACAAATATTGTAGTATATTAATGTTTTAGATTAAATGGAATTGATAATAAATTGATTTAGTTTTCCCGGTAGAATGTCTGTCAAATATTTCGAGTAACAGCTGATCGCGTCGAAGCCGAGCTGCGGAGTTTGTATTGCAAACTGCCTTTGGCAGAAGCTCGTGTGAGACTGGGTGTCTGGTGTCAGCCCACTGGGTGTCAGCCTGTACAACAGAGTACAGAGTACCTACTGACTGATGGTCGACTGTCACATTGGTTCGTCATTGGGGATCGTCAAATTCCCGCGACGAAACTATACTTCCGCTCTGAGCGGGACTTTCGGGAAAATGGAAGGCTCTCACTGACCTGTTTCCGGTCAAATACGCGGGAGAAATAGATCTAATTAGTCAACTATGCCTAGGTAAATTCTTGTTTAAAAAATAGAACGAACAGTTTGACGTTTTGTTTTAAAATTTTAATAACATCAGATTTCATTTCATAGACACCTTTTTTTAAAACTTTATGTCCCTTTCTAATTTAAGGGGGTATTCTAGTCTAGAAGCATGAATTGTAGGTGTTTTTCAGGTGCAATAAAATAAAAACAATAATATTTTTGTAGCCATTATTTTACCAAATATTTATTAAACATTAAAGAATAAATAAAAAAAAATCAAACGAAAAAATTACAAGTTACAGGGTGTTGAAGTGGGGGGTCTCGAGAATATGGCGCGCCCTGGTTGACACGATTGCAACCCTCCTAGTAATCCGAAAAAAAACTCATTTATTTTTAATCCAAACAAATGCTGCTATGGCATGAACCTCGGAGAAGTCATAAATTTTTTTTTTCGCAAAATGGCGGCTGTCTGAAAAAAGACATTTTTTTACCAGTTTTTTTGACTTTCCGAATTTTTTTAGAATAGTAAAAATTAAAATTTTGTTATAGTTCTGGTTCATGCCATAAAGTAATGTATAGAGAAGGCTCACACCAAATTTCAAGTAAATTGGTTCAGTAGAACTTGAGATATCGTGTCAACCGTCTCGAAAAAAGTGGTTTTTAGAAAAATACGTTTAAAATTTTGTTCTATTTAGATTTTGATTAGATTTCGACTAAACCGCGAAATTAAAATGGCTTTAACTTTTAAAATAATGCGAATTTTAAAAAATCCTATTAAGGAAATATTTTTGAATATTTAAACTTTGGAAATATGAAGAAAAATATGTTTTTTTTTTCTAGACTAAATACCCCTTAATACCTACAAGTATTTTATGGAAAGTATACATTTTGTTTTAAAGGTTGTAATTGCTAATTAACTAGCGCAATTTTTGCAAGATATAACCGCAAAAGCCTTGTTAACTGGAAAACATCGTAAAATTATTTTAAAAATACACAGTTGTTTAATTTTTCTTATCGATTGACCGTTTGAAAAACATGTTTAAAAAAACAATGTAGGGCGTTCTAATTTTTTTTACGAGAAAATTGATATTTCAAGCAAATTCCAAACACATAATATGAGCAAATTTCGTGACGCCAGAAATCACCGTTTTTTGTTGTTGTGGGGCATGTACGGTATATATGGCGTATATGGGTACCGTCGCCCCGGGAACCATTTATTGGATAACCAACACCCCTGCCATAGGACACCTCACGAGGTTTGCTACGATTGGGTTCCACCCGGGAGTCGCGTATTCGATTCCTCGGCTGGCAAAGTCCTCCGTCACAACACAAGCAACATTTTCGGCTTTCTGTGGTGGTAGTAGGAGATTTCAGACATTATTGGGTTATTCGTAACCCGGGAATGTTTGTCTTTCTTAAAAAAAAAATCACGGGATGAGGTTTGTCTAGGTCTTGACGACGAATGCGTTTGCCCACCGGCCGAGAAAGACTGGTGAGGGATTCATTTCCGACCTTTCTTGTCGAACTATCTCGACCCATCGCCTCGCACCTAAGTGGGAGGATTGAATTCATACATCCGTCACTCCCTCACACACTGACCCCCAAATTCTTACCCACCCCCCACACCTTTTTCCTTCACGGACCTTCCTTTCCCTTAAAAGACCCTCCACACAGTATCCCCAAAGATGACATATGCCCCGCGGGAAATGGTTTTCCTCGGCGCTTCTTTTTTTTACATGAGCTCCACACAGGAGGCCCTGAGGAAAATTTCCCTCAGGGCCTATGTCATCTTTGGGAATGCTGTGTGAAGGGTTTTTTTAAGGAAAGGAAGGGATGGGAAGGAAAGGGGTTTAAGGGGTGGGGGAATCTGGGGTTCGGTGTGTCCTGTCATCCGCCTCCAAGACCTAGACAAATCTCACCCCATGAACCCGGGCACTCCTGCTAAATCACCAAACGTAGCGAACCACTTGGGGTGACCTATGGTTACCTCTGTGGAGCTAAGGAAAAAAACGCATTCTCCACCTTACAATTAAGATTACCTCACCATTTTGTTACAATTTTCAGTATTATCATTTTAGCAAACGAAAAATATGAGACTAACACATTTTCGCAATAAAACAACATTAAATTTGTTCCAAGATTGATTCATTTGCTCGACAATGCGACATGTATTCTGAATTCGTGTCCATTCTTTCATTGTGATGTTAAGTGGCTTCTCAGAATCTGTATTCGAGATACGTATTTGGCATTCGAAATGATGGCCTCACCTGTAACGACGAGCAATAAAAAAATAGATTGTTTATTGATAATTTGGTGCATGGATATAATATTATTCAATTGCCGATAGTTCAGTTACTTCTGGTACCTGTGATCCGTTTGTAGAATGTACAATATCATTCATCGATCCACCAGTAATAGATGCTCTTTGTAAGTATTCTTTGAATAAATTGCTTTTATATTACAGTAGTAACTGACGTAAATGAGTCAAACGATTAGAGCAGTATAAAAATGGGTGTCAATATTTTTTAGCGAAAAAATGGACAGTATTGTCAGATTCACATGAGAATGGTGTACAATTGGTAGAGCGTGTAAAATTCATTATTTGGTTATTTGGTAGTCGCCTTTGGTCCCATGCATTTAAAAATTGTGTTAGTTTTGACTACGTGAGGTATTACTTATTTTGATCTGCACATTTTGACGGCCGGCGTAGTCCAGCGGTAAGGCTCTTGACTCGCATTCCTAAGGTCGCGGGATCGAATCCCGGCGTGGCAAATAAATTTTATTTGATTAATTTGTGTTATTTCACAATTTTTTCATTTAAAATATTATATAGTATATTTGCGACTCGTTCCAGAGTAGAAGATACTCCCAGTATCGCCCTGGTGTAAGACCACAGTTCAGAATTTAAACGTTGCTTGAAATGGCTTTAGCCGTGTTTGGTGACCAGATTTGAATAGCCAGGTACTTCCCTCTTCCTCATCACCTTCCTCTTCCCCATAACCTTCCCCTCCTCGCTACCTTCAACCTCACAACATACCCCAAATGAGGATGCCATAGTCTCACTGGCTCCAGACGGGAGCAGTTGGGACTCTTGTGCGGTATTCATGTAAAAAAAAAATACATTTACACTGTATAACTATGTTCTATTGGTAACCATGAAAAAGGCAGCTGCCTAGTATGATGTGTAAATAATGCCTTGTGTATAAAATGCCTTGTCATAATATAGGTAACGTATTACATAAATAAATTAAAAAAATAATCTTTCCACTCTGCCCAAGAAGAAATTTGATAAAAATTTTAACAAGTCATTGCAGGAGAGTCGTATTTTACTACAGGTAGGAATTTCAGCTAAGAATCACGCCAATAGAGAACTCCAGTCCAATTTTTTAAATTTTTTTTTATGACCTTCTAACTTAAATAACTGCATATTTATTTTTATTTTTATAGTTAGTTTTAATAGTTAAAATAAATGTCAAAGTTTTAATTTTTCAAGATCCCCCGAAAATCACCGTGAAGTCATCTGGCCATGTGACGTCATCTGCCCAAAAGTTTTAGTTATTTTCAACAGATGTTGTCATTTTGTATGGAAGAAGTGATGAAACTATTCAATAAGTAAAACGTTATTTAGGTGTAATTATTTATTTAGTATACTATATTTATTATATTATTATATTTTTCAATATTATTACGGGAGATTGGTTTAAAAATTGTTTGAAATTATAATTTTTTTAGCTTTACGAATCGAAATCAATATTAAGGAAACCGAAGCATGAATTTCGTAGGGAACTGGAATCAGCTGTTCGACTTCCGCCATTTTGAATTTCAGCATTGGAGCGTTTTATGGAAGCGGTGACGTTTCGCCTCACAAATTCCACAATACCAACTTGACAGGGTGTTTTAATGAACTGTTTTAAAATAGACTTTTTAATTTTTTTTTTAAAACTCTACATTAAATATTATTAAATAAAACTTATTTTTTCAGAATCAGCGTTTATTGGTCTGTATGAACATATTTTTTTAAAGCCATAATATTTTTCACTGGAGTTCTCTATTAGCGCGTGTACGGCTGAAAATATACCTACGCCAAACCCGTGGCCAGAGAGCAGTTGATAATAATCACACGAGAACGGGTCATTCAACCGCCTCATATCCAGGAAACCCTTTTGGACTGAAGGCGAAAGTCTGCTTCGGTCACGATACTCTCTCGAGTCTTGTCAGACCTCGGGTGTGATAAACATACACCTTGTTGTGGACCCGATCTTTCTCCCCGGAAGACCTATACCTCACTAAACCGCAACCTAGCCGTCACAGTGCCTTTATGATGCTTACATAGACGGTTAAAAGTTGCTGAATTGTGTGAATACGGACTCTTTCAACATAATTCATTGCAAAACTAGTAATTATGTTCCTAATTTTCTCTTCTTAAATTTAATAAATCAAAACCAAATTTTCCTCTGAAATCATGAAATTTGTAAGTAGATTCTAAAATACCCACCTACCTAATTACAAACCATAACCGATGGTAATAAATAACCGAAACATGACCGGCCAGTGGCTGAGTTGGCATCGCATTTGAGTCCCACCCAGCTCGATTCCTCGGCTGACAAGTCCTCCATCACGACGCAAGCAACATTTTCCGCTTACTGCTGTGGTAGTAGATTTTCAAATATTGTCAGGTTATTCGTAACCCGGGAATATTCGTCCCTCGTACACTAGGCATATAATACTAGAATTCAGCCAGTTTTCAATTCTGCGGCGAGAATAATTTTTGGTGAATCTAAGTATTGCCGTATAACTCCGCTTCTAAGGGATCGCCTTCATTGAATTCGATGCCCTGAAAGAATAGAGTTCAAGATCTGCTTAATGACCTACCATTGCAAGGAATAGCGCCAGCCTATATATCGAAACTGGTTCCATGCCAACTGGATTAAAGTCAACTCAACACCTCCTTGAAAAGTAATTAAAAGCTACGAAAAAAATAATTTTAATATAGCCGATAAACCTAACCTAACGTAACCTATTTAATCATTTTTTATCACTCTAAATGACTCATCTGAGATGGTTCTGAGTTGGTTTCATTCCGAGTTGTCCGGTCACCATCGAAACTATGTGTCCGACAAAAATTAAGCGATAGACAGCTTATTCTAAGCTCAGCAGATCTAGATGTTACTAACCGTTTAATCGAACTTTTTAGGTCAAATCGAGCCGTTTACTATGATCGATCTTTTCGTGTAACTGGCCCGCTCATTTGGAATAAACTTCCCTCAGCTCTTACTAATATCCAGAACTTGACTGAATTTAAACAGGCTTTAAAAACAAACTTATTTAAAAAATCATACCTTTCATCAATCTCTTAACTCTTTTTCGATATATTCAAATAAGCCACGTTCCTCAAGTTTCAGGTAATTGTTTGGTATCGGTTACCTCCTTACTGTACTTTTATGTTTAATATGCACTCCGATTTTTTCTTATTTCTAAACATAAACTGCCTCCTGTTCTGCTTTATATATTAGTTATGATGATTCTTGTTTAATGGCACCGTTATTGTTTATCATTATCTATTGTCCTGTGCCAAAACAGCACTGCCATTGTTAATTTTGTTCTCTTGCCATTGCTTTGTAAATTCTTTGTTTCATATTATTTAATCAATTCTTATCAAGGACTCGTAAGGAACACTATAGGATTACTTTCAAGTTTTTTATAGCTAAGTGCACTTGAAGTGAAATAACACAAAACTGCGCTATATAAATATCACGTTATTGATGTTATTATTATTAATTCAGCAACTCCAAAGATGACATTATCTCCTACGTTGTGTGAAGTCAGTATAACAAAATATTAATGCTGTATTTAAAAAAAACATAATATCGATGAAACGATTAGCAATATTTGTTATCGTATTCTTCGGTATTTACGTAGATGTAAACAATTTTAGGTAATTGAAACAAAAAATGACAAGGTTAAGATAAACCGCCATGTTTCAGAAATACATTTCAGCGCGTTACGGCGTCATCGGAGAAGTACTCGTTCTAAAACATACCTCACGTTTTACATGATAATGTTAACTAAATCGATTTTTATAATGTATTCGGAACTTCAGTTTACTCAGCTGAAAACCCCGCGAAACTCGAAAAGTGTATTAGCGATATGTTTTTTTATAATTTAAGACGTTATTGAAAAATAATACTATATAAATATGCCTAATACTAATGTGAATGTACTTACCCAGCGAGACTGTCACTGTCGGGGGAAGGACGCAAATGCGAGTATACCGAACTTAAGCCTCGATTATATTGAGCAAGTTTACAAGCTACTAGCCGGTAAGTTTAAAAGCGGGTGAATCATGATGACACGCAAAACTGTCTACTCGCTCAGTACCGACAGTAGCAGCTAAAATAACTACTCTCGCGCGAACCAATTCGGTCAACATTTTGTAAAAAACTTGAGCTCGCAGCTAGCGCCACACGCTAGCCAGTAGTGAAAATAACGACTCCCGCGAGAACTAATCTGACAGTTACGAAATCAGCTGTTCGTGGGCCGCCGTCTTCAGGCACACGCTGGCGAGTAGCGAGCAAAGTTGACCACATTTCAACATTTTTCGTAGATATCCACCATCAGTTAGATAGTAATACGATTACACTGAGCGAGTTTACTAACAGATAGTGAATTTCCCAGCTAGTAGCTTGTAAACTCGCTCAAAGTCATCGAGGCTTTAGGAGTGTAAACGTTAAATTGCCAGTTGTTTCGCAGAAATTCACGCGTGAAAAAGTTATCAATTTGTCAATCAGCGCCATTTTGTTTTTCGACTGTTGAAAGATTTCAGCTTTTGAACGATATGTGTTCAGCAGAAGAGTAAAACTATAATAACAATAATAACATATCTTTATTTGGTAAATATTTCCCTAATAGGGACACGCTTAATATTCACTTTTTTATTTCAGAAACACTTAATATCAGTTAAATAATAAATAAAAGTCAGTATTTCACTTTCCGAAATTGGAAAATAATGCATTTTAGTAGATATTTCGTTAAAAAACAGACAATTACACATCTTTTCTTCACGCCATGTTTTATTTTATTTTATTTTGGAAAATCAACAGATACTTTACACTTATAATAATAACCTTAATAATATACATAATATCCAATGATAGTGTTTTGTTTTGGAAGAAGGAACTTCATAAAATAATAAGGCCGCTTCAGGAAACTTTCAAAGGACTCGTGACATTTTATTTTGCTTTATTCCCAATTACATTGTGAATAATTTCGGAGACACAAACTACCCAAGACAGACCAAGGATTTTACTGTTACTTATTAAGAAGTTAGGATGGTGAAAAGGAGAAGGAAAAAACCTAAACACAGGCCTTTTATATCGGTCTTGTCTGAAGAGAGTTTGCGTCTCCTGACATCTATTGATAATTTCATTTGTTAATTAATTGACTTTAAACAAACCAACAAATCGAAATGTCTGGAGAGGTGTGAGCCTTAGCTAATTTAAATTAAACATATTCCCGCCCAAAAAACGGTAAAGGCCAGAGTTTTTTTTACACAAATAGAATATAATAATTAAAATATCTCACTTATACTACTAAAGATAACTCAAACAACTTTAACTGCTTCACACCAGATTAAATTAACTAACCATTTCATATTTTACATGCTCCAGTTAAACATTAAAGCTAAAGATTAAGTTAACGATTAACATTAAAATCAATAAGTTCTACAATTATTAAACATTTAATTTTAGGACAAACACAATGCCATGCGGATTGGACCAGGTCTTCCTTCCAGGACAGCTAATTTTATTATATACATTTAAATGGGCACTTGCAGTGTTCATTCATTTTCCTTTGGCTAGATTATGACCTTTAATTTTCATATGAGTTTTCACAAGAGGTCACGACCTCCACCATCTTTATTTATTTGCACTTTTTTTATTTTAATTGTATTTTCCACTTTTCTACAAGCGAATTTATCATTGTTTTTCACTTTTATTTACACAAGCGAATTTATTATTGCCTTTCACTTTTATTCACAAAAGCGAATTTATCATTAAAGTCTGATTATAAAAACAAACACCCAGCTTCATCCATATATTTCCTTTGCTTGTGGGCGCCGCACTGTGCACAGGCGCTGCCGGGTCGCTTCTTATACTCCTTGGTCCATCTCGGGTAGATGGTCTCCGCATTTGTTGTCCTCAATTGGCAGCAGGCATAGTTTTGATATTGCCCTCTGAACCGTTCCCTGTCCTGTGATGATGGTAGCTACTCGTACTCTTCCATCGGGCCCCGGGTGTACAGCGTGCACTCGTCCTAGCCTCCAAAAGCAAGGAGGCTCATTATCTTCCTTCAAAATGACCATTTGGCCTGGTTGCAGCTGCCTTTGGTGGTTGCCAGTCCATTTCGTCCGGGTCTGCAGCTCAGCCAAGTACTCCTTGCGCCACCTCGACCAAAACGACTGTATTAGTTGATTTAATTTTTGGTAATGATTCAATCTATTGACTGCCACATTCTGCAAATTCTGCTCCGGGATCGCTGCTAAACTCGTTCCAATGAGAAAGTGACCAGGAGTCAGAGGATTTAGGTCTTGGGGGTCATTGGACAGCGGACAGAGAGGACGGGAGTTCAAGCATGATTCAATTTGACATAACACAGTGCTGAATTCCTCATATGTTAGTAGTGAAGCATTTGCCACCCTCTTCAAGTGGTATTTTACTGATTTGACCCCTGCTTCCCACAGTCCCCCAAAGTGCGGAGCCCTTGCGGGTATAAAATGCCACCGAATGGATAAGTTGGCTAAGTATTTATCGATTTTTTCATTTGAATTCTTCAAAAATTCATAGATTTCCCTCAATTCGTTATTCGCGCCCCGAAAGTTCGTGGCGTTATCTGAAAACATTTTACTGGGTTTCCCTCTTCGCGAGATGAAACGCTTAAACGCATTTAGGAAGCTATCAGTGCTTAAAGACATTACTACTTCTAGATGTATAGCTTTGGTTACCATACATATAAATAGACATATATAAGATTTTACGCTGTGAGTCTTACGGCTGACACCTGATTTAATCATAATGGGTCCGCAGTAGTCCACGCCGGATAATTGAAACGGGCGACCTTCCGTTATTCTTTCGGTCGGTAAGTCCGCCATCAGCTGTTGCTCTGTTTTCGGGTTACACCTTTCTGTATGCTTCCTGATTTTCCGTTCCTAACTGCTCCAAGCATCTGGTAGCCAGAAAGGATGATGGTCCCAAACCGTAGGTGACAGTATTGAGTTGGTAGTGTCGGATTTCTTCTTCCGGAGAGTCCCTCCAGACTATGCGCTGCAAATCTCTATCCTCAGGTTGCACCAATATTTGACGATACATCTTCTCGATGTCGGCGGTTAATGCATACTGGTGCTTTCTGAAAAATAACAGTTGTGCACATAAATCCTTTTGTAAAACTGGCCCTACCATGAGGGCGTCGTTTAATGATATACCGGTTGATGACTTGGCTGATCCGTCAAACACGACCCTGGTTTTGGTTGTCGTGCTAGACTCCTTCATCACTGCATGATGTGGCAAATAATAACAAATTTTATCTTTTGGTGGTGCTTCGCACAGCGTCATGTGCCCCAATTCCTGATACTCTCATGAATTTTTTATAATCTAGCATCAGGTCTTGATTGGCAAGGAATTTCTTCTCCATATTATAGAATCTTTTTTCAGCCACCTTTAGGGTTTCACCCATTTGATTAATATTAGGCCGCAGCGGTAATCTTACCGCAAAACGTCCTTTCTCATCTCTTTTGTGCGTGTGTAAGAAGCTCTCTTCACATGCTCTTTCTTCGTGGCTTCTATGTTTTACAGGAGCTAGTTCCTCTATTTTCCAAAAGTTAGATCTATCGGGCTGGTAATGTTGAAGTTTGGATCTGCTAATTGGAGACCGCTGGGGATCTCCGCTTCTTTTCTCTGAAAGGAAATTTGGGGTAGATTACTGGTCACCTCAGGTATAATCAGGCATTCTATCTTCTTTTCGTACTCAGAGTAGCCTGAAGTTATATTTAATCCCACTTTAGATCTTATATTTAAAATTTTATTGTGGATTCCCGTGACAGGAATGTTGACTTTTTTCGTTTTTGAATTTAATTTCTTGACGAATGTCTTACTTATGAAATTCGTTTGAGCTCCAGAATCTAATAGAGCTCTTGCTTGAATTGAGTTTCCTGCATCATCCTTTATGTTGATGATGGCAGTTGACAATAACACGAAATTTTGTTCTACCTTCGCGGCATGATTTGATACTAAAGGCGCTTCCTTCGCGGAAGATGTTGATGCCCTTTCGTGTTTTGATTCCTCCTCCTTCTTAACATGAAGTAAAGTATTATGATTTTCACCATCGCATTTACGGCAATTGAATTTAGACCTGCAATCCTTCAATTTATGACCGGGGTTTAAACATTTTAAACAAGCGCCTAATTTGTGTATTTTATCAATTCGTTCTTTCGGTTTTAATTCCAAAAATTTGCGGCAATAATAAATTTTATGATTATCGTTGCAATGTAAACATTTTAATTTTTGTGCGGACAACGACACCAAAACTTCCTTTTTATAATTATGTGGATTCGTTTTTCCCGGATTAATTCTTTTTTCGTTATTTGCCGAGGCTTCTAGTACTTGGGCCCTTGTATACAAACAACTAATAAATTCTTCGTAGGTAGGTAAATTATTCTTTGTTGGGTATTGTTCCCAATGAGCCCTTGTATTTGAATCTAATTTGCTTGATAACAAATAAATTAATATTACATCCCAATTTTTCGTAGCTATATTTAAGTTATTTAGTGATTTTAAATGTAATTGCGCCTCGTCCAATAGATTCCTTATTGCGACGTGATTTTCTGCCTTTACGTCCGGTAATTTAAACAATGCGTTTACATGATTATTTATAATTATTTTTGAGTTTTCGTATCTATCCGTAAGCATCTCCCATGCCGTAACGTAGTTATCCGCGTATATCGGTAACGCTGTTATGAGTTTAAACGCTTCCCCTTTCAGACAAGACCGCAGATAATAAAATTTTTGAACGGCATCCAGGTTATGATTGCTGTCTACTAAAGATATGAACGCATCCCGGAACTGCATCCATTCGCAGTAATCCCCTTTAAATTTCGGTAATTCAATTATCGGTAATTTAATATTGTTATTCGCCGTGATTGCAGAATCCTTTTTAGCTAACCTCTCTTTTGCGCTGGCCAATATACAAAAATAATCATTTTCAAAGCTCGCTCGGTCGCCTTCAACATCGTCTGGAGATAATGCCTCTATTCTATCTTGAATTTCTTCAAAATTATCTAGCAAAGGTTCGAAACGCTTTATACGCAATTCTAGTTCGCTTTGCGTCAGTGAATCTTTGTTTAAAAATTCTCTGAACCTTGTCATCTTGCCTTTACAAACGCCCCGTTGAGCGATCAGCGTTTTTAAATCCATTTTGATTAATCAGATGTGTACTTACAATTTACAGAGTTATCCAATTATTTTATCGCAATCACCGTTTAATCACTATTAATCATATAATATACGCACTGATAACTTCCCAAATTTTAGTTATTTACTTCACGAACTGTCACGAGACAACAATAACAATAATAATAATTTACCAACGTCGTTAATCATAGATGAATCCCGTTGATTTTTATTCAATCGCCCATAGAGCATTTCCAACAAAAACTGCTTTATTGACTTCGCGGCTAATTTAAAATAAAAATTTCAAACAAACTTTATAAATCTCGAAATTTAAAACATTGCTGTAGTTTTTGTCAATAATCAATAATTTTGTCAATAATTTTGTCATACCGGCTTGCAACAATTTTTTTTGAGTAATGCACAATATTGATGTCATTGATTTTTTTGCTTTTAAGGATTTTAATGGTAAGGTAGATAGTATGGATATGGATTGGTCACTTGCCCTTTTTTATCGCTGATGGCCTCTGCTGCTTGCTGGATGCTGGAAACTGCATGTTGGCTGTTCCTTTTTTCAGTGCTGGTTCTTCTTTACTAATTTAATCACTCGCGTTAAATTATCCGACTCGTAGGATCATATGTTTTGTTTTGGAAGAAGGAACTTCATAAAATAATAAGGCCGCTTCAGGAAACTTTCAAAGGACTCGTGACATTTTATTTTGCTTTATTCCCAATTACATTGTGAATAATTTCGGAGACACAAACTACCCAAGACAGACCAAGGATTTTACTGTTACTTATTAAGAAGTTAGGATGGTGAAAAGGAGAAGGAAAAAACCTAAACACAGGCCTTTTATATCGGTCTTGTCTGAAGAGAGTTTTGCGTCTCCTGACATCTATTGATAATTTCATTTGTTAATTAATTGACTTTAAACAAACCAACAAATCGAAATGTCTGGAGAGGTGTGAGCCTTAGCTAATTTAAATTAAACAGATAGATTTTCACATAATTAAAATTATAATTAAAAAGTAAAACAAAAAAGTAAGGGTCCTGTACCCGTAAGAACTTAACAAAAATATAAAAATTATTCAAAAAAGATATAAAAACACAATATTAACTATAATAACCTGCTTACTAAATTTCAACATGAAGTATTCTCACTCCACAACAGCAATAATAATAATATGTACATTGTACACACAATTCAATAATATTTTGATATAATTTGCATAATAATATATCTTGATATAATAATATTAAAATAGCTTTTTAGGCTAGTTTTTTTTTCCTTTTTTAATTAAACCCAAACTAAGAACCTATTTTAGGGTCATATATTAATATTTTCTATTAAAAAAGAGAAGAAAAAACTAACCTCAAAACTTTGACATCAATGACAATGGTCGCCGAGCGAATATTCGTTTTTAATTTTAACGAAATAACTATTAAAATTCATTATTTTTCAATTTCGGAAACTGAAATACTTACTTCCCATTATTATCTAACTGATGTTAAGTGTTTTTGTGATAAAAAGTGCATATTGAGCGTGTCCCTATTAGGGAAATAAATACCCTTTATTTAATGAAATTGACAACATTTATAACTAAGAAAGTACATGTTTAGTGTAGTTTATAATATTTCAGTATCTTTGTTTAGTGTACTTTGTTTATATGTAATATATTTATTATAATGTTGTTAAGCTTGTCAACTTGTTACAATTTGATGATTGAAACTTGAAACGCGTCTAGAATCGGCGTTTCACTCGGACCTTCCAAATGTCAAAAAAACAAAATGGCGCTGAATGACAATTTGATGACATTACACTGAGGGAATGGACTCCGGATGTCGATAGAGACGGAGGGAGAAATAAAAGGCATCCGAGTTGGTTGCGAGTCCAGTCGTTTATTGAAGCATGAGCTACGTAGCTGAGGTCGGTGCGATGTAATAGTAATGTCGAAGTGCCGTAGAGTGAGGTGTTGCGGGTGCACGGTCATGATGCAGTGATGGAGGTCAGTGATGCTGTGGTGGAGCAGGCCACGGGCCTGCAGGTCACCAGAGTGTTGCTGAGATGACCTGACGTCCAGGCCGTTGCTCGACGCGGTGAGTTGCGGAGATGAACAGCGGTGACTCGGTGAGTGGAGCCACCGGCAGGTAGTCCTTGTGATGGCCACGAAGGAAGCTGCCCTGGAGTGATGAACGGCGGTGACTCGGTGAGTGGAGCCACCAGCGTGATGCTCGACACCGTGGCGGCGGAGAATGACCTTGTCTTCCAGGCCGTTGCTCGACGCGGTGAGTTGCGGAGATGAACAGCGGTGACTCGGTGAGTGGAGCCACCGGCAGGTAGTCCTTGTGATGGCCACGAAGGAAGCTGCCCTGGAGGAGAGTACGGATGCACCGGGCACTGATGTTACACAGGTTCGCTGTATAGAGGCGATTGTAAAGGCGACCGTTGGATAGAGACTGACTACTCTGAAGTTAAGTGCGTCGCCTTATATAAGAGCGACCGGCCAAGTAACTTTCCGTTCGCTGGCAATATGTGCGCTGGAAGGTGCTAGAATTAACTCGTCACTGTGTTCGTGGATGCACGCTCGAGTCTCGACCTTTCGCGAAGGTGGCGAAATTATTATTCACACGAGAAGGTACCTCGTACTGGTAGTAGCATACCGGCGTAGGTAAATAAGTAGGTACTCCGCGCAGTGTGAATTGCAAGTACTTTGCGGCTGTAGATCTTTCTCGCGATTTCTTTGAGTGGCGGAAAAATAGTTGTATGAACGCCACAACACTTTGATCTCTGCGAAACAACTGTGCCGAAGGCAAGTTTGATGAGTTATACAACGTATAATTACGCTTGGTAGGATTGTTTGACGAATGAGGAGATCCCAAAATAATTCCGATGAACTAGTTTAAAAAAGGGACGCTAAGATAATTCAGTCAAGAATGTACAATTTGAATAAGCGAAGATTGTAATTTCTAGATTTTAGAGATTATTTTGACGTGTAAGTAGGTAGAAAAAGAAGTAGGGACTTCCCAAGAAACTAACTAACCAACAAACAAACCATCACATTTCTCTGCAGGGATAGGCAGAGAGGAAGGACCGCCAAACAACTCGGTCCTGACACACACTCTTTGCTTCACTCACATTCATACATCGTCTCATACATACTCTTCTATTATTCTGACTTTTGACATGGCCCGACTCAAGTATCTGATTCACTTGATCGTGCCATGTCTTCCTCGGGCGTCCCCGACTTCTACCATTCACATTTGCGTCATATATTCTTCTTACACTACTTTCTTCGTTCATTCGCTCTACATGCCCAAACCATCTGGGGGTCCCTTTCTTAATCTTACTCATTATGCTTACATCAGCTTTACATTTCTCACATTCTCACTTTCATCCTTCCTCTGCCAGTTCCATGCCTCACTGCCATACACCAGGGTAGGTACCAGGACTCCATTGTGGACTGTTAGCTTCACTTCTTTTTACAGTTTTTTTGTCGTCCCAAGAAGAAATGCCAAACTTAAAACGGGGTCGATCGATTCTTTTATGTCGGTGTCCTGGCGAAGAGATCGGCTCGAGAATACCCGTTCTTTGATCACATAGAAAAAAATATCATAGAGTCGAGAAGCGAGTCGATGGGCGCACTGCCCACCGGAAAACAAAAGTACCCGTCGTACTCGAGACGCGAATACCCGTCACCCGATCATTGATCGAGTCCTTTCGTTTGACGTAGTACGTGTAGGCAAACTATAGCATTTTTTTAGATTTGAGCTATCTACCATTCCCATTACATAGAGGTGGTAATTTTGTCTGCCGTGAGAACGAAATTCGAGATTACCTCCACATACAAACCCACTAAGGAACACGGGTACTGACGATCGAATCTTTTTTGAAAACGAAACCCGATCGCTCATTGGCATAGGATTACAGTGATCAGGTAGTTCGCGATCGACCCAGCACTAGTATCAACAGTTATATGGGTTTCTATGCGTCAAGAATGGAGTGTTTTCAAGGACAAAATTAAGTGAAATGACGTAGGTATTTATGTCTACCTTTACTCTTTATGAAGAGGACATGTTATATTCGATCATTCAATGCAAACATGATGACATCATTGAAATTTCTTCAACGGAGTGCCTTTCATATTTTCATAAAGAAATGCCAACTTTCTTATTATTATTATTTGATGAATCTATAAGAAGTATAAGTGGACTACAAATATTGAGGTGTTACATGAATAATGGGATGGATTTATTTACTTTCGTTTACATGAGCTTTTCCACAAACACAGGAAAATATATTGATTCTACACATACAATTAAAAAAATTTCAAAATTTGGTTTGATGTACGTACGAAAATAAGTTCCAAGGGGTCTAGCGTGGTCGATCGATAAAACCCTAAATCAATACGTCTAAATCCGTCATCTGTGGTCAGAGCACAGTCTACTATTGTTACAGATATTCCAACCGACGCACAGTGGTTCCAAATACCTCAAAAGTTTGAAATAATTCACAGGGAGGATTTACGGGGGGGGAAAAAGTGATATTATTTTTCGGTAAGGTTATAAAAAATAAAAATATTCGGTTTTAGTAAGTTTAACTGGATTTTATTAACAAAAAGTATACAATTTTAAAAAATACCTTATAATTGAAATTATTTATGTCCATTATCTACGTGAAGATAAAGGCCGAGTAATGTTTAATTTTGCTTTTAAACATTCTGATGCAGACGATGAACAATCATCATCATCGTCGGTACTAAAGATATCCGGAGGAATTATTAAATCGAAAGCTTCCTTAGGAAAACGATTTAATTGTTTCTTTGGTGGTTGCATGTGACTAGTTATGACAGGATCAGATGTAACCAACATTAAATTAAAAACATCCTCATTAAATGTTCTCACGAGAACATTTTCTAGAATAGTTCTAGCGATATTTTTAAAAATCTTTGTTCCGAGCTTCCTGAGCCTCTTCTGATAGTCTTAATCGGGCGGCAATATCTAGTGGATGATGGGCAAGGATTCTGCCACACTACGTTTATACGTCAGACTTTCCGCAAACTAATCGTATACAATTAAAGATACAAAAATACTAGAATAATCCGCAACCTCTCGCGTCCCAATGAACATCTGTTTGTAAGAAGAGCGATTATCATCAAATATCTTCTACACTTGTCTGTTAATAGATGAGCGCCTAGAAGAATGTCTTCTTATAATTTTGATCTAACCGATTGACCAAAAAGTCTCAAGTTCATTTTTGTAGCAAACGCCAAATGAGAAAGAGGTACACTTTTCCGAACTTTGGTTTTCAAGCGTTTTAGGGATCGGTCAGAACTACATTCAAATTGTGTTTATTACATACTAGCTTTTAACCGCGGCTTTGCTCGCATGGTATTACGGGAAATTAGTGTAGCGCTTGCACTTATCAATTATCTCCCCCCCCCCCCACCCCCACCCCCATCCCCTCCCGCATTCCATATATTCATTCCCTTACATTCAGTTTTCAAACATCTCGCCTACCACTAAATTTCATAATGCTATAGCTCAAAGAAAAAAAGAATTACTTATCCAATTTTGTTCATTCGTTCGGAATTTATGCGCTTACAAACATTTCGGATGTTTATTTTTATTTAAATATTTGGAAGTTCGTAAATATAATAAAAAAATACTCTATTTATCATTCAGTCTTAATAATCGTTACCAATTATATTTTTAATATGGGAACTCTCATCTGACATTTATTCCAAGCTTGTCAAAAAAAAAACGCATTCTAATATTTGAATTTTCTGCAGTAGTAGCTGACCAGTACCAGAGTACCTACCAGCATAGAGCCCAAAAATATATCAACATTGTTTCCATGGAAAAGATTTTTTTCTGACGTTAGCAAAAACTCGATTTTGTTAGCGACAGAAAACGTATAACAAATATAATATATTAATATTTATAATTTCATAACGCCAGAGCTTACCATCATATACAACCTGTAGTCTGTAGTCTGTAGACTGTAGTCTGCGCATATAATTTAGCTTTATATTGGTGAAAGAATTATTAAAGTCTTTATATTGTGTTATGCGTGAAAAGGTCATAAACAAACTCGAGCAGTTTCGCATTTATAATATTAGTATGGATTCGTTTTTTCATGGAACTAAAAAGACGTTGAGATTTGTTTCTTTTTTTTTGCAGTTTTCAGAAGAAATCGCGTACAAAATAAAAGCTATCGGTAGATACAATATAGCTATAGCTACAATATAAAAGCTATAGTCACAAGCCTGTGACAAAAATAATATTTATGAAGCACTCAAATTTTACAGTACCTAAGTAAATAATTTTAAAATTGCTGGGCCGTAGAAACGCAAAAATGCGCAAGATTTTTTTTTAATAAATATGATACTAAAATAGTTCAGCTATAAAAGTACATCAGCACATTTACGAAATTTTTGGAAATATCAAACTAAGACCTTAACTATTCCAGAATCGTCGTATTTTTTTTTTAAATTCACGAGATGTTAAAAAAAATCAGAGTGTGCAATTCACACGCGTTAGAAGTGAAACCTTCAGAAAACTAGAGAAGACAAGAGTTGAGAGACTAGGAAGCACATTATTTATCAATGTGTAGGATTTTATGCAAGAATTGAAAGAGATAGCCTGTTGTACGCTGATGATGTGGTGCTGATTTCCAACAGTATGGAAGATCTGCAGTCTCTCGTGTCTAGGATGAAAGAAATATGTATGAATAATGAGTTAATGATGAATGTACGTAAGTCTAAAGTCGTGGTGTTTGAAAGAGAGAGTACAAAAACAATTTAAATTATGAATACTTGGAGTAGTTGGATGAGTTTGTATATTTGGGAAGTATGTTTACGAGAGATGGGAAGGCTGATAGAGATATTGAAAGAACGGTAAATGCAGGTAATTCCATTAAGGGAGGACTGAACGCCATTGGCGGCAACAAAAAACTGTCCAAAGAAACGAAGCTAGCCGTCCATAATGGAGTGCTGGTACCTACGATGATGAATGGCAGTGAAGCATGGAACTGACAGAGGATGAATGAAAGTAGACTTTAGAAATGAGATCCCTGTGGCGTATGTGTGATAAAGCCATGTGTGATCGACCAACACCTCTGTCTTAGGTTACCCCAAGTGATTTGCTACGTTTGGTGACTTACCAGGGGTGCCCGGGTTCATGACGTTAGGTTTGTCCAGGTTTTGGCGGCGGAAGCGTCTGCTCTGCTGCTGTGTTTTAGAGAGAGACCGATTGAGGGAGGCCTTTGACCTTTCCAGCCGGACTCGTCGCTTTGTACCGCTGTTGGAGGGAAGGACGTCCGTCACTCCTGGATACACTGATCCCCAGATTCCTACTCACCCCTAATACCTTTTAAAAATACTATGAAAAAAATAATTTTAAATTAGCCGATAACCCTAACCTAACGTAACCTTAACCATTTTTTTATCACTTAAACAACTTATCTGAGATGGTTCTGAGTTGGTTTCATTCCGAGTTGCCCGGTCACCAATTTTAAAAGGGGAGTGAAACATATTTTTTTATGTATATTTGAATAGTGCAGGACCTAGCATACGTTATTTGGTACCTAGGTACTTCTGGACTGTGACCACAATGTTCATATTGATTATCTACGTGATTTATAAATATTTACGTTAGGAGCTGTTCGACATTTCACTGATTGCTAGAATTACGGATGTAACGGTTGGTTAAATTTCCTTGCGTTTGACGCACTTACCATCCTGTTTAATCTACAGCAGCAAATATTTGGGAACCTGTTCCTAGAAGGGCTGAAATTCGGAACAATGGGAATACCCTTCCAAAGGTTATATTGACCTTTGATTGTGGTTAGATAGCATTGAGTAAAGAAGAATGTCTCTTCAATCTTTGAGTGAAGGACACATACTAGGCAGGGAGTAACAGAGCCTTTTCTCCCTTCCACCCTTTCTTACCAACGCTGTCTTCTGACCAGGATATATACAGGTACTAGCCGCCGCGTATTCCTACGAAGCCTCTACCACTTTAGCGATGGAGCATGGTTAAATCTGAATGTTTATATCATGGGTATGGATTTAGGGTCATGTGTATATAGAATGCTTGTATGACTAGCTTTACTGGCGCAATTATTTATGTAGCAGAGTTTTCTCTACCTATATGTAATCTTCAACATTAAATAGATAGTAGGTACCGACAAAACCCACCAGATGTAATCACTACAAACCATTTTATACCCTGAAGATGCTTGTGTTAAGCGAAACTGGTCGATATTAAAAAATTAAATTAATAAATCGTGATTACAAAGTTAATATTTTATTTCACTTTATTTGTAACCTAGATAGTGTCTCGAATAAACATATCCAATTTTATTATGTGTCGTCTGTATAATTCCATCGAATGTGACCATGGAAATATCTATGCAAACAGTCTCACATATTTCAAAAAGCAAATCAACAATCTTCTACCATGATATATTATGGAGAACAATTATGTAATTGCTCTATTATCATGTCTTTTCTTTCTCTGCAGGTTATGTTTTACATTGGACACTAATATGTTTTATATTTCATATTGTAGTAACAACTTAACACTGTTTATGCATGCTGTGAAGATTTATAATTGGAGTGTTAATATTTATGTACACCCCGATGGCAATTTTATAACAGAACTATAATAATTGGTAACACTCTATAAATGTTTCAAACAATAAATAAGTAAATGGGCCACCTATTGACTTTTCTTTGAAAGTCTAAATGAGTATTCAATTTTGTTGAAATAACTTTAGAAGGTTTTACCCATCAATGTGATATATCATTGAAGTGATTAACTATGTTTTTTTAAACTATACGCTGATTCGGCCCTAATAGAGCGTTTGAGAGAAACACAACGAGTGTATAAAAATGTAATTTAGCGAGGAGAAAAACCCAAGCTCATCAAAAATTCACACACATTCTCAAGGAATGAATTTACAATTCTGAACTGGGATAGCCCAGTCATTAGGCCCGATTACTGTGATACGACAGGGAACTTACAGCTACCTGCATCATTATCCACCATCAAGAGCGTAGCTATCGTGTTAAGGTGGGGGAAAGTTCGATCCTGTGGGGAGGGGGCAAGGGTGAAAGTGGGGGTTGGAAATTTAATTAGAAAGTTTTTTGGGACCTCTACCCATACCAGTTTTTTTCATGTGAATACCTCACAAGAGTCGCAGCTACTTCCATCTGGATCCCCAATTGGGGTATGTTGTGAGGATGAAGGTATTGGGGAGGGGAAGGAGATGGGAAGAGAAAGGTGAGAAAGTACTTGGCTATTCAGATCTGGTCACCAAACATAGCTAAAACTGTTTCAAGTAACGTTTCCATTCTGAATGGTGGTTTATATCAGAGCGATACTGAGGGTATCTTCGTCTCTGTAACGTGCCGCAAATATACTATAAACCAATTATTTTAAATGAATCAATAGTGAAATTGCACAAATTAATAAAAAAAAATTAAAATAGGTGCCAATATCTTTTTCTGATTTTTCTGTCTCCAGATTTTCGATTGAGTTTCTCTAATATTGTCTTCATTTAATTAAATATTACAATTTGAGATTTTACTCATAAAGTTCAAAGCAAAAATAAATAAACAAATAACATTTATTTGCGACCTTCGGGTTGCGAGTCAAGAGCCTTACCTCTCGACCACTGCGACAATATAATATAATATTATAACAGAAAATTATTTTTATTGCAATTTTCAAAATTGAAACCGATGTATCAAGAATTCAGTCAAGTGATAAAGTACCCTGAGAGGTATAATTCACCCGCCGCGATTGAAACCGATGTCTTTTGTGGTAACTAAGTTTAAAAGTAGTGTACTTTTAAAAGTCTGTGCCTATTAAAAAAGCGGCGGGTCTTTCATAAATTAATTTAAATTGTTTCTGTAGAGTTATAACGGCCATAGCTAATGATTTTCAAGCACAAAACTCTCATTTTGGGGTTTTCCCAATATAACCTTATTATAATATGGCATCATTCGAAGCATTTCAAAAATAAACCAAAGTAAAATATCTTACGTCTGGTTTTTCAAAGCGCAATTAGTGTAAGTACCAAGTTAAACTCTGTTCAGAGAGAAAGTCTTTAGGTGCGTTCAAATTGTTGTCATCGCTTTTGAAAGGAACTGTCTACAGGATTTTTTGAGTAATGAATACAAAATGCTCTCTAGAAACTGAAGATAACTGTCAATATCGAAATCAGCCGAGGAATCAAACCCGCGACTCCCGGGTGGGACCCAAACGCGACGCCCACTCAGCCACTGACCGGTCATATATAATATAATACGATAAATCCACAGTCCCACGAAAGTCTCCTTTGGTGTAGTGGTAAAAAGCGCCTGACAAACCTCAGTGGCCAGACATTTAGCGAACCGATGATAGAATTGGTAGGATAGGATATTACAACTTATTTTTTTTTAATCAATATCCAATATTCAAACCACTCCAAAATAAACAGGCAAAGTAAAACACAAAAGAAAGCGACATCTAACGACTCCGAAGAAGAAAACGCAAATACTAATAAAATGACCAAATGTATAGGAAAGGTGCACTGGAATTCGACGACAAAAATACGGAAAAAACCATCCTTCACGTTGATAAAAAAATTTCGCTATTGCCACTTTCTGTCAAACCGTCATATTTGTCAATCTCAAATTTTAGAATACAATATTATCTTCAACTTCAGCGTCTCAGATAAATATATCCGAATTTATTCATATGGAACCATTGACTTGATAATTAGTTGAAGATAATATTGTATTCTAAAATTTCAAATATGAGATTGACAAATATGACGGTTTGACAGAGGGTGGCAATAGCGAAATTGGTTAACGCGCACGTCCCGGTTAGACGAGAAGTCTGGGTTCGAGTCCCAGTTGCGACCATTGTCTTTTTCTATTTTTCTGTGTCTTGTTCTCTTTCATATTTTCGTTTAGATTATTATTATTCTTATCTTCTTATTTAATGATGCATCAATAATACTGTTAAAACATTTTTAGTACTTATGGCTCAAAATATTATTCTTAGGATCTTCCTCTCAAAATTATCCTTTTACCCTTTCGTTATTCTTCGCGGGAGCCAACTCACTGAGTTCACTTTCAGCTTCACACAGTCTACAATTATAAATCCCGTGATTTTTCACGGGTCAGCGCCAGAATTCAGTATACATTATCTTCTTGGAGTAGTGACATTGAGATGGACGGAACGCTATTCATAGACAAATAATATAACAAAGTCTCTGTTCACAATGAACTACAAATAAAATTAACGTTGAATGGTATTGCCATGAACTTCGTGGCATAATACCTACACTACACGTGTGTTGTGTTTGCTAATAGACAGTTCAATTAAAATTATTACATAATATTTTACGTAACACATTTTTTTTACATTAGCTATGCACAGGAGGCCCTGAGGAAAATAATTCCCCTTAAGGGAATTCCCCTGTTTTTTATTCCCCACAAAGTCATCTTTAGGGAAGTTGTGTGGAGGGTCTTTTTAGAAAAGAAAGGAGAGGAAGTTCTGAGAAGGAGTTTGGGGGTCAGCGTGTCCAGGAGTGACGGATGTATGAATCTTTCCTTCCCACTGCGATGCAAGGCGATGTTCCGAGAGAATCCTGCTGGAGAGGCCTGTACCAAAGGTCTCTCCCGATCTGGCCTGCAACGCAATTGGTGGTTGGGCAGACGCATCCGCCGCAAAGATCTGAACAAACCTCCTCCCTTGATACTTGATGTTTTATAAATGTTAATGTCATCTCACCTGTTTGTCGTTACATATATCTCAAGGTTTCATAATTTTTTGTTAAAGTTGCGATGCGAAACCTTGCTTTCATAAAGGTGTACATTTTACTTATTTTGCGGTTAACTTTTAACTATAACTTTTTGAGTGTAAAGCATGGTGTTTTCTCTGTCTAACGCCGTTTATATCACATTTCTCACCGTGATAGTAAGAGAGACACTACGATTTCTATGATACCTATATGAGTTGTTTCGAAAAACGAACAAATTAACCTGAGGGATTAAACTTAGGAAATCACAAGCCGAAAATATATGTATTTTTAGTGTGCCTTATATGATACTAATTTTGGTTGTCTGTGCTACGCGTTAGTTGGTAGTGCATGAAATCTGGTTCAATGAACACAAATTTGCTTTAAATTTGTGTCATTTTCAAAACTGAGTGAAGATTTTTTTTTTAAATAATTTCCCTAGGGCCTACGTTATATTTGGGGATGCTGTGAAGGGTATTTTTAAGAAGAGGGGTGAGAGGAAGTTCTGGGCAGTAAAAATGTATGATGGGTGGGTAGAAATCTAGTGTGTTCAGATATAAATCCATCCCTGTGCAAGGGATGTGTGATCGAGGGAGACCAGTTGAAGTGGTCATACGGTCTCCAAAAACTGGCCTCTCCCGATCCGGCCCGCCAGATGGTAGGCAGGCGCATCCGCCGCCAAGACCTGAACACATCTCGCCCGACAAACCCGGCAATTCAGACAAGCGATGAAGTAGGTACCTACCTACAACATAACTAACTAACCATAACGCCGTTTCCCCGCAGGTAGGCAGAGAGGACGGACCGTCAAACAACTCGATCTTGGCACACACTCCTTGCCTCGTTCACATTCATACATCGTCTCATACATGCTCTTCTATTATTCTGATTCTTGACATCGCCCGACTCAAGTATCTGATTTACTTGGTCGTGCCATGTCTTCCTCGACGTCCTCGACTTCGTCTACCATTCACATTTGCGTCATATATTTTCCTTATACTCCTTTCCTCATTCATTCGCTCTACATGCCCAAACCATCTGTGCGTCCCTCTCTTAATCTTATTCATTACACTTACATCAGCCTTGCATTCTTTGCGGATTTGGACATTTCTCGCACGGTCATACATGGTTTTACCACACATACGTCTCAGGGATCTCACTTCTACCGCATTCATTCTACTTTCATCCTTTCTCTGCCAGTTCCATGCCTCACTGCCATACATCAGGGTAGGTACTAGCACTCCATTATGGACGGCTAGCTTCGTTTCTTTTGACAGTTTTTTGTTGGCTCCAACGGCGTTCAGTCCTCCATTAATGGAGTTACCGGCATTTACCCTTCTTTCGATATCTCTATCAGTCCTCCCATCCCTCGTAAACATACTTCCCAAATACACAAACTTATCCACCTACAACTTAATATTTCAATATTTATAGTTATTGTCCTTTTCAAAATTCAAGTTACAATTCCCATGATTTTTCATGGGTCTGCGTTAGATTTGTAATAATTTGATTTATTGTGAATGTTTTTCTTTTATGCGACAGATTTTAGATAATAGTTGGCGATAAGTATATTTAGAACTAGTACGAAGGTACGTACCACTTTTGGGAAATTGATTTTGTTTTATGAATTTATTAATAAGAATGGCTCTATGATTACCAGCTATGTACGAGTATATTAGGATATATAAAAAATCTAATTTTTAAGCACTCTTTTATACGTTTCACATGATTCCAAATCTCTAAAAAATTACACAGTTCTTTTTTCAGATGCTGTGAAAATTTGGGGGTTGTTCAAAATGTTTAAGAAGCTAGAATTTAAACTTAGTATTTATTTTAAGAAATTTTAATTTAATACAAGATTAAAATCAATGATTTATTTAATTAATTCATTAATTTTAAGAAATTTCAGAAAAGAAATATGCTTTAATTTTTTATATACTTTATTAATATTGACGTTCTTATTTATAAAACAGTATATTTATTTTAATAGTAAGTTAAAAGAATTTTCAAAGCATCGATTTTTCGCTGTGTGACGTCACCAGTCACCAGTAACTTACTTTTTTTACCAACAGGTTTAATTCAGTACATCTACGCTCAGTACCAAACTGTAATGGATTCGGATGGTTGGATAATGATAGATGTTCTAATTCCTTTTGTATTTCGGTGAGATATATGATTTTACCAGTGTTAGAAAGATGCACCTAGAGCTTAACCATTCTCTTCCAATTTATTTTTATAAACATGTAAAACTTATTGCAAAATCAACGTCAACGGTCAACGAATGCCCGCTCCATTCATTCCCCGGCGGGATTCATGAGGTCCACAGAGCAACGCCTGAGGCCCTAGACTGGCTCGCAAACCTAGATGCCCCCTCTGACCCCCCCCCCCCCCCCCCCACCATACGAAAGAAGAAGATTCCAAAATAAACAAAGTGTAATTTGACAAATTTTTTATTTATTGTTTTTATAAAACGAAAAAAAGTGAAGTGAAAATAACCTTTATAATATGTCTGTGTAATTAAATATGTTTTTTAGTTTCATATTGATTGAATTATTTTTTACAGCGCCGTTTTTGTGAAAAATCACCTTGTTTGTGTTTCAGACTAAAAGCTGTGGAGAGAAATAATGAATAAAAAATACTAATTTCGGTCGCGTTTGCGTGAAATATTTATTCCTGGGTGAAATTGTTCATATTCAATTGAATGAACTCAAGTTTGCTTTGAATTTTTTCTAATTTTTTAAATTGGAACTTTTTTTTGAACATCGAACAAGAGTCCCAACTGCTCCCAACCGCCTGGGGCCAGTGAGACTATGGCATTCCCAATTGGGGTACGTTGTGCAGCAGAAGGTAGTGGGGAGGGGAAGGAGATAGAGAAGAGGATTGTGGAGAAGTACCTGTCTATTCAGATCTGGTCACCAAACACGGCTAAAGCCATTTCAAGCAACGTTTCAATTCTGAATGGTGGTCCTACACAATGGCGATACTGAGAGTATCTTCCACGTGGAAGGAACTTCTTGCTGCAGGTATACATTTTATAATTTTAAATGGTTAAATTGTGAAAAACACAAATCTATCAGATAAAATTGACTTTTTTTCTATATTAGCTATACACAGGAGGCCCTGAAGAAAATGATTCCCCTCAGGCCCATGACCTCTTTGGGGATAATAAGTGGAGGGTATTTTAAGGAAAGGAAGGAGAGGAAATTCTGGGAAAGAGAGGGTATGAGGGGTGGATGGGATTTTGGGGGTCAGTGTGTCCAGGACGTTTGAATCTACCCCTCCCACTGCAGTGCAATGTAATTACTTGCGCACCCGTGAACCCGTGAACTCCGGATCTACAGGCAAGAGCCTCCGACCAGTTTGTGTGAAGAATATTCCGGATAAGCATTGAAGTAGGCACCTACTTCATTACAATTAGAAAATTATTTTGTTATAATTAATAATAACATAAATTTTATTTTTGAAATGTGCATTTCTTTTGTTTCAATTTTTTACAGATTTCGCGTTTTTTTTAAGTGGCAACGGTGTTCATTCGAAAGGACAATTTTTGATCGTCTTACCAATTTGTCAACTAAAAAATATAATTATTATATTTATTGAAAATTGACAATATTTTTTTTATAAGGCAATGGTGCTGAGGCAAACGTTTTATAAATACTGAAAACTATTCAATCATTCAAGTGATTTTTCACGGGTCTGTACTTGTAAATCAATAAAATTAAAGTGGGTGCTTTTCAAACTTCGTAATATTCCCATTAAACGATTTTTTTTAGAATTAGAGGTGACTAAATGATAGTACGATTAATATCGGACAATAACGACTGGGGACGAACCTCCCAGTGGTGTTGACACTTTTTTAATCACCAATGCAAACTGATGTAGATAAAAGGAAAATGTTCCTAAACACCCGCAACGTGTTAACGTTTTGGAACACCAAATGAATTAACCAAATGTTTTATTAGATTTTTAATGGATATTTCCGGAATTAATTTTCATTTTATCAGACTCAGTGATTATAGTAGGTGTAAAATTAAGTACCTGTATACTAAGAGTGTGTTCGATTCGATAAATTTGACTCTTCATAACTTCGGCAACACCGATTTTAGAACAAATTTATACTACGTTTATATTCAGTTGTGAGGGTTACATGTTTGACTCCTGAATTTGACAGCTTGACAGGAAAAACTAATTTTAAACGTTTTTTAATTTCTTATAGTGCGCGTTTCATTAACATAGTTTTAATTTTGTTATTTATTAATTTTTTTTTGAAGATGCCGTGTGGAGGGTCTTTTTGAGGAGAGGAAGGAGTGAACATGGATCTTGAAGAGAGCCTTGTTGTAGGAGGGGGAAAAACAGAGGCCGGCAAATCGTTCCACCCTCGAGCTGTTGAACTCAAGAACAAGTCTTAGAAACGAACTGTTCTCATTTGACTAATGTCAACCGTGTACAAATGTTGGGCGCGTGTTTACGTGTTTGGCGTGTTTCCCGACTATGCAACGGTGCCGAGGGGACCTATGACGCTAGTTCCTTCTATTTTTTAATGAACGATACAAATTTTCCATCAAAAAACCAAATTAAAATTCGGTGGTCCGCCATTTTTTCTTTTTTTTTTAGATACCGAAATTCCCCCACTTGGTGCCATACACACTAGATTTTCGAACAATTTATGACTTGGTGCGTGCAAATCAGATTTATAGTTTTTTTTTTAATATGTTATCAATCAGATTGAAAAACGAGATAAAAAAGTTTCGAGAAAAACGCATTCAAAGTTTTGCTGAAGGATAATTCAACATACAAACTATTTCAAACGGTTTCACATAAAATGCTGTATCTCCGTCATTTTTTAAAATTTCTTTAAAACATTTTGTGAGAGCATTCTTAACAAATGCATCTTCCAGAAAATGAAATAAAAATGACTTTTTACAGTGTTCTGGTGCCTTTAAAGCCTTGTTTAGGATTTGATCAAGGGAAAATGGAAGCTTTTGGAGGCCCCCAGGATCAGAGGCCCGTTTGAGCTGAATAAAAAAATTGTAAAATTACATCAACTTCTTAAACTAGGGAGGGGGGGCTCATTCAGCTTTGCCGCCCCGGGCCTCTGACGGGCTTAGTCCGCCACTGCCACGGGCCACTCAAGTTTTCGTTACACCTTTTAGGCTAGCTTTACACTCGTAATTAAAAATTACGGATTACGTAAGATTTTGACAGGTTACTCCCAGGAGCGTTTACATATGCATCTGACTTGTGGTAATTAATGATCACGGAAGTGTTTCGGAAGTTCGACCTGTGCGACCGTTTACATCTGTAAATTTATTTGCGGTAAGATGGCTTCCTTTCAACAACGACCTGCTACTGTCAATTTTTGTTATTGTTTTTGGGGTGTTATGCCGTGTTTCGCTACCTCCTTCTTTAGCCAACGTTTCGGACAGCGTTACAGTGTCCATCATCAGGGCAGATGAGTGATGATGGACACTGTAACGCTGTCCGAAACGTTGGCTAAAGAAGGAGGTAGCAAAACACGGCATAACACCCCAAAAACAATAACAAAAATACTTTTTGGCCGTGAAAACCTAAAAACATACCTGCTACTGTCAAATTTACGCGATTTTGTCAATAAAGTCGAAAAGGACCAAATAAAGTGCTGAAATAGAATTTGGCTTTAATTAAACAATTCTCCACGCACTTTTTTGTCGTCAAAGGCGAAAATTAATGGATTTCTTTCATTTTATTCGGATGACAGCTACCTGACAGCTGCCGACAGCAACCGACTTCGTATTCAAATACCTAATTTTAAAAACAGAAATATTGATATTACAAAGGTTTGGACCGATAATTGAATAGAAGGATGCTCACTTTCAGAAAACCCAAATAAGTGGAAATAAATACTAGTTTTATAGGAAAATAATCCAATAAAAACAAATGTCTTTTGATTTTTGACATTTCGCAACGGCGCATTTTGGTACTATTTCTTACAAAAAGTCCCTCAGCTTATCTAATTGATTTTATAAGCTGGGAGAAGGCTGTAATTTCGCGCGGACGCGATTAGACCTGTCAAAAAACTTCCGGAAGAAGAAGTTCTGTAACATGCTTTAAATTACGTTAAGTGACTTTTGGTGTCGTTTACATTGGTAATTTGGCCATAATTCGCTTACACGAGCGAATTACGGAAAAAAACTTACGAATGTAAAGCCAGCCTTAGATATGTACCTACATACCTACTTACCTTTTAGTATCGACTATTTTCGTAGATGAAACATAGCAAGTAATTTGATAATTTTGTCTAGTTGTGAACAGAATGCGTCCTAGAATAAGGAAAATCATTTGAAAAATGAGGATTCATTTATTTTCAAGAATCCTCAAACAACGATCATTACCTACTGTCAAAAAAATTACAATACGAATTGAGAAAGATGTGCCCACCTGCTTTTAGGAAAAGAAAAGTTATTTTTAAAATACTTACATCATACAAATATAGTTTTCAAACAGGTGATTTTCCAAGAAAATTATAATACAATTCACCAAAGGTGCGTTTATAGGAATTTTGAAAACTCGACGTTACCGCGAATTTAGAACATCGGATGCTGTCATATATTTAATGTAAATGTAGACAATAGGCATAAAAACAGACAGAATAATGAATATAACTCATTTAGGTATTTATTTCCCTAAAGGGACACGCTCAATATGCACTTTTTATTACAAAAACACTTAACATCAGTTAGATAATAATGGGAAGTAAGTATTTCAGTTTCTGGAATTGAAAAATAATGAATTTTAATAGTTACTTCGTTAAAATTAAAAACGAATATTCGCTCGGCGACCATTGTCATTGATGTCAAAGTTTTGAGGTTAGTTTTTTTCTTCTCTTTTTTAATCCAAAATATTAATATATGACCCTAAAATAGGTTCTTAGGTTCTTAGTTTGGGTTTAATTAAAAAAGGAAAAAAATAACTAGCCTAAAAAGCTATTTTAATATTATTATACCAAAACATGGCGTGAAGAAAAGATGTGTAATTGTCTGTTTTTTAATGAAATATCTACTAAAATGCATTATTTTCCAATTTCGGAAAGTGAAATACTTACTTTTAGTTATTATTTAACTGATATTAAGTGTTTCTGAAATAAAAAGTGAATATTAAGCGTGTCCCTATTAGGGAAATATACCCTTATTTATTCTATGGAAATATATGTCAAACCTACTATACGTGTATATTACGTATTGCAAATAAATTGTAAGTTTAAGCTTATTCATTAAAGTGATAATTAACACTTAGGTTATTCGTGTAAATATTGAGACTGCGCATTTGTAGGTACCTAACTAGGACAGATGTTAGGTATAATATTAGATACAAGTTAGTTTAATTTGATATTTTCTGTAAAAGAATTACGTAGGTAAGTTCTCCTACCTACCTACAAAGCAACTAAATATTTCGTAAGGTCAGTTTCTACCTCGCTGACGACTCGTAGTGCAATAAATAAGATATTATTAAAATATGATTGACATTATTTGCGATAACGTCAATTTTTTCACAATAAAATACGCTGACCCTTGACCACACGCCGGCCTTAAATCATTACTTACGTAAAAAATAATAATTCGGAGATTATCTTTCAATTACTATATATAACGTATAAACAAAAAAATAGAATGACCGCATTTTTTGAAAAGACATCACGATTAAATCGCTAGTAATCTACCTAGTGTCCCAACGTTTTTACACAAGATAATCCATTACATGCATTATTTAATTATTGTTTCTTTACTATTATTTCGAACCTGGCAACCATTCTCTCAGTAGAGGTAGTTATTTCTAACGTTCTCTATTACAGTTTGGCATACTTAACTTTGCAGTAGGTGGCGTCACTAGTGTAAATTTTGCAAGTACAAAAACTTTGGTTTCAAAAACGGTTCGTTCTTTCGTTAGTTCCTCCTTTGGCCGCTTGGAAAAGATAAAAAAATGTGTCAGGCCGTTCGAATTTTCCGAGCGCAATTTGATTACGTTTCCATGTCATTTTCTGCTATCAGAAGAAAAGTTTCATATCGATTTCAAGGTTTTTCTTAAAAAAACGTTTAGTTAGTGTTCTCATTTGCTGTATTATATTTATTCACATTTTCCTAACGGAAAACAATACATGTTATAAAAGTTGGTCATCATAACATAACAAAAAAGTAAAGTGCATTGTCATCTATCGAGAATTTAACGAAATAATAAACGCAATAAACTGCCAGATTTGGCCGCAACTCGCGGCCAGGTGTCAAAGTGTCGCCACTGGCCGGGCCGTGTCTATGGTACAGTACGCGCCCGTCAGTCAGCAAACTGCGATTGGAAATTGGAACTTGAGCAAGTCGTTTTGGCGTTTGCACGACTAGCGAATAGCGAGCTATAGACTATATAGTAGAGTAGGGTATCGTAGTGGTGGTATACGGGCCATTCGAGCTCTAGCTCTACTTTATACCTATACCTAGTACTGTCTGCCGTAGTTATATTCAATAAGAAATAAGAATATTCTTTGTACGCGGGTTGGTGGTTGTATGGAGATTACTGAGTTTTTAACGAATTTTTCGTCTGTGAATCATCAAATCGACGCAAAAAGGATGTCTATGATATATTAAGTCAGTGAATTACCCGAAATCTAACGAATATTTGACTTATAAAGCCCCAAAATTGTGATAAACCAGTCGAACGTTTGTACCGATTCTGAAGTAGCGACCATTTTAGATTCGACTCGACGGCATAGCATTAAAAATAATTGTTTATCTCTCGCTTTGGAATCTGTCTTGCATTTTTATTGTAAAATAAACTGAGTTTGAAATGTACGCCACGCTTTTGTTGAATATTTGATTCGTTCCTCGGTGGACGCTGTATCTTTTTTTGGGCTGAAATGAAAGCGGAGTAATGCGATTCGATGTGTTTTGATTTCTCAATTATATTTCAGATTTTAAAAAATTAATAACTGGACGACGATGGTGTCCACGAGGCAGATGAGCATTGTCGGGGGAGGGGGGGGAGGATCTGATGGTGCAGGGCCGAGCCATGCTGAGGGAACTACGTCTCGTACCACCCGTCACAGTGGCTTGCCCTCTTTACCTCCGCTCAACTCCCCCCAACACCCATCACAATGTACGGGCTTGTCCCTCCTGCCGAGCCGCAGCGGAGCCCCCAACCAGGCTCGAGTCTTCACCACGGGGCTCTTAGACTTGCCCCCCGAGCTCTTGGAGAAGATCTTTAGCTACTTAAAGTTCAAAGCTGTAGCACACATGAGATTGGTAAGAGCTCTTTTTATTGTGCATGTTTTAGTTAATTCCGCTTCGTATTATAATGTATTTGCCACTTCATCGATAACTTACAGAGTATTCTACTGCGCTGTTGGAGACAAGACGCCAAGCTGTATTCTTATAGTATAAATGAATACCACATCAACATCAATCAACGCTTATGGTCAATTGATTTCCATCACTCATAATCTAGCTATCAATAAGAGATTGCACTCGAATGAATGAATATGAAATGCTTTTAAAGTCGGGTTTTTAATTATTATTATAGCGATGTCTCAAATATTCTTGGTAATAGGAATATAATTAATCGCTGATCTTTCACCTTCTTTATATCACTGAAAATAATCTTGCGGGAACAATGCAATGTGGGAGATAAACACGACAAAGTTTTAATGTATCGCCAATTAATTCTGAATACCTCAATAAATTTGTGTTTATAAAACACTTATCGGGTTTGCTAGATTATTTATCTAGAAAGGTTAAGATAAAATAATATGTTGACACACTTTTTTGTGTAATTTATTTATAAGACGTAGTATCTGCTTTACGCTTAAAATTTTTTATTTTTTTTTCATAATTCATAAGTTCTTTCTAGAATAAAATACCATAATCAGTGTAATATTCTTCCAGTACTTATTTACATATTTTTCTGTGGCGATGCATTGTTGAAGTAATGCAGAATCATGTGGTTTTGGTTTGAAAATTTGATCGCTTAGCAACATTATAGACGCTTTAATCCCTCATGCCTCGGACCTATTTTGACAGAGGCTCAGAATATTTCCACTTTGCAAGAAAAATCCTTATAAATGGAATATTTCTGAAAGCATCTGAAAACTAAAAACTGTTTTTGAAAGGTGATGAAAAGCGCTTTCAAATTTTATAATTCAAAATAAACAATTTTTAAAATATAAAAATTTCTCACTAAAATTACTGATAACGAAAAAAAAAATTAAAACCAACACATATTTTATTTGGCAAATGTATTATAAACGTTATTATCAACTTGCTTTTTTGTTGTTTCATGTAAAAATAATTAACAAAAAAGTCCCAAAGATTCATAAATTTTTTCAAATTGTGGTTGGAAACTTTGGTTACATAAAAGTGTACATTTTAATTATTTTGCGATTAACTTTTAGATTTGAATATGAAGTGTGGTGTTTTCTCTTCTTAACACCATTAAGATCATGTTTATAACTGTGATAGTAAGGGAGACACAATGATTTCTATGAGACCTTTATGAGTTGTTCCGAAAACCGAACAAATTAGCCTGAGGGGTCAATTAAACACTGCCAGTAAAATCCTCTGCCATAGGTCACCCCAAGGGGTTTGCAACATTTGGTAACTTAGCAGAGAGCTTGGGGTGAGGTTTGTGTAGGTCTTGGGGGCAGATGTGTCTGCCCACTCCTGCATGGCGGGCTGGATCATGAGACTGATTTGGGGAGGCCTTTTGACCTCTCCAGCAGGACTCTTCATCCATCACCTTGCACCGCAATGGGAGGTATGGACACACTGACTCCCAGATTCCTACCCACCCCTCATACCCTTTTCCTTCCCAGAACTTAATCTCCTTCCCTTCCTTAAAAAGACCCTCCATACAGTATCCCGAAAGATATCATAGGCCCTGATGGAAATTGTTTTCCTCAGAGCCTCCTGTGTGGAGCTAATGAAAAATAAATAAACCTCTACATATGAACCTCTTTTCGGTTCTGGTTTTATTGTAGGTATATTGTGGCAAATTGAGTTCTTTAGAAAATGATCAGAAAACATTTTAATATTTATGCCTAAACTTCAGAAAATAAAATAAAGCATGATTTGACCGTGTTTTTTTTTTTTTTTAATAAATCAAATTAGGCGGCTCTGTTAATTTAAATTGGAACTGTGAATTTGGGAACTCTGGGAATTTCAACTTTATTGCCGTCTACATAAAGAGTGTTACAAAGTGTGGCCCAATTCCGAATGATACAAATAAAACCACAGTACATAACAGGTTCGGCTGTAAATATTTTTAATCGTCACAACACCACCATTTTGTCGCCACATTTCAACCCTAAATTTTGTAATTCAATCTTAATATAAAACACCTAGTTATTTTACAATGATTTCTCAATGATCGCATCCTCTTGAGCAGTGGCGGGACAATGGAGACAGTTTTCCCTACTGCCCTACCAGTTACACCTGAAACCTACTAAATGAAATAACAGTCAATGTTTTATCTTCACCAAAATGAATGAATTCTTTAAACCTAAAAGTAATTAACATTTGCAGAAATAAAATACAAAAAATTATTCCGAATCGTTTTAATGCGACCCGGCGACCATCCACGCTGACTAGCGGGAGCGGGCTATAAGTCCATTTCTCAGTGTGCATAACCTTCTGCACACTTGGGGGGACAATCCGAGCTGTCCCCAAAAGCGTGTTGGTTAATTCCTTGCATTTCTTTCGCGATCGTAGGCAATCCACGAGAACTGTGCATGCGCATTCGTATGTGAATTTCACATACCGTGGGGATCATCCAATAAATCCCCACGACAAACTACTGAACCATTTGTTTGCTTAGTTTCGGATGGGAATCGCTTGCGTTGATAATAATCTTCCAAGATAAAGCGTTATTTTTATTATACTATATTGTAAATTGTTATATATTTATAGACCTTTTAAATTATTTTGTGTTTAGATATTCGATTAGCATGATAAGACCACCAAAACATTTTTTTGAGAAATTTTATATTATATTCTAAGGGTGGTGAGATTACGGTACAGTACGTAAAAAATATCGATTCCCACCATCAAAGAAGTGCTCGAGCCGCCACTGCTCTTGGGCAGACAATTAACTCGAGGTTAGAGTCATGTTGCATGTTCCCCTATGCCTTGATTCCAAATCCAGGCCAAATAATATGTCCCCATTGCATCAATCTGTTCATTGAAAATAAATAACAATCAATATTGTGCATTCATTCATTCATCCGATAAATCAATCTTAATAGAATTTGTTAAGAATCTAGTTCTCTATCCAACAAATTTTACTGCAAGGATTCGCAACTCCTCAGGCCAATTTGTTCGCTTTTCAGAACAACTCATATAGGTCTCGTAGAAATCGTTGCATCTCCCTTATTATCATAGTGAGCAATATTGGAAAGAGAAAACGCCACACTATATATTTAAATCTAAAAGCTAACCACAAAAGAATTAAATTGTACACCCTTAACGAAACAAAATTTCCAACCGCAATTTGAAAGAAATTATGAAACTTTGAATTTTTAAAAATTATTTTTACATTAAACGACAAAAACGTAAGGTGATGATAAAAATACATTTGTGTTTTTATTTTGTTTTCATTACCAGTAATTTTAGTTAGAAAAAATGTAGTGTGACCCATTTTTAAAGTTTGCATTAAAAAATTTTATATTCAAAAAATTACGTGGTTATTTTTATGGAATTTGAAAGCTTTTTTCATCACCTTTCAAAAACAGTTTTTATTTTTTCGATACTCACAAATATTCCATTTGTTAGGATTTTACTGCAAAGCGGAAATATTCTGACCTACTGACAGAAAACTGAAAATAATTTATTGTGTTAACCACTCCGACCCTTAAGCGTGTTTACACGACAATATAACAATAGCAGTCAAGTACAATAAGCGTGTTTTCACGATAATGCGTGTGTTCCCACAAAAATCGTTATAACTCTGTTATTGTTCTAGTGACAACCCTAAAACACAAAGTAGAAGATCCATATTGAATCAAGCTTCACATCTTTATTCAAAGTTGTCAATAGAAGTACATAAAAAAATACTTATTTTGTAGAAATAGTTTTCACCCGCCAAATCGCCTACGTGCCGTTAGACTTTGTTAATTTTTTATTAAATATTATTGAATGAAATGGCAAAAAAAAAGAAGTGACAAAATTGTTTATTATACATTTTATACAATAGAATAAGTATTTTTTTTACATACCCGTGATTTTAGTACCGTTTTCACATAAAAACATCATGCAAGTCATTTTTACAATTTTTTTATGTTTGCATTCTAAATTTTAATATTTGAAAATGTTAATATTTATTTGTAATATAACAATTTGAAAGCTTATTTCATAACCTTTCAAAAACAGTTTTTAATTTTCGGCTACGTTCAGAAATGTTTAATTTATTGAGCTTTAATTGGGAAGCGGAAATAACACAAAGTTTTTATAAATCTGGCAGTTCGTTTAAGACAAAAAACTTGCACAATTGCAAAATACCTAAGTGGTTAATCTAGGATTTTCAGAATTACTTGATTGTCTGAGAGTTTTGCTTTTTTTTTTTTTTTTTTTTTTTTTTACATTAACTCCACACAGGAGGCCCTGAGGAAAAAATAATTTCCCTCAGGGCCTATGTCATCTTTGAGGATGCTGTGTGGAGGGTGTTTTTGAGGAGAGGAAGGAGTGAACATGGGTCTTGAAGAGACCCATATTGTAGGAGGGAGGAAACACAGAGGCCGGCAAATCGTTCCACAGCCGAGCTGTTGAACTCAAGAACGAGTCGTAGAAACGACCCGTTCTCATGTGACTAATGTCAACCGTGTACAAATGTTGAGCGCGCGTTTGGCGTGTTTCCCGACTATGCACCGGTGCCGAGGGGATCAATGACGCTAGTTCCTCGGAGCATCTTCCATTGTAATACCGGTAGAACAAGGACAGCATTCCCACCTGGCGCCTGTGCTCTAAAGATTGCAATCCGTTAGTTAAATTAGGAGAATCTATCAAACGGACCGCCCGTTTCTGCACAGAGTCAAGGGTTTTTTTCAGGTATTTTGGGGCTCCAGACCAGAGGTGGCTGCCAAATTCAACCGTGGGGCGCACTTGCGATTTGTACAGGGCTAGCAGTTGTGTACTATTAAAGTATCTGCGTGCCCTGTACAGTATGCCCAGTTTCTGAGAGGCTAACTTAACTCTGGCCTCGATGGAGCCCCCGTACCTGAGCTGGTCACTTAGAGTTACACCAAGCATATCAATGGAAGGCCTGTTCGGGAAGGCCTGTTTGCTGCTTCAGAATGCAGATTTTCTGCTTTAAAGTTGATATATGTGATGCCTGAGTGTACCGGGTTTACCGGCGTTTTGGCTTGATCATACCAACCATCATCAGGGTTATACTAGATACAATCACAATGATTGAACTGCTATCTCTAAATGTATCCTTGTAATAATTTACGAGGTGAGGCTATTTCAAAATGAAACTGCACATTGTTTGAACTCGACAATTGCGAATCGAATAACGCAAATTTCTTGGCTCTACTGTGTTTACTTTGTAGCGGATATTGCTGCATCATGGTTAGTTACAAAATTGAACAACTTGTTAACCTCAATTTTTAAAATTTCCACATAATATTAGCGATTGTTTAAGGTGGATTATTATTACAGTATCTTATTATTTACATGATTTTTGGTTGCCACAAAAGGCGAAGGAATACCACGAACATTTGTATAATCGAAACTGTAATATTGACTGTTTTCTTTGATATTAACGGTGGTGTCATGGTTGGTGGAGTGTACGAAGGTCAAATATCAAAACAAGTACACATCAGGGTCATGATCTATATGAGAGCTAATTTAGACGAAGATGCTTCAATCAGCTCACGATTTTCAGAGGTTAAACATGTTTCAAAACTCCAGATTTATCCTTTCATATCCCCTGTTTTTGAAAGCTAGTTGAAGGTTACAATTGGAAATTTCTAGTCACCAGCATAGATGACTCGCATGGAGTCGAGTATAGTTGAGGGCTAGGGCTATTGAAAAGGATAAAGATTAATTTGTGAATTCTGTTTCATCATTTTACCGTTTTTATGGCAGCATTCAATATTATATTCAAATAGCTGTACCTTGCGTTCTCTCTATCTTATCTGTATTCTAACTAATAATCACGCCGTTTCCTGTGAGAGAAGGCAGAGAGTACGGACCGCCAAACAATTTGGTCTTGGCACACACTCCTTGCCTCATTCACATTCATACATCATCTCATAAATTGTCTTCTATTATTCTGACTCTTGACATGGCCCGACTCAAGTATTTGATTCACTTGATCTTGCCATGTCTTCCTCGGGTGTCCCCGACTTCTTCTACCATTCGCATTTGCGTCATATATTCTCCTTACTTTCTTCATTCGGCTCTACTCATGCTCATGCCCAAATCATCTGAGCCCTTTCTTGATCTGAGCCCTGAGTCCCTTTCTTAATCTTACTCAGGACGCTTGCATCAGCTTTGCGTTCTTTGCTCTACGTTTCGTCAGCTCTACGTTTTACCACAAAAACACCTCAGAGATCTCATTTCAACAGCATTTCCTCTTAAAGATCCATGCCTCACTGCCATACATCGGGGTAGGTAACAGCACTCTGTTGTGGACTGCTAGCTTCGCTTCTTTGAATAGTTTTTTGTTAACGCCGACCACATGTTCTGTCCTCCATTAATGGAGTTACCTGCATTTACCCTTCGATATTAAAAATACTCCAGCTTCTTTTGAGAAAAAATGGTATTATGGACGTACGAAATTGCAAACATAATCTAATGTATATCTTCTTGTTATTGTTAATATTATGTAGGTACTAAACAGCATTGATTAATTTTGTAGAACTTAATTGGTATATAATATGTTATTTTCATTTTGTTTACGATACTGACTTTTATTTACGACTTTGTTTCGCAAATACAATTAAAAATAATATAATGATACACTTCTTTTTGTAAATAAGAACCCCATAACATTTGCATACACTTCACGCCAACCGGTTTCAGACATAACAAGTATAACAACTTATACTGTCTCGATGAAGGCATTATTCGGAATTTTTTTAATGTGAATACCTCACAAGAGTTTCAACTGCTCCCTTCTGGAGTGAGACTATGGCATCCCCAATTGGGGTAAGTTGTGAGGCTGAAGGTAGTGGATAGGGGAAGGAGATGGGGAAGAGGAAGGTGGAGAAGTAATTAAATTATTCTGAAGAAACGAATGGTTAGAAGTGTGTTGTGGATATGTCTGCAGTACCCAAAATGTGATCATTTACTTGGGCGAAATTAATCAAACCTTTTAAGAAAAATTGTAATTTTTTTTCAAATCAGTATAGATCACATTTTCTGTATATTTTCTTTTCAGTAGCCTTGTTGAGAACACGGTTTTTTTTTACTAAAATAGAGCAAAAATCTCTTAAGAAATGGCTTAAGTTTAAAGAAACACTATGATTTTTTTCATACATGTAACTTGTAAAATAACAGAAAAAACGTGTTTTTAATAATTTTCAGAGCAATATTTTGTGATTTTTTCTGGCGGGGGCATTTCATATATTTACTGTTTCGGCGTGCCAAATGTATAGACATTATCTTAAAAAATAACATATGTTTTTAGAACATTGAAAACTTGTGTTGTTACAAAACGGTAGGAATTCGGAATGCTATCGGACTTAAAATGATTGGTGGTGTTGTCGTCAGAGTAGTTGCCTTCCAAGCAGTTGATCGGGGTCCGACTCTAAACTGAGGCATTTTTTTTTTTTTTAAATTTAAATTTTTTAAAAATGCATTTAGGTATTTCTAGTATTTTTAAAATTTTTACATTCTGTGAGTTTTCAAGGTCTGCGCTAGTAAACTAAAAATAATGATCAAATCTAAATTTAAAAAAAATATATATATTTATTCTAGTTATTATTTTCGGTTGTTTGTGCTGCGCGTTAGTCCTGAGTGAAGTTTGGTTCAATGAACACAAATTTGCTTTGAATTTAAATGTCATTTTCAAAATTAGATCAGATTATGTGAAGAATTCAGACACTCGATACTACCTATAATATTACATTTTGAACACTTTTCAAAATTCGAACTGATTGGTCAAGATTTGTGGGCCTGCGTTAGTAATAAAAAGAAATAATTTCGGTTGTGCATGTAAAACATATTTATTTGTGTTATAATAATAAATTACAAAATATTGCAGTATTTATAGTAAGAAAAATGTTTTGAATATAATTTTGAAAAATTGGAAGACAGCATTGGGTTTGAAATGTTGAATTCTTTCAAGTGCATACATAGATTTACCAAAAATTATGGTAAAATTTCCATACTCCGCTTACTTCTAACTATGCCCAAATTATTGAAATAATGGTTTTGATAAAATATTTGATGTTAGATCTGTCTTGATGATCCAAGACTTGGTGTCTGATTTATATTTAAAACTAGCGAGTTCCCAGCATGAGTTGCAATGCCACTTTAATGAATAAATTGTTTCTCCCTGCGTGTCCTTTCCCATTCGTCCCCGTTCCCCTCTCGCATTCTCTTCCGCCCCTTCTTCATTCCTTTCGGGATTCCCCTTCCCCTCCCTGCCGCTAAACTATATACAATACACTTATTTTTCAAACAACTCGCATGCCACCTATGGCAAAAATTTTATACAAATTTTATAATGCCAGAGCTCACCAGTATATATATATATATATATAGAAAACTTCCACAACTACTCGTCAAAGGTTCATCGCAATCGGATGAACAGTATAGGAAATTTAATAATGCCAGAGCTCACTATTATTTATAGAAACCATCACAGGCATGCACACCTCAAATCTCCAAAGTTTCATAGCAATCGGATGAATGGTTTAGGAATGCATTATGGACAAACAAAGAAATATACATTTTTATGTATTGAGTTATCTTGTGTTCTGCCTAATGGCCAGTGGAAGTGCATTGTATAGCTTTATTGCAAAGAATCTGAAATTGACCAAAGAAACAGATTCTGCTCTGTGGTTCTAGTATTTTGAGCGGTTTGGACATTGTCAAAAGCTGACATTTATTACCTTATTGTTTTTAATTTAATAATAGCAAAGTTAAAGTTTTCATTAATTAATTTCTAAAACGTCTCTATTTTAGGTGTGCCGCCAGCTGAACAACGTGTCCAGTTCTTATTTGAACTCATCGTTCCAACGTCTGCTGGGGCAGATGCTCCACAGGTACCAGGTCATAAAGTCCAAGATGCCCCGGCGCGAGTCGGCCCGCCGCAGCCACCCGCTGGCCTGCGAGTCAGACATCATCGAAACGCTGCACATGCGACTGGCCCTGCTGCAGATGACCTTTGGCAAGCACATTGAAAGGAAATACTGCTGTTTCTTCCCAGGAGAGGTAAATTATCAATTAAATTACTGATCCCTACGATTGCTTATTATATATATTATTTTTTAATATACTTGCTTCCTGAAACACTCGTGGGTCATTGAGATGCAAATACAAATTTTTCCCTTTTATCTTCGGCTTTTGACTAGCGATGTGTAGGTTCAGTTAGAGTGAGGTTCTTCGTGGGAAGCGGATCCTCCTAGGGGCCATCCATAAATTACGTCACACCTTAAGGGGGGGGGGGGAGGGTCAACTCTGTGACGTCACATGTAAAAATCTAAATAATTAAAACACAAAAAACTTTTAGATGTAAAATTGCAAAATATGTGACATCACACTAGGGGGGAGGGGGTCTCACAAATGTGACAATGTGTGACAGGTACGGGGGGGTAAAAAATCATGAAATTCGTGTGACGTAATTTATGGATGGCCCCCTACTCCTTTTTCAAATCGACTACTCCCAGAGAATCCGGTCCAGAACTCGGAACCAAATCCGGAATTCGGAGCCGGAATCTGAATGCCTCTGCCGGTGTTTGCTGTCCGAACCACTCGCGAGTCGTGGGGGTTCTTATTTGGGTTTCGAGTTCAGGAATCCGGGTTCCTGGTCTGAGGTTCGGTTCTGACCGAACCCGTGCGTCCCGGTAGCCACAACAGAACTTGCACCCGGGACCTGCCCCAAGAACTCTAGTACTTTTTACGGAAGCATGGCTTTGAAGCCTCCGACAAAATACAGAACTTACTCATCTCTATTTTTGACCCTTGCAAGTTCCGGACACTTAGAATGGGAGACCCTCAAAATGAAAAATGCTCAGAATTCCACAGACAGCCAGATGTACAAATGTGTCCATTCTGGAAGTGGCTTCTCTCCAAACTGAGGACTCCCAACTTGGTGAAACTCATGGTCACTGCAAACTGGAAGGCAGGAGAGGCAGAGGAAGGTCACCAATGGGCTGCACTGATCAAGTATCATTGGCGTCCGTATGTCGATGTGCTGTGCTGAACACTTGTCCACTATAGTAATTGGAGTAGGGGTCACGACCATATGAACCAGGAACCGACTTAAGAAGAATTCAGAAGGTTGGGAGAACTTCTTCTATCATAGCTCTACGCATTATGTCACATTGAAAAGGGTGGCATTACAGTTTGAGACTTAACTTACAATATCCACTTTAGTTCAAAAAGGCAACTTCAAAAATATATCAACTTTGAACCAACATAAACAAATATGTGGTGTTTTCCTAATCCTGGAAAAATATTCACTTTTGTTTGTAGGGCATAAACACTTTTTACTTATCTCGCTAATTTACTACAGCTCTGTAATGGAGTGCTAGCACTTACCCTGATGTCAGTAAGGCATGGAACTTCCAGAAGAAGGATGAAAAATAGACTGAATGCTGTAGAAATGGGGCCTCTAAAGCATATAGAATATATGATCTTGTAAGAAATATGGAGAAAGAATGCAAGGCTGTTGTAAGCATAGTGAGTAAGATTAAGAAAGGATTAAAAAGGAATTAAATGGTTGAGCATGTAGAAAGAATGAAAGAGAATTTATAACGCGAATGTGAAGTCTAGAAGAAACAGGAGATGCTCGAGGAAGACAGGGTTCATAATTTTCGAACTATCAAAGGTGAACCAAATACTCGAGTCAGGCCTTGTCAAGAGTCGGAATAACAGAAGGATATGATGAGATGATGTATGAATGAGTGAAGTAAGGAGTGTGTGCCAAGACTGAGTTGTTTGGCGGTCCATCCTCTGGTGAAGCGTCATGATATTTAGTTGACTAATGCGTGACATTTTGCAGATCCTGGATGAGGTGTACAGTATACTGGATTATCTGCGGGTGACAACCAAGTTGGCGCGCCCGTACAAGGTCACGGACGAGCTGTTTGATCTCAGCACCATGGCCATGGAGTACTTCAAGGAACACATGGAACCCAACTTACCCGAGATCACATACTTTGGAACGGAGTTCTTCGACATCACTGGAACATTCTCACGTAAGTTTTGTATAATCTTTATCATTTTCTTTCCTTTTTCCAATTCGAGTTCGAGACCCATTGCATAGACAAAGTGCCTTCTTGGATGTCCTTTGCTACTTCAGCGTCCGCTTTCAAGCTGTCACTCTCAGCCTCCCCCCATAACACCGCTTTACCTAGCTTAGTCAGAGGCTTAAGCTATGTAAAACTTAACCCCATTTAATTATGACTCAATTGTTTTCGGTTTACCAGATAATATAGACCGGTTTTATTATTCTACGTTAACCTGAATACATACACAAAAAACAATAATGCAAAGGTATTTTTAAAGAAATGATGACCTGTATACTCATTTGAAAATTCAAATGTTTTCGTTTTTGAGATGCCATTGAATGAAAATGAATTTTGACATTTACAGACAAAATGTTTTATAGATAATGAGAGAAACTACATTTCCTCCAAGGGCTATGTTCATGAAATAAATGTAGTAACTACAGTATTAGTAGTTGCGGTTTTATTTTTCTTTTTCTATACAGTTTTCAAAGTAGAAATCTAATCGTATTAAAATAAATTCTAGCATGAATGGTATTAGAGCGGCGCACAAGTGAGCGAGTGCCAAGCACGGTCATAAAACCATTCCACTGGTTAACTCGTTGCTTGCGCAAAATTAAACTCTAAAAAATAATTTTTGAAATGCGATTTTAAACCTTAATTATAAAGAAAACGTATGATGCTTGGGGCATTCTTGTTCTTAAGGTATAGAATGCTTTGAACACATCTATGAAACGAGAATAATTTCTATGAATTCTTTATGGATTTCTGACCGAGTTTTTTTCGGAGCATTTCATCTGACAGTTCGGTTGCATCATTCTCATAAAAAAGATCGTAAACATACAAATTCATCAAATAAACGCAAGTAATGTTGTTTTTAGGCATAGTTTATTGTTCAAGGAATATGTTTCGGTAAATATTACATAAGATAGCATAAAATAAACCCACAAAATATTACGTCAAAGTCAAAACATTGCGAAATTTACAAGTTTCCTCCAGTGGCACGGGACGAGTTAAAGAGAACCTGCGTGAGGTGATTTCCTCTCTGAAACGGCACTATGGAAATGATCCAAATATTATTATTATTACGTTTTAAAATAATGCATTTCTAACTCACACCATTCAAAACATACTTTCATATTTTAATGCATAACATTCTTTTATGAAATGGATTCTCCAAAAGTACATACTTTTTGAGGTGACCGTCTTATATCTTGAATTCCAGCGGGCGATGGCAATAAGTCGTACCTCTGCCTGGACTCTCCTGTGGCCGCCGGCTCCGGGGGACAGTGCGGTGCCGGTAGCTCGGGGGGCGGCGGCAGCGGGGAACCTGGCTCCTGCCAGCTGCTGCCTGAGGAGGACCACCTGCCACCCTCGCCCCCGCCCCCGCAGTCCAACATGGTGCTGCGCAAGCGGATACACAGGATCAAGCAGGGGATGAAGAGGTAACCCCACTGTAGTTTATTAAACAAACATGTCCAGCTGGTGATGGCAACCTGTTAAAAGCAAATCATTTTATAGATTATCAGCCTTACTAATAAAAAAAAACACTTAACGACTGTTAAACAATGTTTTTGTTCCACACTGTGTAAGACTGTACATTTTATTTTCTGTCAAGTCACTAATAACGTAATGACATTTTTATATTGGCTGCATTGAACTTCGATTTAATTTTGTTAACATAAAAATATAGGTTATTTGTGATAAATTATTTTTTAATTTAATTTATTCGCTTGAGTTTAATTAAACTTCCATAAAAATAATGTTATTTAATAACATAAATGGCTTGTGCGTGTGTAAAAATTTGAGAAATCAATGTTTAAATTGTGCAAAAATGAATTCAAAATGCTAGATTTTTTCAGTGTCCCTCGGGAACTAATTATTATAACGAGTGGTCGCCCAGCGGTCGAAATTCGACCATAATTAATTTAAATTTAAAGTATTTTTTATGCATAATTTTTAAAAAATATTAGCATTCTGCACTCCTTCTCTATATAAACTATAAGTGTGCAAAATTTCATACTCCTCCGTCTGCGCAATTTTCGTAAAAAGGGGTACAAAGTTTTTGCTTCACGTATTAATATACTGATTTTTAATTGTGTGAATGAGAAAAAAACTGAAATGACAGTTTTCTCCCAAATTCATTAAACGAATGAATGGAATTATTTTTTTCAATTTTCAAAATTTCTCTACATATTGATTAAAAATGTTTTTGGTAAGCCTTTTTTAAATTTTTTTCCATTTTAGAAGCTTAAAATATTGTAATTTTTAAATGCTAAATTATATTTCAAATGCAAAATTCTGAAATCTGATGATGAATTATTTTGATGTTGGTGTATGCAACAGATTTGGCTTTGGCTGTATAAGCAATGTATATATCTTCCCATGAACTATTTTTTGTCATTTTTTAATTAGTAATGTTTTCACATGCAAAGTCATTTATCAATTGAATAAAATTTTCATTGGGTTTTTTAGTAAGGCTGTATGTTTTAATAGTATACGTCCATAAATCCTTTTACAAAGGACATGAATAATGTAATAAATTTACCTAATGCAAATATGTAGAAAACCATGAGTGATGCAGAAGATCAATATGTATTATGTTTACATTGCATGTTTTATTTCTTTTTTCTTTGTCTATTTTATCATTGAGTTTAATTTTAGTTTTAATTTTTGTATGGTTTATCCACTCGATATTGCATCAATTATAAAAAAACACATTGGGCGATTGTGATTTCTTTGCGCTCGATTTGGGAATTTCTCGCCCACATTTAAAAAATTGTAACTCTGAATTTGAATATGGAGATATATGAACTGATTAAAGTGATATATAACCAGTGAATCCGCCTGCATTTTACCATTTATCTCATTTTTTTAGATTTATGAAAAAAAAATTAAAAAATTGTAAACTTTACCACAAGCAAATTCATGTGCTAGTTCCTTTAAAATTGCCGAGATTGTCACTTATTCTGGTTTAAATTGAATATTTTCTGTTTGTGTGTGTTTCGTATAGCCTACTTCCAGTTGATTAGTCAGACTACATCCTCCAAATACTAAGTTTTACGATATCGAGGAGAGCAATATTCAAGTGCAAATAATTGTCCATTCCAGATACAACAACCAGCTGTCGGCTCTGCGCAGCGATCTTCGCAGCTGCAAGCGCAAGACGGCGTGGCAGCAGAAGCAGATTGCGGAACAGCAGCGCCAGATGGCGGAGCAGCAGAAGCAGACTCTGGAGTACGCCTCACGCCTGGACGAGAACGACAAGAAGAACGAGGAGACGTGCCGCAAGTTCCAGACGCTGCTGCAGGAGCTGAACAAGTGCCGCACGGAGCTGCAGTACTGGCGGTCCAAGTCCCCCGCCACCACCCCCCAGCCGCAGTGCGCCGAGTGCGGGAAGCCCTCGGCCCTCATGATGCCGGGGCCTCTGCAGCATCTCGGCTTGCATCAGGTATACTTCCGTCCAAAATTATTTTGACTGAAACTGATCACAGCAAATGTTTTAACGGTGTTAACTTGTCCTTGTTTATTGATAAATTTTACTCTATTCAAAAAAACCTTAAAGATGTCAATGCATACTACTTTTCACGTAAAAATAAAAAACATACTTTCGGGAGCCCTAAATTATTAAATTATTAAAACAAATTTAAAATCTTCGTAGTCATCTACGTCTTTTTGTTTGCGTTATATTTTTACAAAGTCATAATAATAATAATATTTGGATGATTTATATAGCGCCGTTTTTGTGAAAAATCACCTCAAGGGCGCTGTACAAACTTACAATATATTTCTTAAATCTAGAAAACTACAAACTAGACAAACAATTAAAACAACTTATTACTAAAAATTGCATCCACCGGTTCATACTCAAATATATGTACAATGTCTCGACCAATGAACGTGATGATTTTTAAAAATGCATACAGGACCATACTTACCTGGGAGGTCGCTTGAAATTAACACTTGTCTATTGTCTATTAAGAAACTTAGACAGAGTTTGCACGCAGAGGACATTATTGTGAACACTTGTTGCTCTATGCTCATGTCAGCTCTATGACTGCAAAACTACACAGATATCTTCTCTTTCGACTCTAGCACTGTGGCAGGCCTCGCCCTTTGATATTTTGTAACTGTAATTAATTATAGAAGACTGGTCAGTAGAGTTATTTGTTTGTAATTGTTTATGTCTGGCTTGGTACCTGATTTGTGCATAGAACTTCACTGTGTCTTTCTGGTTTTCGAAAATTGTATGCGCGCACCGCCGTGTTTGACGCCATAATAGCAACTAATGTCAAAAATTTCAAAAGTTCTGCTCTTTGTTTACTAGTACTATTAATTGAAACCAAGCATTTAGTTACGAAATATGCTTTTGAAATGTTTATATTTTGTGAATGTTTACATTTTGAAAAACAATCAATCAAGCAAAATATTGAGTACCAAACTGGGTGCTTTAAATGATTAACGCGGTAAAATGATACACAGAGGAGCGTTCGCTTCGATCTATTTTTGGGAGTTTTTTTACGAAATTAATTTCATGACTGGATGAAATAATTGACTAATCGTAATATTATATTCCCCCTTTTTGACTTGCATCTACATTATTTTTTTTATTCAAAATCGACTCAATGGTAGTTATAGTCTTAATTGATATTTATCATAACATGATGTGAAAAATTCTTATTTGCATTTATTTGACAGGAAGATGGAGCTGATCCTGACTTGTGGGGTGTTCCCACAGTCATGGACCCCGGAGCCGGCCCTGCCTTCGCTGCCCCCGTGCTCCCGGCCCCCGCTGGTTCTTTCCCGGTGTGCCCTGTCCCCGAGCTGACTCCCCCGCCCCCCCCACCCTTGGAGAGCCCTCTCTCCCCCCGCGCCGTGGCCCTGGTCAGCGACAAGCTGCCCGGCTCGCCCAAGGCCCGGCGTCCCGCGCAGGACAAGGACGGCAAGTCCCTCTCCTCCGACGAGAGCTCCGCCTCCAAGCGGGGGCTCGAAGGGGCCTCCTCCCCGCAAGACCACAAGAAGCGCCGTCTGCACCGCACCACCAAGCCCCGAAAGCCGTGAATCGCTCAAACCTTCCTCTGCGATCGAAGCAAATCCCGACTTCGGGGTACAAACATGAATACTATCTATATCTTCTAGCCGGTAATAGAATATTTCTCCCAGCACTGGGCAGGATAAAACTTCCGTCAAGTGAGAACTTCCGGAGGACAGGCAGAAGACAGATATGACTCGGTACACAGATTTAGATTTCGACGAACCTTACTATTATTTCTAACTTCTCATTTCGTACAATATATTTTTTTCTTGCAATTTTTCTATATAATACTGAACTGAATGTGTAGTACGAAGGCGTTATTTCAATTTACTTTATTATTAATGCTGATTACGCTGCTTAAATGGGTGGCTTTATTCCCACTAATACACATTAACACATCACTCATTCTGATCTTTTTAACAAACCATTTGATTGTAAGAAAATGTCTTCTTTTATTTTCCTTACCAAAATGAAGTAACTGTTATATTATTATTGATAATACGAGGCTTTATGTATTATTTTTACGCTACCGTCAAATGAAATTAGGTAGATATAATTTTTTTTTATAACATCGGCGAAAAAAACTATTCTTATCAATTTTTCTTTGATAGCTCTGTTCTTTGCCTGTTTTTCTTCAGTTACAACGTGGACAGATTTTAGTGCTTAAAAAATGCAACGACATCTTAATTTTTATAAAACTGTTAATTTTTTGAAAAGGAAAGCTTTAAAAATTATACAAATTGGGTTCATTATTTCCTGAGGCTACTAAATGAATTTAGCTGAGACATACAGCGATGTTAGTTTTGTGTCAATATGAAGCTATAATGGATTTGCCGTAGAAGATTCTAATCTCGGATCAGGACAGGGTTTTCTCGCTGACGCCGCGCAGCTTTTGAGCATATTCCATCTTGGTATGTATTTCCGTTGTGGATCATTTGGTAACAATACTTGTAGCGTGTACATAACTTTTCATGTTTAGAAATAATAGCACATAGATTCATTGTAAATTGTGTCTTAATGCTTTATTCACCTATCTCTCTATTGTCATTCCGAATTGCTGCCTCACAGCACTCGCTGCGCAACAATTATTATTGTATATTTTGAGTTTTAAAAGTTGATCTCATTTTTTTTCAATCTAGATTCGTCAATGCAACACTACGCAGTACAAAATTTTATTACCAGATTGATCTATGTTGTTTTATTTCTAGAAATTAGTTGGAAACTGGTAAAACAATTTTTTTTATTAATCTTTTTGCTGGACGATACAAAAAGAAATAAACAATGTACAAGATATTTTGTTTTCACACATCTGCTGCTGCTGCATTTCGTGAATAATTCAGATTCCATCTTTCTATTTTGGATTAATAATTAATTACATATAGAATTTCATTATCGCTTTGGGCCTTTGTGAAATTGAAGACAATACTTTATATTTGACAACTTTTAAATTAAGTTACATTCTGTTTAATTGAAATGTAATTTAGATAATAGAAAATTTATTTATACATAATTATTACACAGATGTCAATTTGTTTGATAATTTTAAATTAAATTATTTTAGGTATGTATTAAGTGTAATTTTTTTACAAATCTGAAGAACAGAACAATAACTACTGTTTATCTGAAGTAAGCTATCGCTAATCCTCACCATTTGCATTAGATTAGGTGGCGGCCCCTCTTGCGGCCACCATTCAATTCACCCTAACGGGAAAGAATTAATATTGTAGGGTAATATTATATTATTAAATGCTGGGAGAAAATAGTTTATAGTTTGCATGCGCTCCATTCCCGCACAAGCATTGTTTCTTTTAGCTTTGATGTTGTCACAGAATCAATAACCATATCTGATCTATTCATTTCTCCAGATAATGCTGCAGATTCTCACTTCCTCGTGAAGGTGTACGGAGGTTGTAGTGTATTCAACGAGTGAATATGTATTATTATTTCCCTTGTGTTTTTCACATTTGGTTGCGTTGGTGAAAATGTACATTTGAGATGAATTCTCAATGAGCGAGGAGCAAAAGTGTAAAGAAGTGAGTGTCTTGTAAATACATTATAGGGCCTTATAATTATTACCTAAAGTTGTATTATATTATGTCGTATCGGCTACTGGCTGGCTGGGTGTGGGGGTATGGCCACTTGGTGACAATAGATTTCACTACCCTTTATATTAATGCACTGATTAAGATATTTGGGATGTGTTTGTTTGAAAAATCAGACATTCATTTGAAAAACATTTTAGCGGAAGAGTATTTTTATGTGTAAAATTGTAATACAAACTATATTATTAGGTGTTTTTATGCAAAATCTAAATCTAACAGGTTGACTTGCATGACTTGCTTGTTTAATTTCCAATTAGAATACCTGTAAGGGTCGGTCTTATAATATCGGGAAAATGCTGCCGATGTGAAAAACCCGTAGATTGCGCAATCTGCAGTATTATATCATGCTGATTTGGTTATCAGTCCAATAACTTGGTGCTATCAGGAAGAATGTACAACCATCAGATAAGTAGCCAATAGCGCTATCTGATAATAAGTTTGATAATATTGGATGTTTTCTTTAATAATTCTCACACATTTTTCCAACCTCGGCATTAGTACTTTATTTTTCTCAGCTTTTGCATAATTTTTCGTAATATGTATGCATTTCTAACAGGCTTCTAAAATTATAATTTTCTGTTACTCATTTTTTCCAACAAGATAACATTTTATGGTTATCAAATTAATATTCATGGAGAAAAGTGACTAAAAACAATCAATTAAAATGGCAACTAGCTGTCTGAAGCCTAATAATGTAATACATACAGCCACTAAATTAATAATACGCACCTTGAAATAGAAATACAAATGATTCACAGTGAAACCCTCTTAACGCCTTACATGCTGCTCGCGTGCCAGCGCGGTCGCAACAAAATTTTTGAAAAATTTTTAAGAATGCGATATTAACCCTTTTGTATAAAGAAACTGTATGAAGGACAAGGTCAGAATCGCTTGGGCTATTCTCGTTCTCGACGTTACAGGTACCCGAAATATGCCTAGTCACTTGGAATAATTTGTATTAAATTCTCTATGGCATCCACGCATCATTTTTTGCCGTGATTTTAACTGCCAAACACGGAGCGTGGTAGGTAGCGAAAAAGATGAAAAACCTATCAATTTATCAAATGAACGTAATGTTGTTTTTATGCATAGTTTATTGTTCAAGGAATGTGTTTCGGTAAATATTATATATAATATACGGCACAAAATAAATCCACAAAATATTATGTCAAAGTCAAAACTTTGAAAAATTTACATGGTTTCCTCCCTTGGCATTTGGCAGGTTAAGAAGTTTGGTTTTTTCAGTCCCTCAGCCCAAAATGGTCCCAATTTTTCCCACATATAAGGTTTTCCTGCTTTAGAAGTTTGTTTTTCCGGTCCCTTAGAAAACTTCTTAAGAGGGTTTCACTGTACCTTGAAATAAATCACATGATTTGAATGTAAACCGATTTCTCCACTGACTTAGTACTTTTGACCGTTAGATCGAGACATCCAATCATCATTGCTTGCTCTGTCTCTTTTACACTGAATTTCTGAATTACATCCGATAGGTTTAACTTTGGATCATATTATTTCTTGTATTCTTTGGCCACACCGCTATTAGGCTTTTTGTACAGATACCAGATTTTTGAAACAGACAATTATGCCTACATTTATTTGTCAATTATAAAACCGGCCCTTAGTTGGAACATAATAAAGCATCACCGTGAGAACTACATAGCAGAATACGATCTGAAGTTCTTAATTACCATGTCTCGTCTTATGCCATATATTTTTATAATGTTGTACTTAAGAAAGTCCAGTTGTCAAATAGGGACATACAATACTAGTACAATTCAATTGTTCAGCTTTAAAATAATAATTCATCCAAAAATGTAGTTGTTTTGCTCAGAAATGGATCCCATGGGGCTAACCCCATTTGGGTTGAAATTGCGATGCAGTATTTAACTAAATAGACAGAACATTCTGTGTACATATTATTATATCAAAAAATCTTAAAGTTATTGGGTGTGATTTACATATCGGATACAAATTATACTGACACAATAATTATTACTGTCTCGCTGGTTAGAATGTGTCTATTCTGCAACGTTGCATTATGTCAAATCCTTTGCCAACATCTTGCGGCCTGTTTTGTCAATAATAAGCCACATCTCAAAACAAAAAAAACATTAATTAATATTATGTATTGCAGATGCACCAAAAATGTACAAAAATATTGTTTTCATTTTCGGATAAAATAATGAAGTATTTTTCTAAATCTGTTTTACAGCCATGTAATTCATTGCATGCATTTCATTTATTTCCACATCCGGCCAATTCTTAATGAAAACATGTGATATTGAATTAAAAATTGTTTGTTTTTCTTTCAGTTATTTGTATTCAGGTTGATTCAAATCAATATAGTGTTTTTCTAATGCCGATTGTTCTACGGAACCACTTTTATCATAGTGCTCTAAATTCCTGGAGGTAAAGTACGGTACAGTTTGTCTTGTGTGATTTGTCTTTCAGATTCAGAATAAAAAAAACCTAGTGCTTTGAGTCATGTTAGAGTGCAATACAACATTATTTGTAACAAATACAACACATTACTTAGTTGATGTAAAGATTATTGATAGTAGGCATTGTAAATAATATGGTTTAATTGTATTTCTTCGGTTTTATATTTTGCCAAATTGGTCTCTTTGGAGATCATTAAAAAAAAGTACATTCAAGTACATAGCATGCATTATTTCAAAAATTACGCTAAGATCTGAGTTGAAAAGCACTTGCTGTTTAGTTATCTGAGAAATTAAAATTCATTATCTACAATAATTGAAATAATAATATCTAAGATTTAATTCCATCTACCACACAACGAGGATATTCTTTGAAAAACAGATTTTGGTAGATTTTTCATAAGCCAATACTCGATGGTTTGCAGCAGGTCTGTTGATTCCCACATTTTTATTCTGTGTATTATGATAAATATATTAGTATTTTTATTAGCTAAAACAATAAATGTGTGGATCAAAAATTGTATTTGAATTATCACCCCCTCACCAACAATATTTTTGATTGACATGCACAATCTTGTCTGGAAAAATTCAGCCTTATTGCCTTCTGAACTGCTTTTTGCCCCTGCCGAAGAAAATGATTGAATGAGGTAAGTCAATTTATTTATTTTCACAAAATTAGTACACAAGGAATATAAAAAATATATATGTATATTGTTGGAGTTACTCTTAAGTACTATAGTATATTAAAGGAAGTTGAAATTCTGATTATTTATATGCTTTTTGGCATTCACGTCAAAACATCAATGAAAAGACCTGTGGTTGTTGTGGCTTGGTGTTTTCCTTGAACCAAAATAATAAATTATTAACCTATAGTGTGCTAAGAAAAGCACTGAATTTCCGTTGTTTCTATTTGTTGTGTGCCGGTGAATCCAATGTTGATTTGCTATTAGCTCGCCTCGATCTTATGGTATTTTGAACCTTAAAAATGCTCCTGGGATACTAAAATTTAATTTATTCGTTTGGCAAGGAAATAATGTATCTTTAATATTTTCTAGCTTGTCGTTTCGTCACTTGCAAATATATTTATTTTATCGGTGTAAAATCATGATTCAAAATTCCATATCAAATGTCATGATTCCGATTTTAAAAAGACGTTTAGCACTGTGTTGATTTACACAAAAGTCTCATACACTTATTTTTTTGTGAAGAGTACTTATTTAGCTGAAAAATAAGACAAACTCGAGAATATTTTCGCATGTCTCAATTATACTATATTTTTTTATAGCATTAGAAAGAAACAATATTGTACAGTTTACAAAAACAAGTAACTTTTTACGAAAATAGTGTCAGCCAGCGATCCGCAATTTACCTCTTGCGTATGGAGTAATCATGTCGCGGGAAGATGGCATTCGAAGGGTTGATGTCCATTTAAAACTGAACAAAAACAAGCAACCCCTTTTTGTGAAACGTCAATGATAAGTTCTCACCTGGCTTCTCGATTTATTTATCATACCTCTACATTCTACATGGCAATTAGTCTTGGGTAACTGGCCAGAAATTCAATAACATAACCAACTGGTTATTAGTATGTAGATAACTGGTTATAAAACGGTTATTTGGTTATCTCAGTTATTGCCGGTTACAGTTGATGCTCGCTAGTTGTCTAGGTAATGGAGGTATTTGGTTTTGTCCGTGGGTATTGGGTATCGGGTGAGTTTTTGACCCACGAAAAGGGACAACGCTGTGCGAACTATCTAATATTACCGTTCCACCTCACCAAAGAAAAATAAAGATAAAACATGTGACCCGTACGGCGCTGTCGATTTTTAAGGAATATAATCAAGTTACAAGCAGGGCAGCAATCAGAAATTTTTTAGAAGGGAATAAAATATGTTAAATTAAATTTTAAATAAATACCTCCAATGGAAAATATATTATAAGCTTGTAAAAATGTAAATTTATTGCAATGCCTGATAAATCGAATGTAGTGAAATTTCACACGACTGCTATACACAACAAAGATTACAATAAATAAGAACTGAAAATTTCTCGAAAGAAATACATGTAAATGAAGGTAGATAGCTTGTTGCCATTATTACATAGTTATTACTTTCAGAAATATTTTATTTACGGCATCACTCTATTATTATAACGGACCATTATTTTTTCTTTGAATGTGAAACAAACCTGCATATATCAACTACAAATATTTTTACAAAACAATATTATATTTATGTACGTTAATTCCCAAGCGCAACAAGTAAATAGATTGTTAATATTTTGGCAAAAAGTTATTATTATGAACAATATTCCGGCCAGAGTAATTATCAAATTACTGGAAATCGAGGAGTTAAAATACTTTAGCAATTAGGATGGGAAATTCCGACAATAAACACACTTTCTTCCACCAAGCAAAAAGGCTGGAAACTATCGGTGAGCAAACCCATGTCGATTATTCCCTTTTGCTGTGCGTTCTTCTTTTTTGGTTTATATGCATCCATTTACCTTTGGGTTTTGGTGGTCCTGATGAAGTAGATGGAGCATCATAAAGTGAAACGCTTTGGGCGCTTTAATAATGGCGTTCGGCACTGTAGCACTTTTGATTTCAGTTGGTGAAAACGCATTTAATTCAGCAAATGCAGAAATATGTGTTGTTTTAAGATGGGAAGTTTAATTTCCCGTTGAATTTTTATAACTCAGAACAAGTTTACACAATTTACACGGCGCTTTTTTATCCACGTTATGTTTGTCAAATCGGCCCAAATATTGCCTGCAATATTTACAATGTCACAAATTTTTAACAAAACTTTCACAAATTATAAACAAAATGTTTTAAACTTTTACACTTATGTAAAAATACCTAAATATACTAATAATATTCTAAGCGAAGCAATAAACTAAAATAATTAAACACTATTTTTTACTTCTAAAAAATTCCGCAATCGTAAGATTTTTCGAAAGAAATTCAGTATAGTATAATATTACAAGAATATAGCTCCGCACGCCACGCCGGCTCGTGAAGCTACAACTGATGGCTTAGGGTGCCAGTTGCCAGTTGCCAACTACTGGTTATGTATGACGTATGAGGTTGTGATAGTTATCTAGTTTTCTAGTTATCAGTGGTTATCATGGTTGTGTAGGTTTTGGTTTTTTCAGTGGTGGGAATGGGTATTGGGTATCAGGTAGTTTTTGACCAACCGCCAACAACCAACAACCCCCACAACCGCCACAACCAAATAACCAAATACCCGAGCTGCCGCTAGCGTAGTTGTGGGTATTTTTAAATAACCGTTATATAGTTGGTTATGTTATGCAGCTACCAAGACTAATGGCAATACTATTATTTGTATTTTTGACAGCTGTAATGGCTGACGTATGGTGTTGTTAAAAATAAATATATTTTGATATCATTAGAACAATTCACCAGCTTTATCTAACATCAATTAAATGGCGGAATCGGCTTATAATGACCCAAACAAAGGTACACATCAAATTAAAAGACATTTTACGAATCGTCGTTTTGTTTTATTAAAATAATGTTACTGTTATTATTATATTACTTTATTTTAGAAATGAAAATTGAACCATCGAGTCCTACAGAGAGGGACCACATATTTTCTCGGTGTAGTAGTACGGGTTCTCTGCATACCCCTACATCATCACCTCACAATTCAGGTTTGTTGATTACTTAACTTGTTTACAATCTAAAAACAACTAATAAATTTCAAGGAAAATCTCTAATTTGCCTCAGCCAGTGAGAATTCATTTCCATTTAGATTGTTTTCCAGTTGGAATACTTTACGAACTTTCATTAAATTTGGTCTTGTTTATTTTATGATTTGAGATTAGGAGCCTGATAAGATAACGCTAATTTGCAGATTGAGCTAGCTCGGTAATAAGTAATAACGCAGCTACTACTTATTAATGTCTGATAGCAATCATTCTCTAATCATCAGACCAGTTTACCTGGATAATCATGACCTCGAATATAATACAATTAAAATTATATAAAATTCCCAAACACAGCGCAAAAAAAATGATAATTAACAGTTAATTCGTCTTCGATAAACTTTTTAAAACTTCAATCACACTGAACCCCAGATTCCTACCCACCCCTTAAACCCTTTTCCTTCCCAGAACTCTCTTCTCCTACCTTTCCCTAAAAAAAAAACCCTCCACACAGCATCCCCAAAGATGATATAGGCCCTGAGGGAAATTATTTTCCTCAGGGCCTCCTGTGTGGAGCTCATGAAAAAAAAAAATCAAAAAGTGAATATATTTTTTTTACAGGGCTAAAATATTTCTATCCACCTCACCTAAAGTTTCTGTTGTTTTGTTTTTGAACCCAGTAAAAAAAAAAATACATAACATTGAAGTCATTTGAATTTGGTCTCATTATTAGAAAACGTAATTTAAACTAAGTAAACCTGTTGAATGTCAGGTGTATTTCAAAAAACTGCACGGATTTTACCTTGTTGCTTTCTGGTCAAATATCCATGTAAGAACAAAGTAATTGCTTTTTTGCGATTTTTTTCTGTTTACCAGATAATATATCTTATTATTCATGTATATTACGTGATAATATATCTTATTATTCATGTATATTACGTGATAATATCGTTAGAGGTTTTTCCAGAACAGCTAACTAACTAAAAAAAAAAGATTAAAAAAATCTCCCATTTTAGAAATAATTGTCAAAGATATAATCACAAAAATATAAACTGATTTTATTATTTCTACACAAATCTGAATACATAACCAACATGAAAAAATAAAATTCAAAGGAGTTTGCAAATAAATAAAGATCTTCATACGCAGTTGAAAATGTAAAACTTTGATTTTTTCGCCTTTGACAGTTGCTAAAATTGACCCGCCAAGTCATAGAAAATTCATTTAAAAAAAATATTCTAGAGTAGCTAGATTAATGAAACCATCGGTTACGACCAGAATTATATTGGCGCAAGCGATTCTGACCTTTTCCTTCATATAGTTTCTTTATACATAAGGGTTAAAATCGCATTTAAAAAAAAAGCTAAAAATTTTTCGTGGCCGCAGACAAGCTTCCGGCAAATGACAGGTTAAGAGATAAATTGCCATTTTTCAGGAGAGGGACAACTGGAGACAACAATGAAAAAATTACATATACATTATTATATTATGTAATTTTTCCATTCTTGAAAGAATAATAAAAAGTCTAACACAGGGCGTAACAGCACGTAACCAACTACCCCGGGATTCCTTGGCATATTAAGAGTAAAAAAGTAGATGTCCTTTTGCTATCCAATGATTTTTTTTTTTCTGTTAAAAACAAAAATATATTTTTCAATCACACGTCGCTACTGATTACACTCCCACATGTAACAAAGAGATCACGTGATATGTGCTTTGTTTCGTGTGATACTGGGCTTCTGGAACGAGATGGATTGCTTATCACCTGACCCACTAGGCTATACCCGAGGAGTACTCGGTGATGGAAATATATTTTTATTGTTTTTAATTGTAAAAATATCATTAGGCAACAAAATGACACCTACTTTTTTACTACAAATATGCTCAGGAATCGCTGGTTATCCTTGTTTCCTTCGAGTACGTGCTGTTACACCCTCTGTGTATACAATAAGTAAAATAAGGTGTTCTCATTTACGATTTTTTTTTCACTATTTTTCCCTCTGGAAATTTTTTTGTTTACGGTTTGTGATGGGTATTATAGCTTTGTTGAAATATTAAATGTTTTTAAAAAATAGTATGTGATATTTTCAGAGGATGAAGATGATAGTGGGGACAAGTCATCTACCCTAAGTTACAAAGAAAGAAGGCGAGAGGCGCACACACAGGCATGATTTTTGAATTTATATAATAACATTAAAAAATAATACCTATTTTTAATTTCTTCAAAATTCGCAAATTCACTTTTTGGCGTCATTATTAATTTAATGAAAACAAATAACTTTGTGTACACCACTATTTAAAATAAGTTATTTGTTTTCATTAAACCAATTTTTAAATTTGATGAGTATTCTAGCTTACTTACCCAGCGTTGCCCAGGCTCTATTCTGCTTTAAATAGTGGGAAAAGGGGTGGCTTTTCAAATTCTCGATTAGACAGTAAAGTTTCTCTTGTTTTGTAAGTCAAGTGTGCAAAATTTCATCAATCTCAGAATAAAATTGTAGTTTTGTATAAAAAACAAACTTGCGTACACTCTTCTTTACACAGTGTCCTGAAACTCGTAATATAAGTGGGAAACTGGCAATCAACATCACATTTGGGGTCGATTTTGTGGTATATCTTTTTTGATTTGAGCTTTTATTTCTAGAAAAAAGTCCGAAGCTAGAATAAATTTTTTTAAAGTTGTTCGCTATGGGTTTAGTATCAGCTGTTTAAAGTCGTAGAAGCTTGGACCCTGCCTCCAACAGATTTTTATTCATTTAGTTGCTGAAAATATGGAAAAAGTTTAAAAAAAAATCTTAATGCTCAAGTCAATTATTATTTTTTTGGGTTCTTTAGGTGTGATGTAGATTCACTGGTTTCCCGGTTGTACCACTAATTTATGAACACCATGTGTACAGATAGATAGATTTCTTAATAACGTCACCCTTTTGAACCAATCTAGAACACGTAATATCGTGAGTGTGGAGATAAAAGGTTATTGGCTGACCTTGACCCGGAGATAACAAAGTATTGAGAAATAAAACAAATTTTGACATAATATTTTATTATCTTTGTGGAATAATACTTAAGTACTATAATATATTATAAGCATGCAATGAGACAAAATGAATGATATTGTACATTTTCTTTTATTAACCCATTTACTCAAATTTTAAATTAAACAATACTCCTTTTAATGTTATAGGCAGAACAGAAGAGACGTGATGCCATCAAAAAAGGATATGACTATTTGCAAGAGCTGGTTCCTACTTGCCAACAAACTGACGCCTCTGGATATAAACTTAGCAAAGCCACTGTAAGTGTTAATTTCAATCATCCCCTCAGACCTCGACCGTATTTTATCAGAGGGTCAAAATATTTCCGTTTTGCTATAAAATTTTAAAAAATTGAATATTTCTTAATGTATTCGAAAACTAATAACTGTTTTGGAAAGGTTATGGAAATCCGCTTTCAAATTTAATAATTCGAAATAAACATATAATTTTTGAAATGTTCAAATTTTGCACGCAAACATAAACAAGTTTTAAAAATGTCTTGCCTTACATTTTTTCTAACTAAATTTACTGATAACAAAAAAAAAAGCACATAATTTATTAGGCAAATGTTTTATAAACGTTATCGTCAATTCACTTTTTTGTTGTTTCATGTAAAAATGATTAATAAAAAATTCTCAAAGTTTCATAATTTTTTTTTAAAAATTGGGGTCGGAAACTTTGGATTCATAAAGGTGTACATTTTAATTATTTTGCGGTTAAATTTTATAATTGAATATAAAGCATGATATTTTCTCTTTCTAATATCGTTTAGATCGTATTTCAAACCATGATAGTATGGGAGACACAATGATTTCTATGAGACCTATTTGAGTTGTTTCGAAAAGAACAAATAGACCTGATGGGTTAACATATTTGATTGCCTTTAATTTTCTACTCCATATTAATTCTCATATTATATATCAATTCTCATATTAATCCTACGTCTACTGAAAAGTTACAATGTAATCCTAACCACAAAGCAGACATTGGTTTTTATAACTAGAAAAACCTCTCAAATAGTGAGTGGTGTCATTAAAATTACACAGTTTTTCCATCTGGAATTTTAAGGCCAATGCAATTGCAGTACTCTCACCAATCCACACCACAAAATCTGGTTAATCATCCATAGTATTATTTCATAAAAACTAATATGCCAGAACGGTCAATATGCCAGAGGAAATATCTAAAAAAAATTACCATAAATTTCCAGATACTCCAGAAGTCCATCGAGTACGCCCAGTTCTTGATCCAGTCGCGGCGGCGGGCCAGCTGCGAGCGGGCGGCTCTTCGCAAGGAGGCGGAGGCGCTGAACATCATGCGGAACGCGTACACGCAACTCTTGCAGCAGAGGCCGCCTCCTCGGGGTCCCGGAGCTGTGCTCAGCGATGCTGACAAGTTTAGACTGGTACCAATCTTCATTTACTTTCAGGTTTATCTTAAAGTCATTAATGATTTTTTAAATATTGCTGTTTTAACTGCTTCTGACTAGTGTATCTATGGCATCCCCAATTATTGAGGTATGTTGTGAGGCTGAAGGGAGTGGGAAGGGATGAATATGGGGAAGAGTAAGGTTGAGAAGTGTCTGGCTATTCAGATCTCGTCATTAAATAAGGCTATTACTAATTTTGACGGCCTCCGTGATTGAGTGGTTCTGATCCTTGGCTACGAATCCAGAGGTGGCGGGTTAAAATCCCGGCACAAGCAAATCAATTTTCTTTGATTAATTTGTGTTATTTCACATTTATTCATTTAAAATAATATATACGTAATATTTTTGCGGCTCGTTTCAGAGTGGTAGATACTTTCAGAATGGCTCTGGTGAATGACCACCATGCAGAATCGAAGTATTTGGTGACCAGATCTGAATAGCCAAGTACTTTCTCACTTGTCCACCTTCGTCTAACCCATATCCTTCCTCTCCCCATTTCAACCTCACATCATATCCCAATTGAGAATGCCATATTAACTCTGACTTCAGACGATTGGCAGCAGTTGGGAGTCTAGTGTAGTACCAACGTTTCGACTCTGAATTGTTGCCTTTTGCCAGGTGAAATATATATATAAGGACATAATTTAATTTGTTTTTTAATTAACTTTTATTTGTTTTTTAGTTCCAATCAATCATGGATCATCTGTTTGAATCATTCGACTCCGTTCCGATGACGAACTTCGCTGAACTATCTTCCGGAGTATTTGGCTGGTTAGAGGAGCACTGCAAGCCGCAAGCCCTGAGGTCCATCGTAGCCCTGTCCCTCGAGGAGCAAGGATTATAAAAACAAGTACTCCGCACCCTGCACCCTGTGATGATTTCACCATTATTCAAGTCGAGTGTTATGCTTACTTTGTCTTTATTACTAATTGTAAATATGGATGCTATTTTTATGGGTGAAATAATATCGTCACTAAAACGGATAGGCCAATAAAATTGATTATCTGATGGAAGAAGTGTTAAAAAATTTTATCTTTAATTTTTTAATATTTTTTTTGCTTTTGATAATTTATTGATTCATTCGTCTAAATAATTCTGAAATACCGTTTGATGGTAGCAGTAATTTAGGCAAAGCTTAATGATAAATCACTATTTTAGATTAATCTTTATTATGAATCGGTTTACATTATAAGAACAAAAAAAATGCTTTGGATAAATTGAAGCTTTTCCTACCGTTTCCATTGAGTAGAATTAAAATAAAATTGTTAATTACTTTATAAAAGATAAAATAATACTTTATAAAAGATAAAGCATAAACTACTAAAAAATTAATTTTTTCAATAGTAATGTGTGAACGCATATAAGAAACAACTTTTTAAAAATACAGTTTAAGGCAAAATTTATCTGCAACAGTTTATAGTCGGTCAAATAAGAGTAGAAAATATTAAAAATGGGCAAAACGCAGGCTGGCAACACCAATTTAACTGTCAAATATTATTTTAAAGTGCAATGACAATGTATAGAACACAGTAAACCACATTTTAAAAAACAAAAAACATTTTTTGTTCTTAAAGAAAAAAAATTAAAATAGAAGAAACACTGTTGTACCTACTGGTATAAATTTGATTAAATGGTAATTTACAAAGTGATTTGCTTTCATTTAATTTAACATAAATTTGAATTTAACAGTATATAGAAAGGAAGAATCACTAATGGTGAGTTTGGTTACACTACTTTTAGATCTGAACGAATTAAATATATTCAGATCTAAAATTAGAGACATGATCTAAAGCCCGGGCAACGCTACGTACTTAAGCTACTATTAAATAAATGTCAGCAAATTACAAACTGTGCTTCATATTTTATTACAAAATTGTTATTCTTCATTATGTTAACACAAAATTGCAAAGGTATAATAATAATATACCTATATGCAATTCTAATTTTGAGATCAGTGGGTATTTTTATATTGCAATGAAAAAATATTTTTTTCACTTTTATGCCTTTTTATTTTTTTATAAAAATGTTGATTACACAGCTTTACATTAACACCATGAGTTATATGTTTAGTATTGCCATTTGAACAACAGTGGCGCCCTCCTATGTTTTCTACTCTTATTTGATAAACTGTACATTGATTAACTTTTTTCTTGTAAAATTATTCACTAAATAAAAAAAAAACACTTTTGTGCAAGAAATCGTGACCTCTAAACTCCGTTTGCCAAGTGATTTTTGTGCCCATTACCTACATTTGTGACGATATAAGGCACACTATAACAGATACATTTTTGGCTTGTGGCTTCCTCTCAATACAAATTCAATACTAATAAAATTGCATGCTTCCATACACTCTGTGACATCACCTTCAATTTTTATCTTTCCTGAATAATCTCTGTAAATATAATATATCTAGATGTATTTATGACCATATCCAATAACTGATATAATCAGTATAAATCTTTAAAACCAGATAATGTAAATAAGTATATAATAAATTACAATATAAAATCCTATTATATTTTTTTCTCAATACATAATTTGTTTTTAAAATTCAGGGTTATAATTTCCATCTTTTGCAACAATTGCAACAGGGAGTTTGTTGTTTAACAACTCAATAGAAATTAGGGACCTTACCAGTGGACATGTTTTAAATTTTACACAACTGATAAACAACCATAATGTATATTAATCATCAAACATAAGTGTAATCAGCATATTTCAATAGATACTTAGATGAATTTTTGTATTATTTTAATGAATATATATTTATTCAACATTGATCAATTGATGTATGATAAATGGTTGTTTACCAGCTGTGTAAAATATAAAACCTGTTTATTTGTAAGGAAAATTAACCAGTTGAATGCGGTCTTCAGAGAAAATGCAAGCTTTTAAGCATCCTTTTTTTTTTTTTTTTTGAAATAGGTAATTCACCATTAAAAGAGTGCTTTGCGTCGATAAAGTTAAGAAAGATAGGTATAATTTTGAGGAAAAACTATAAGGGAATAAAATCAAATATTGAAGTCATTCAAGTCCACGAATTATATAGAACTGAGAAAACCCGAGAATTGTTGAGACAGTAAATACGGAATACTGAGGGGAAAATGGTGGATGATTTTAATAAGCAAATACAACCCTTGTTAGAATTGTTTGCGTTGCGACTGACCTTTATGCTTTGAAAAATGTGTGAAGAACAAAATCGGGATCGCTTGCGCTAATAATTCACCTTTAATTTTCTGTACTCTCCTCTGGCTTTCAACAGATTAAGTCATACTATATTATTTTTTTATATTTTATTTCATGCAAAAAAATTGTACAGTTAATTAATTTTTTTTCAGTAAATTTCGTATAATAATTTTTTTGTAAATTTTGTTAAAACTGTTTGTTTGGTAACATTTATAATATTTTAAAGAAATTCAAAATGTTAATTGTGTTCCGTATAATATATGTACATATTGTTATTTTAAAGAAAAGTTATGGATTTTTTAATCATAAGATTTGTTTTTTAAAATTAGTTTGAAACACCCGCCCGCAATCCCCTCTTACCCAGAAAATCCCCGAAGATACTGTTTAAAAATTTGAATTTGCATCCAAATGTCAAGCTTTATAAATGTAAATATATACCTAGAAGATATGTGACTGACGCAACCACGAGTAGTCTGCCGATATATTACTCTTTAACGCTGGTTTCCGTACACGGCAATAACCGAAATATGCTGAACTTGATCATTTTTTCAAGTGCAGCTATGGAATTAATACTATATTAAGTGACTCTAGTGACGAAGACAATAATATTCTGCTCTTTTTTTATCTTTAAAAGCATAAAAAAAATAATCTAAAAGAAGATTTTGGATTCACCCATACAAATAAATAAATAATAACTGTAGGGCATTCATCACCGTCGTGAGAATGATGTTGAATTGACTTTTTTCCTAACCTCAATTCATGCCTTCTCTGCTAAACCCTTTCTTAATAAATTATTCCGGTATATTATAGTTATTTAAATTAATATTTTCCTACCTCCACATCAAATTTAACATTCAATTCATGTCGGATGCCACTTCTATCAAACGAGTAATAGCGTTTAATAGATGCGAATGCAACTCGCATTGCGTGCTACCAGCACTGTCAGTAGCGTGCAACTGACGTCGAGCACTAGCAAAATAGTATGGCGGGTACTCATGAACGGAACTCGAGTCGCTTGTAAGTATCTCCATGTACGAATGGTTTAATGGTTATTTTTTTATCCATCCTGTACATCACTGCACAAGCAAGGGTCTCTTTAAAATGATTTATATAATTAATTTTATTTGTTTTTTCTATGTTCCTCATTATTGTTGAGAATTTCAGTTTCTGTTTTAATAATAAATACTATGTTAATAATAATTATTGATGGAATTTTGTTTAAATAAGAATCTTAATTATTACTGTTTGTTCCTGCATTCATTTATGGAAAGCCACATCTATATTCTGAAAAAAATATTGTACAAAGGAAATTATTTTAATATGAAAACCGTACTATATTAAGTTATTTTATTAATAAATTTATTTTGTGTTTAAAGATTGAAGTATAATCACCGTATTTCAGTAGGTAATATTATGTAGGTGAATTTTTGTGTTATTTTAATGAATATATATTTATACAACATTGATCAATAGAATTGTGTGTTACCTATTAAAAAGACAGCAAAATTTTGTAAATATATCAATTGTTTAAAAGAAAAAAATGTTTTCTTATTTTATTTTTTTTTGTTTTTCCTACATGAATTAGATATTTCCTAGTATTATTTATGTATATAGATAGTTTTGTCTTATACTTGGAAATTCAGATCTTGTAATTGACTTGGATTTATATTTTCAATTTGGGATGCGGGTGTGGGTACCGCCGCCACATTTGTCGGATAACCAATACCTCTGCCATAGGTCACCCTAAGCAGTTTGCTACGTTTTGCAACTTAACAGTGGTTTCCGGATCCATTGGGTGAAGTTTGTCTGGGTCTTGGAGGTGGATGCAGCTTCCCAACAGCTGTGGGAGACCTTTTGATCTCTCAAGCAGGACTCTCTTGGAACATTGCTTTGTATTGCAGTGGGAGGGATGAATTCATATATCCGTCACACCTGGAGACACTGATTCTCAGATTCTTACCCACCCTTCCACCTTTTTCCTTACAGAACTTTGTCTCCTTCTTTTCCTCAACAGACCCTCGTCACAGCATCCCCAAAGATGACATGGTCCCCGAGGGAAATTATTTTCCTTAAGGCCTCCTGTGTAGAGGTTATGTAAAAAAAAAATTACTGAATTTTACTTAGATTTCCACTTCATTTTCTTCCAATGTACAAACTCTATGTATTAATAAATGTCTATATTATTATCATGAATGTATAATTGACAATATGTATAGGTAATTGACATACTTAACCTCGCAGGTGGCCCAAAGAAGAAATAACAAATGGCTTAACTAATTTTTTATGCCGCATCAATTTTTTTATAGGTATTCCAAATGTCTACAGTTGACACCCTGAAATACAAAGTTAGGCATTTTTCTCTGTTTTTGTTGAACAAGATTTGAAATTTTAGATCTAGATAAGAACTTTCTTTTTGGATAAATAATAACTTCAAGAAAAAAAACAAACTTATATTATAACATGATGCTCAATGGCAACACTGGTGGTAACGTGGCTGATAAAAGTTATGTGTACATAATATTATCACTTATTCTTACCATAAATGGAACACTTTCACTTCTATTTTTAAATGTTTTTCTGGGTAGGAACTTTCTTCTAAAAAAGGGTAAGTATAAAAAAATTAAATTGATTCCAATTTTACAATGTGACGCTCTGGAAATAAATGAATGGCAATACTAGAAGAAGAATAGCGGACGAAAGTAGGTAATGAACAATGCAGATCTTTGTTTGAAGGTGAGAGACAATGATCTTGATTTATGAAGTTCAAACAATACAATGCAATGGCTATTTCAGTGCACAAATGCATCTTGAATGCATTTTGAAGAACCTTGGATTGTAAAGCTGGGAAAGAAGTGGTGTGAATACATGAATCTGTAAGACCTATATTGATGGCATGTATATTGGTACACTTTTCTATGAATATAAGTATGATATTAAAACATTCCCGATAAGTACCAATTTTTTATTTTGATCCAAATCGGTGCAGAGCGGGTGCTAAATTCAAGATGGCCACCGAAATTGTTCATTTTGTCATAATATTCAAGTTAACCCCCTCTACACCAATTTTGAAACAAATTAGTAGGAATCTTAAGAAATTCAAGATGGTTGATTTGGAACCAAATCCGTGGAATCCTAGAAAATCGAGATGGCTGCCTTTAGATGACTTTAGATTCGTTCGGCTCTCTAACTTTTCCTATACCTGCCCACGCCCATCGATTTTGAAATAAATCGGTGCAGAACTCTAGAAATTCAAGATGCCGAAATCCGAAATTCAAGATACCTGCCCGCAAAAAAGCTTAAGATTCGAGTTCAGCTACCTCTAATCACTTTTATACTGCTTTTGAACCAAATCGGTGCAGAACACAAATTAAAGACTGCCGCCGAAATTGTTCCTCCCCGTACAGATTTTGAAGAATGCATCCATGAAACATGTAGGTATAAGGGTCATTCCGAAAGTACCTAAGGTTACAACATTTATCTGTAGGTAGAATCGAAAAATACTTCTATTAAAATTCACACAGGATACTTCACAAATATATGAAACTATTTTTCAACGTAATCGCCGTTGAAATCGAGACATTTCTGTGTGCCAGTACCTATCATAGACGATCAATCGCGCGGTGTGGGGCCTGCAGTTGGCTGACTCTCCGGGTCAGCATCCCCCTTCTGCTGTTCTGAATGACTCTTCTGAGTTTTTTTTAGGTATTGTAGTAAGCCTCTGTATTATGATAAGTAGTCCCTTAAGGCATAAAACGACCCTCTTACGGTCCCAAAACAAAGATGTCATGAATTTTCCGGCTGAATGAAAATTTCCCTTCTATAATCTTCCACGAGCTTCCGACGGATAATGACGGCGGTATTGTTCTGCAAAGTCAAAATGACCGCGGAGATCGGACCGTCAAGGATGACCGCGCGGATCTCGCACAGACGGGAGGTGGTGGGGGCGCACGATGACCTCTCCATGGGAAGAATTTACTATGACTGAACAAAATGGCCGACAAACACACGGGACCAAACAAACTGACCTTTAGGATCCCCCCTTCACGCCAGGTTCGAAACAAAAAAATTCCCCTGCCCTCAGGAGCCCTTGTAACCTTATCTACTTTCTGGATACATACAGACATAGGTACATACAGGCAAATCATTTTCAAGAGATTCTTGCTTCCGTACCTACTGTTGTAGTGATCAGTGAAACGTGCGCTTTTTAAAATGATTTGCCTGTTCACACTTCCAAATTTATACAGATGGTGTTCGGAAACTCGAACCTACCACAAGCATCTTCAAAGATGACATAGGCCCAGAGGGAAATTATTTTCCCAGGGCCTCCTGTGTGGAGTTAGTGTAAAAAAAGCGAGAAATTGGCGAATATTAGTACATCACATCGACAACTCGATCGGAGCATTTATTTTTTTTTGCTTTCCTTTTCCATTTTGTCAGCAACAAAAAGGTTAGTTAACTTTTGGAGACGAGTCTACTCTTCGACCCATTTTAAAATACATTAAAAAGCTTTTATTAACCCCGGGCTACCGATTTTTTACAATTTGTAAATTGTAACTTCGAACCCGATTTACTCGAAAACCAAAGCTCAAATCAAAAAAGTTATACCTCAAAATCGACCATAAAAGTGACATAGATTCACCAGTTTCCCATTTGTAACATGAGTTTCCGGACACCGTAATGTACCTACCCTACATGACATATTTCCAATCAACCCTCGGTGGGTTTCGAATGGGGCGGTTTTCTAAACGCAATTCATTACTGAAATACTTGACACTAAACTTTATTAGTTTCTTCCGTTTTCACTTTGTACTTCTTGTGTTTGCTCTTTCGAAAGTGAATTGATTTTAAATCAATTGTTTAGAGAAACTTCCGCCTACAATCCAATCACTCAAATCTCGTGATGAGACGACATTTTTTAAGCATTTTTCTTTTATCGCCACCAAAGTTTCGAGCAAGATGAAAAAAGGCTTTCGATACCGTTAATTGATTGGAAAACTTAATAATATAGGAATTAAAATAACTGTCTGCACTTTTAACAAATTATTTACTTGATCGTAGAAAATTCATCAAAATTGGTGTAAATATTAGTAAAGCAGCATCATGGTGAGATATGGGGATCCACAAGGAACAGTTATTGGTCCGTCACGGTTCCTAATTTATATTATTGTAATATTAGTATTCCGGGAAAACTATTCTAGTATGCTGACGATACTGCAATCACAGTTCATGTTAAATCCTGGGACGATAGGACGACAATCTTCTGAAAATGCAAATAAGTGCACATCCAGTGTCAAATAATGGCTCAATCAAACGTTCTAAATCTGAACCATGAAAAACTATTTATATTCCATTCTACAATACCAAAAAAAACAATACCTAAACTCACATAAATATAAGGTTTCACAAAAATACATGCAATTCTGTCTCATGCTCTAACCGTACAGAAATGAATTCAGGGAATACAGATAAATACTTAGGAATTATAATAGACAGCCAACTCAAATGGAGCAAATTTTAAAATATATATTGTACGTATAACTCAATGTTCTGTTGCCTTGTAATCTAACCTTCTCTTAATCCATAATCGACATAAATGGGTAAATCCAAACCTATATGATTTAGTCATTGATCCAATCTCAATCCCATCACAGTCTTTGGTTTCAAACTTTAAGAATACCAAAGCACTTACCCTCTTATCAGTTCTTGAACAAAGACTTCGCTCAGGAACTTTGCACGAGTTACTCTATCTCTACTCGATCTCAGAGTTATTTAGGTACCTACACAGAAGAGTTTCTGGAAAATGTATTGAAAAGTGATAACTCGATAGTTCCACGGATTTTCACAGAGAATAAAATTTCGTTTAGAGATAAGAATAAATTTCCAAAATGTTGTCATTTTTGTAGTTTTTACTGTAAAATAACTTTTATCACCTTACTTTGTGTCCTATGTTTGTTAATATTATTATTTATGTATGGGTTTTATTTTATTTTATAGTTATAACAATAAAGGGTAGGTATGTTTTTAACGTCTCAACGATTTTGTAAAGAGTGTTCACATACCGGGCGGTGCCGGGCAGAAACTAGTAGATTTTTTAGCATTATCTAGTTACTTATGATTTAAAAAATATTGAAATCGTTACTATTTGTCAAAATGATTAAATAGTTTTACTGTGCTCTTTTTGATCTACATTTTTCCAACTATTCATGAGAGAAAAGTTGATTATAAAAAAAATTAAGTTAGCGGAGATTGCTGTCATTGTTTTCATTTGCTTCACACAGGATGCCCTGAGGAAAATAATTCCCCTGAGGGCCTATGCCATCTTTGGGGATGCTGCGTGGAGGGACTTTTTAGAAAAGGAAGGAGAGAAAGTTCCGGGAAGGAAAAGGGTATGAGAGATGGGTAGGAATTGGGGGTCAGTTTGTCCAGGAGTTACGGACGTATGAATCCAGCTATCCTACTGTAGTGCGAGGCGATAATAATAATAATATCTTTATTCAGTGAAATTTGGAACATTATAACTAAGAAAATACTTCAGTACATATTCAGTACATCTTCATACATATTCAGTGTAGTTTACAATAGATTATATCAGTACAAAAAGTTTACAAGTAGAAAGTAGTATACATATGAACAGTAGGTTAAAGGTAAATTAAAGAATACTAATGTGTAGTTAGTTATATAGTTGAAGATTCTTATAACCTGCCTCACTAGGCTAGCCTGTGTTGAGGCGATGTCCCGAGAGACTCTTTCTGGAGAGATCAAAAGGTTTCCCTTAACCAGTCTCTCCCGATCCGGCCTTCCACGTAGTAAGTGGACAAGATCTAGACATCCCTCACCCTATGAACTCGGGCACCCCTACTAAGTCATCAAACATCACACCCAACAAATCATCAAACCAGCTGCCATCTGCTTAGGGCGACCTGTAGCAAAGGTATTGTTGGTTATTTTTATTTTTATTTTTATGTGGTGAGGATAGTGCAATCCCACACGTCCCATATACTTATACATATTTATAAAACAGATTTTTTATTTTAAGTACTAAGTAGGTACATAGAATAGGAAAAAGCAAAATAATAAATAAAAAACAAATAAATAATCCATTCTATGTAGGGCGTGGTCTGGGGTGAGCTCGGGCCCAGCGCTCACTCAGGAGTGGGGTTTGGTGGTGGAACCTTGCGATCCCCACTGTATTTTCGGAGGCCATTAGCCGCATCCTGGCTCCAGTGACCCGATGTCTCATCAGACCGGCGAATCCGTGCAATCCTAGTTCCGCGAACATTGGATTGGATCCGCCGTCGTTCCATCGAGGTGGTTCGGTAGTTACACCATGTTTCACATGTATATAGACGAGTGCAAAATTCATTGAACAATGTTTTTTTTTTACGTGGTTACTGCATTGGACAATACGCTGATACTTCTCCTCTGTCGTGTTTTCCATTAAATGATTACCGGGCGGCGGCACCTATAACTGCTCCCAAATTACAAAAAAACTTTGCTAACAAAATGAAGATTAAAAAAAATGAAAAGGCCAGTACGGGTTATTACGACATTTTATTTGTAATTATTATCACAACAACTCATACTAACATTATCAAAATACATTCTATCAACTCTAGTTACGCTATAAAACATTACATGATGAAGGTTCCGCTCCTCACAGATTTGGGAAATGGGGAAATTAAACTTTATCGCTGCGAAAAACTCATTTCCAGTCCATTACAGAAATAAATAACTCGTCGACAATAATCAGTGGTGCTATCCCCAATGTTTTTATTACCTTAGAAAAGGAGAAAAATTCCCCAGATTCAGGATACCAACATGATAACACCGACATCGAATATTTCATCTTAAGTAGGATGAATTAAACTGTTATCAAATTTTTATCTCTTTCAAAGTAGATATAGCTTTGTGGTTATCCATTATAAATAAATTGAATAATATTTTTTTATTTCTTGGGCATTAACTACGTATCAATTTCAAGACATTTTGTTTTGAAAAGTTTTATTTCACATGTACATTTGTTACATTTTTATTTGTCTGTTAAAGATTTCGACACATCCGTGTGTTTCATTAGTGTTTTTAAGATTGCTGGGGAATGGTACAGATGTGTCGAAATCGGTAGCAGATAAATAAACTTTAAGTAACAAATGTACATGTTAAATAAAATTCTTCAAAGCAAATCAATGTTTCTTTAATAGATTACTTTGTTTTAACGATTTTTATTGTTCAAATCGACATGTTTCGTAAGCAATACTTCTTCATCAGGGTTATTTTAAAACAATAGACATAGGCAAGGTGTCAATGGAAAGGGGAAGGGGGGGTGGGTAATAGGGCATAATTTACAAAGGGAACAAGTTTTTATTGGGTCATTTCGTCTTACGAAACATGTCGATTTTTTTAGCACTAAACGTGGTTAAAACTTGTTATACCTATTGAAATAGGGAGGAGATCTTTGGGGTGGATTTGTTCCCTTTGAATAATCACACTCGTGGTCCGATAACAGATTTATTTATAAACGAGATTAATAATACGTTAGTTGTAACTTGAGAACTAGCTTGAGATTGAGAGAGCGAGTGCCTAGCTGACAATACTTTTTATACCTCGGCATCTTCACCTCCGCTCTAACACCTGAGTGATCAGATTGACCACTGAAATATTCTCACGAAACTAAATAATGTGTTAATTAAAATGGTGCCATAAAATATATTTTATATACGCCGACCTGTTTCGAAACCACTGTTCCTTCCTCATACTAACTTGACGTTACAAAACATTGGGAAAACAAGTGAGGGTGGGAGCGTGATTCGGGCATTAGATTAGTGAAGAGTAACCCCTAGTGGTTCATACAATGAAATATTGTTTCATATACATTCTCTTATCAATTGAAGAAAATATTGTTATTCGACTTCCTTCTATGTACACAATTTTAATTTTACATCATTTTCAATTGCAGTGCAAAGAATTTTTTCCCAATTTTTTGGTAAAACAGAAAACATTGCCACAAAGTGCACGTATTAACTGAAAACAATATGCCTTTTCCAGACTCTATCCCTCCAGATCAGCGATGCGCAACCCGCGGTCAAATGAGACTCTATCCCTCCAGATCAGCGATGCGCAACCCGCGGTCAAATGAGACATTTCTTGGGGCACTTTTTAAATAACTTTGTAGCTTTATTAAAACTTCACAAAAACGAATAATTGAAACGATTAGGTTCTGATTTGTGGTATATCATTATAATTAATAAAAATAAGTAAGAAAAACATTCCCAGGTTACCTACGAAAAATAAATTGACACAATTAGAATTCAACCTACCTCCATCATAATATATTTAACAAAATAATTAATGGCTTAGCAAACGGATGATTGAACCCACGAAGCATGAGTTCGGACCATTCGGGTACTAACTGATCCAAATTACTTCCACATTACATGTAATTATTACAGTGTTTGTTATCTCTGAAGTAACAATTGCATCCTTTGCGGACTGTAATAATTACAATAAAATTGATAAAAAAATTAGCCACCCCTTTAAACTGTTGTGCATCACTGCCTTGAATGAAGAAAAAAAATCTTTAGGAAAAATAAAATCTCAACCTCTTAAGAAACTCTCAGTCATTACTAACAAGAAAGTAAAACAAGATATAATTAGAAAATTAAAGTAGAATTAAAGTAGAAAATTGGCAAATTGGCGCTGCTATTAAAAGTTTTGTGCATCACTTCTCAAAATGTTATTTTTAATCCTGATAAGTAGGGAAATTTCCCTTGACACCACACTTCACTGGCAACAGAGTGAAACAATTACTAGACATCTGACAACAGGCCCTTCATTTAGAAGTTTTGTTCATCACTGCCCAAGATATAATTTCTTTTAATTCCCGAGATCTAGAAAAAATTTCCCTAAACATCACACTTCACTAAGAAATAAACTAATCCCGAGATGTAAGGAAATTTTCCCTAGATATCACACTTCACTGGAACAAAGTAAAACCATTACTAGACAATTAACATTAGGCACTACTATTAGAAGGTTTGTGTAGCCGATGCATTTTTTTTTAAATTTCCCCATATCTAGGAATATTTTCCATAGAATCACGACACTGGCAGGAAAAAAACTATCAATCATTAAGAGGAAACGCAAACATCGAGAAATTTGAATAAAAGATTACAAAACCTTTGCTGTCCCGAATACTAATCGAAAGGGACAACTGCACCTCAGGCTGATTTTGCCTGAATAAAATCGCCAAAACCGAGGTTTGGTATTCCCCTGTTTTCTCCTCCAAAACTTGACCAATTTTAAAATTTTATTCACCAACTATTTTAAAAGAAAATATTTTATGTTCACTCTTTTTTTTTAATACATTATCAAGTTTGTATACTGAACGTCTGTTGAGGGCGTTCAAACTAGGTAAATTTATAGATTTTTGGAGGGTTGTAACTCCTATAAAAAGTTACTTATACAAATAAAAACGTAGGGATATGTCGGTAGTTGATGTCTATACTATGTCAAGGTTAAATGGAACATATATTATAATCTACGCGTTCACAGGTGCCGCCAACATTAACAATTATTTTAGGACAAAACACTTTTTGCAAGTTTGAATTTTTTTTTGCGCCGGTACACAGGCAATATTAATAACCATTGTACTCAGAAATTAATAAGAGAAATTAGTAGATAATTAAAATAAAACCAATAAAATCTTTTCATTACAAGTACCTATCTAGAAGTAATATAAATGCATCGTGTGTAAGTGGTATAGCCACAGTTTGATAATGACTTCATAGGGCGAAACAGCTATCACGCGTAATAATAATTACACAGCAGAACTTGTTTATAAATAAACTGTTGTTTATAAATAAACTGTTTTAAATTGAATAATAATATTGTTGAGTATAAAAAAGAAATAAAAAATAAAATGGAGTTCTACAAATTAAACTTGATAACAATAAATAAAAATAAAATTAATATGAATAAACAGTTTTTTCCATAAGCAAACTCAAATCTTTCAACAAAGACTTACAAATACAATATTGTGTTTTTAAGCCTTTCTTGAAAGATTCAGTTTGTTTATGGACGTATTGCATACCTACGAGCGCAAAACAATTAATTTATCTTCATATTTTAAAGCATAAATTCCAAAAAGTGTTTCTTCTTAAAATAATTAAACTGTGAACGTATAGTATATTTTGATTTCTTTTAAGTACCATCTTAAAACATATTTGCACTTGTGTCAAAATCCACAAAGGAAATAGGGGAATTCGTTTGTACGGTAAAAACGCCACCCGTGTTTACTCTTAACGGATTCAATTCAAATCATCCATCAATAATTCAAATTCTATCAGTCTCAGTTGGCTGACTGGAGACGTGCGTGATCTCGGCGAGGGGGACGCTGTCTCTCTCAGCCCTCCGGCGCCGTTTCTTGTTCTCCTCGATCCCCTCGCAGCAGAGCTGGCGGAACACGCAGATGTAGCACAGCAGCAGGGAGGCCATCAAGATCATGCCGATGATGACAGTCACCACCAGCAAGATGCTCAGCTCGTTGTCATTCTCCTCGTCGGTCAGGGGAGCCCGCTTTGCCATGCTGACTCGGATCTCAGATCAGGGGACATCTGGAAATGAAAAAGATACGTATGATCATCGATTCCATGATAGCTGATCTCCCGACAGTTGGCCCGGCATACGTTTTATTTAGTTTTAACATTTATTCATCAATTGATTTTTACAATTTCGTACATTTTATTTAGTTATCATTGATTCTATTGACTAAAAGGTCACTGCTCAGCTATACATTCAGGACTACCTTACTGACTCCAGACGGTTGGGAGTAGTTGGGACTGTTGTGCGGGGTTTCATGACAGTTGATCCGCCGACAATTGGTCCCCTGGCGTACTTAGGTATATTCAATTCAATTCAATTCAATTTATTCACTTTAAAAACATAACAAAAATTAAAATTTCAAATCGTTTTTAAAATAGAGAAAATATTAAGCATATTTAAGCAATTTAAATAATTTAAACAATTTAAACATCAATGAATAATTTCAACATCAATGAACAATTTAAACATCGATGAAGCACAAACAGACTAAACGCAATAAAGCTTGCTATCTAAATTGTGCTTCATTGATGTTAAACATATCGATATTTAAAGTGAGTCTATTTAACAACAAGGCTGCTTCCCCGACTGGCACAACCATTGGCAATTTAGTTCTGTATACAATGTGCAGTCGTTTTAAGGAAAATACGTTGTACCTAATTACACAAAATATAACTAAGTGACCCCATAGGGATGTGCAGAGATGACGTACCGCCGAATAACAAAAGAATAAAGCATAACTTTATTCAAATCAAGGAAAAATCTGCTTTTCGCATAAGTACAAAAAAATCGACACTGCATATAAATTCTTTTGATATTCATACCAACTTATTAAAGGGTATTTTTAAAGTCGAACTGAATATCTTTTAAGTTTGAAATTGGTAAATAATGCACAAAAAGTATAAATAGTAAATATCATTTTGGGGGATGAATTGTCGGGGGATCAATTGTCGGGTCAACGTTTTCCGGTATACATACAAAAAATTCGACTACGATTTTTTTAAACATTTTCCATTAATTACACATTTCCATCACTTTAAAGTGACAAAGGAGGTCGCCAAGTTAGTGTTTAGTAAAATAAAAATCATTTTAAAGAGCACTATTGACGTATTTGTGCACACTGATAGTGGCTCAAACTGGTTCGAACTAGTTTGGAACACTTTATAGTACACCCAATTTGGGAGGCGTGTATAGATACCGCCGCCCCGGGAATCATTTATTGGATACAACACCCCTGTCATTAGTCACCCCAAGCCATTTCCTTTATCAATCTGTGTTGTCAGTTTGATAATGTCTTCAGAAGGCGAAATAACTGTCACGCGTAATAATAATTACTATACAAAAAACGTTTTTTTATTATTTGAATAATAATATTTTTGAATAAATAAAAGGAAAAATGTGAGAAATAGGTTACCAGTTAAGTTTTTCGGAAAACAGAAAAAAGCATGTTAAAAAATACTATAAAAAACATTGATTAAATTGCTCTAACAGATTTCGTTGTATTAGTTTCAGGATATAGCAAAGTTTTCAAATGTAGAGTTGTGGACAAAGGGTTTATTTATTTACGAAGGAAAGAAAATTGAACGTTTTGAGAGGGGGGAAAGTTGGGATGCGAGGGAATGAACATGTATGTGTTCTCCAATGTGGAGAGAATGAGCCTTTGGCAACTTTTGTACATACTCGTATACCCATTTCCACAGTTACAAGGGATTTGTGTGAAATGCGGTTTAAATAACTTATGTTTAGATTTTCCTTTACCCCCCCCCCCCCCCTGTTGTGTACGCCAGAATCGAGTGGGACTCTATTATTTGGTGTACGAAAACATAGGAATGTGGCGAAAACATTCATTTCCATCGTCATACAAACTGGCAAGATCACAGAAAAAATACTAAAAACCAATAACGGTTTTTATTTGTGTGAATACTGCAAAAGAGTCCCAACTGCTCCAGCCTTGAGCCTGTGACACTGCGTTTTTTTTTTTTACGTGAGCTCCACAGGAGGCCCTGAGGAAAATAATTTCTCTCAGGGCCTATGTCATCCTTGGGGACGCTGTATGGAGGGTTTTTTTTAGGGAAAAGGAGGAGAGGAGAGTTCTGGGAAGGAAAAGGGTTTAAGGGGTGGATAGGAATCTGGGGTTCAGTGTGTCCTGGTCATCCGCCTCCAAGACCTAGACAAACCTCATCCATGAACCCGATGAAGAAGAATATTTTAATATATTTTTATTTATCAGGAAACATTTCCGACTAATATCGATTATTGCACGACCTAAAGTTACTATTTAAGAATTTCGAGTTCGTAATTAATTACATAGACGTCAAAACTCGAGTACTGTGCCCGGGTTCATCGGGTGAGATGTGTGTTCAGGACTTGGCGGCGGATGCGCCTGCTCACCAGCCGTGTAGTGGGCCGGATCTGGAGAGGTCGGATTAAGGAGACCCTTTGTACTCTTCAGCAGGACTCTCAGTGGGAAGAATAGATTCATACGTTCGTCACTCCTGGAGACACCATTCCTACCAAACTATCATACCCTTTTTCTTTTCCAGAACTTCCTTTTCTCAAAAGTCCCTCCACAGAGCATTCCCAAAGATGAGACAGGCCGTGAGGGGAATTATTTTCCCCAGGGTCTCCTGTGTAAAGCTAATGTAAAAAATCAATATTATTTAAGTCACGGCTCGTGATAAAAATGTCTGCGAGTTGAAAACAGTTGTTTTGGCCTAGAAATCAAGACAAAAATAGCTTTAAAACTCTTATGCTTCCTGGACCTCACCATCCAAGTGATTTCACGAACTGTGACGAGTAAACGCCAGTCCAATATCTCACGAACATAACAATAATAAATTATTTATCATCCTGACTACTTACTGACTCCTGACTCCTGACAGGGCAATCATGAAACGTTCACAGCGAGATTTTATTGCTTGTTTACTCTGACGAAAAGCCATAAAATTTTATGCAAAGATTTATTTGAAATTGAAACGATCTCAGAATCTAAACTTTTCCAGTACCTACCTGGAGAAATTAATTCGAATTTTAATTAAAAATTATCGTGGAATTTTCTCTTTATTTAATCTAATTTAATCATTAAAATTATAAAAATATTCCAGTGTTTTTTCCGCAATGGAATCCACATTCCCCTTAATAAAATGGTGACCGGACAACTCGGAATGAAACCAACTCAGAACCATCTCAGATAAGTCATTTAGAATGATAAAAAAATGGTTAAATAGGTTATCTTAGGTTAGGGTTATCGGCTCATTAAAAATTATTTTTGTCTTAGCTTTTAATGACTTTTCAAGCAGTTGTTGAGTTGACTTCTTTCTCAGTCGAGATGGAACCAATAAAATACATCATTTACAAAATTTATCGTATCTAATGTGCAATAACGTGCAGTTCAATGGTATGCTTACTTAGCCTAGCATAATTTCTTGAGAAAAAAAACCAGTGTGCTTTAGACCACACGACTGAAGCAAAAGTTCTTTATGCTTCGTTCGCCTCGCCCGATCACACTTTTCGTAACGCTCTCGTCACGCATTCACCAGCTTACTCCCCAAGTCAAGCGTGCGTAAAGTGGTTTTACTTTTGATCTTTTCATCAAAGTTATTTTGAATATTTGCGTTTGTTCTATTCAAGTTCTGTAATTATTTCAATTTTATGAACCAACTGACCTAAGTCAAGCGTGCGTACAGATGTTTTACTTCAATATAGAAGGCTGGATAAGTCCTCCATCACGACTCAAGCAACATTTTTGGCTTACTGTGGTGGTAGTAGGAAATTTTCAAACATTGTTGGGTTATTCGTAACCCGGGAATGTTTGTCTTTCTTTTAAAAAAATAAATTAAATTAAAAAGAGTGTCTGTGGCGGACGGCCGCGTGGCGAACACCGGGCGGGCGGTGTGTATTTGATTTTTATAAAAAATGCGAACGCATCCTCCTCCAAGACCTAGACAAACCTCACCCCATGAACTTGGGCACCCCTGATAGGTCACCAAACGTAGCTAACCTCTTGGGGTGACCTACGGCAGAGGTGTTGGTTATCCAGTAAAGGGTTCCCGGAGCGACAGTAAGAATACTCGCCTCTCAAATTGAATTAGTAAGGAACGTTCATTTAAACTGTGGTTGTAACAATCAGCGGAAGGTGCTAATAAAATGATATTTTCAAATATTCAGTAATGTTTTTAAAGAAAAACACTGTAATACAAATTTAAATAAAAATGCTTGCCTTATAAGACTGTGTTCAACGTATAATAACATTCTCTCTGAAATTGATATCTTCAAATGTGACGAAAATAAATATAAAAAATCTATTAAAAATGTATTAAGTGAGTACAAAACTGCATAAATGTAATGATATATTATGGAATTTTTTATTTTTTTTTAAATTTTTTTTTATTCTTCATTTTAATCACCCGCTAAACTGCCAAGGCAGTTTGTCAGCAGGTCAATTTGACAATATTAATAAAACACTAAAACATAAAATATTATAAGAAAACACAATAGCAAAATAGTTCCAGAAGAATAACCTTTAAGTACCTACAATACAAAAGCATAAAATATACAGACAGACAGATATAACACAGGTAAATTATTGATAGATTAAATTAATTATAGATAGTATTTATACATAAGATTACAAACAATATCAGTACAAAAAGTTTTGACCCATTAGCCATTTTTTAATTTTTTTTTTGAGATCAGTGGGGCAATTGGATTCGATTTTGAAATTCATCGGCATCTTATTAAATATGGTGGGGACAAGATAAGTGAATGTCCGTTGGCCGTATTTATTTATAATTTTCGGAACGGACAAACCCTCATTTTTACTAAATCTAGTGCCATGTTCATGATCTACTTTTTCTTTGTAAATTGAGTCCGACAAAAGGTTTTGGCATACAATTTTAAACCATAATATTCCTCGCACAGGTAATATGTTAACTGATTCATATAGTAATTTTATGTCCCTTCTTTGTGCATAAACACTTTTGCTCACCAAGAGCTTAGTCAAAGAGTTTTGAATCGTTTGAATATAACCTATATTTGTCTTGCACGAGTTTCCCCAAGATGTTATTCCGTATCTGATAGTGGATTCCGCTAGTGACAAATAAATTATTTTTAGCGTACTAATGGGCATAAAATATTTTATTTTGTAAATTCGCCCCGCAATAGCTCTTAGGCGTTTGCAGATGTTGCTTATGTGGGTATCCCATTTCATGACTTATATTATGTACTACCTCCTGTTGTAATAATGTAATTTATTTTAGTTATTGTAAGATTACTGTATATTTTATAGATACATAATATAATATAATACATAATATAATATTATAATGAGGAAATCTATAATTGGTTTCTCAGATACGTAAATTAAACATGTATAAATTAATCAAGTTGTAAACTGTTGATTCCCTAAAATAAAATAAATAAATAATAAAATTAAAAAATAATTATTATTCATAACCTAGCTTGAAAAACTAAGCACAGCCCTCCTAAGATGGATACCTCCCCTGATTTTTGTAAAGGACAAACGAAAAAAAACCTACCCTTCGCATTGAAAAAGTTATTTTATTACCTTTCTCTTGGTCCATTCCAAGCATTTTACTTCAGAAGTTAGTCCTTCGAGACTTATTCTGACTTCCATGAAATACACGGACAATAATTTATCTTTTTATGAGACACGTACAGTCCAATATTTTTTTCAATTATTACTTTCTAATGGAAAATGGAATAATTAAAAAAAAAAAATTGTTCCTCGGGTCCAATGAACTTTGAATCTGGGATTTACTTTGAATTCAAAAATGGAATAATTGTAGGAACGATTCAGACAAGCAATAAAGTTGAAAACAAAATTATTTTATTTTAATCTTTTATCTATCTACGTATATACATTGGTAATTTCACACAGTGATTTGCAATTATGTATTGAACTCTTACAAAAAGATTACATTGAACTATTGAAATGGTCTCATGACTCTGGTTTACTCATAAATGCAAAAAAAAACTAAATTGATACATATTAGATCACCCAATGCCAAGGCAAATATTATTACACCTGAAATAAAAACACACAGCTCAGATTGCTTACACGTTGGTACCTCTGATTTGTGTACATGTGAAAATATTGAAGTTGTTAAAAAATATGTTTATTTAGGTGTAATTATTGACTGCTATTTCAAATGGGATTTACAAATAAATAAAGTCTGTGAACGACTCAGATCTGTTGTTGGCAGATTATATAAATTAAAATTTTATGTTCCAATATGCACACTTCGAATAATATATTTATCATTAGCTGAATCTATTATCAGGTATGGAATTACAGCTTGGGTACTTTCCTGCAAAACAAATGTAAATCGTGTTCAATCAGTTCAAAATTCTTTAGTTAAATTATTAGCTCATAAAAGTTTATACGAAAAAAGGCATAATGTTCCGTACTTTTACCAAAATCTCAAAATTCTCCCAGTAAGAGCAATTCTGTGGTATAAAATTATATTTCAGCATATGAATAGCTCTATATACATTAATAAACTGGACCACACTTACAATACTCGTCTTATGTTAAATGAAGGACTAATTGTACCTAAGCATTTAAACAAATACGGACAAAGAACGCTGGACTACATGATACCTAATTGCTTAAATATGTTACCTGCCGAAATTAAAAAATGTACAAATGGTAAATTAAATATTATGTTGAAGAATTGGCTCGCCGAAAGAAATAATTTGTATTAGACTGACACAAAAATAACTGCATAACAAAGTAAAATAAGTTTATATCCTCAAAGTAAAAGTACCCATCGACAAACTGCTAAAAAGTAGTTTATTGGGACTTTTCTTTTTCTGTATATTTTTTTATTTCTTGTTGTAATAATGTATTACTTTGTATTTATAATAAATAAAAAAAAAAATAAAAAAAATAAAAATAAAATATGTTTGTTTTTGTCTATGGTTTCTGAATTATTACAACCACATGACAATACATCTGAAAAGTTTATTTAATCATTACAAAAACTCTCACAAAACTGTCACAATTTGAGAATGACATTTTGCAAAATTAAAATTTTTGTTAAATTAAAATTCAATTTTCAAAAAAATTATTATCACCTACGGTACTAACCAAAATCGATTACTTTGAAGCTATCAAAATTTATATTTATTTTAAATAGGTACCTATGTTAGGTACCAAATTTGATAGAAAATTTGTAAAAAAATTGCAATAGGTGGCGCGCGAGCTGTTTGAAAATCTGAATGTACCGGGACTGAATATATTGAAAGTGGGAGAGGGGAGGGGATCGCGGGAGGGGGGTTGGCGGGAGAGGGGAGAGGGAAGGCGGAGGAACCCACTGCCTACCGTGTTTTGAGCTCAGCCGAAGGCAAATGGGCCACCAGATTCCTACCTATGACACTGGCCCTCAACGTGCCAGATGCCTATCCAGGCGTGTCGGCCACCCTAACTCTGGTGACCAACATTACCCCTAACGACAGTAACGACCCTAACAATGTCTGGGGAAGAATGTTTTGTCGTTGCAAAATAGGCGTAGTTTCTTTGTTCAAATGTCAGAATTGGTTAAATATTCAGGCAGCGAATTATAATAACATTCCTCTGTTGAGTAAACTGTTTTTTTAAACTCGATTTAAACCGTTAGGCACCTTGCACAGTGATAAGTTGGATATATAAGGTGAGACGAAAGATGAGACACTCAAAATACGTATGTCTGCTTCCTCCAAAGGAAAAAAAATAGCAACCATTTTCTTGCATCTCCCTTCCTTGTATTAAAGAAATGAGATGCCGTGAACTATTAACTAATGCCGTTGCTGCGGTCAATGTATATTTAGGATATTATTTCAATTCAAAATTATTAATTCATTAATATTTTTACGTATGGCGTTTGACGTTTCGCAATGTCAATTCAAGAAAACCAGTGGTACCAGTGTACATCGTAAATCGATTTCTTATTTTTTCCCTGTCAATATTGGTGCTGCTGTCAACAGTGAAACAGTGCTCGGGATATCGATGTAAAATCATCGGAAGTTACGGTTGAAGCGTTTTATGCATATTGACGATTTTTATTTCGAATCAGTGTTTATTTATTTATTTATTTGAGACACAAACAGGATATTTACAGAGCATTATTTTGGTTAATGTATAACAAATTAAGATACAAATATAAATATCCCTAGACTAATGTGTCAACAGTAATAACATTAGCGTATTCACAGACACATGAAAAACAATGTAAGTATTTTTTTTTTACATAATTTAGAAACTTAAATAGAAAATTTTAAATACATGATAGCTACATAATATTTAAAGTGTTTATTAAAAATAATAAAACAACATTTTAGTTGCACAAATCATGGAGATATTTCTTAAAACAAGTAAAATTATTCACAAAAATATCTATATAGAGTGTGATTTAGTGTAATTTGTTGATCACATCTGGGAAATATCTTTTGTTCAGTGCACGAGTATCCACACCACATTATCGCACTGAACTTTATAAATAAAGAACAGTTTTCAGTTGTTATGAAGGAAACTATATTTGTACAGTGTATGTGTGTGTGTGTGTGTAATGCACTTCCCGATCCTTTGTTTACTTTACAATGGTCTATAAATATACCTATCTAGAAATAAATATTTCAGCACGTGTCATTTTCACCTCCGTATTATTTGCTCTGCTGCAATTCAGTACAAAGCTTAATTTAAAACTAGCAAGTACCCGGCATGCGTTGCAATGCCACTCAAAGAAAGAATGTGCTTTTAATTTTAAGTTTTAATTCTGTTTATTTACACCTTACCCACCTTCCCCCATCCCGAGAACCCCCCCTCCCCACTCTCCCACCTTCTCGCCCTGCCACTAAACTATATACACATTTTTCGTAACAACTCAAATTTCGTAACGCTACAATTTACCATTATATACAGAAACCTTCATGCGCGTGCGAACAATACTTCACCAATTCATTGCAATCGGATGAATGGTTTAGGAACGCTTAATTACTTGGCTTCAACCGAAATTTGCATCACTTTGATCAAAGTGATGCAAATCAATTTGCAATTTGGGACGCGGGTATGGGTTCCACCGCCCCGGGAACCATTTATTGGATCATCGACACCCTGCTATAGTTCACCCCAAGTGGTTCGCTGCGTTTGGTAGACGTGCCCGGGTTCATGGGAGAGGTTTGTCTAGGTCTTGGCTAAGTTCCATAACGCATGGTGAAAGTGATGTTGGTAGCTGAAAATAGTTCAGTTGGTCTAAAAATTCTTGACGGAAAAACAGCTAGAATTTTCCGACGCCAGGGCTGAAAATGTTAAAATGTTGAAAACTCAAACAGATAGTTATTTAGCTTTGTAGGTGTAATATCTACAGGGAAACACTAATTGTTGTGTTGGGGCTCTTCGAGAATAAATAAGTCCTTGTCACAATCTACTTTATTACTTTATTTAGGTGATCAATGTATTACACTATTGGTACACACGACCGATCTTAACTGGCTACGAATTGTATGTGAACTGGCTGGCGAGCATTGACGGACCCCACAGACAGGTTGAACAGACAACTCAGAATTAAATCAACTCAGAACCTTCTTTGAAAAGTCATTAAATTTATGAAAAAAATAAATAAAAAAATGGTTAAGTGGGTTAGTTAGGTTAGGTTAGGTTAGGTTATGGGCTATTTAATTTTTTTTTCAAAGCTCAATGACTTTTCAAAGAGGTGTTGAGTTGACTTTATTCTGAGTTGGCGTGGAACCCAGAGCTAGAGGCAGCGGCTGTTCGGGCAACTTCGCAGCACCAGCCGGAACTTGATAGAAGCTCTAAGCCTAACGACAGCTATCGATATCAACTAAAACTAAGTTTCTTTTCAAGACACTACAGTACCCAAAATTTTCAATTTTTTTTATTTTGGAATGCGATTTTAGCCCTTATGTACACAGAAAACGTATGAAGAACAAGGCTAGAATCGCTTGTGGCATTCTTGTTTTTGACGTATGAGATACCGTAAACACACCTAGCCACTCGGAATAATTTGCATTAAATTTTATATGGCGACGGGTATCATTTTTCCCGGGATTTTAGCTGTCAAATTAGTTAGCGTCGTTTTCGCGAAAAAGATGGTAAAACCTATAAATTTATCAAATATAAGCTAGTAATTTTGTTTTTATGCATAGTTTATTGTTCAAGAAATGTGTTTCAGAAAATATAATATTATCGTATATTACGAAATAAACCCACAAAATATTACGTCAAAGTCAAAACTTTGCGATTTTACGTCGTTTCCTCCCTGGCATTTAAAAGGTTAACGAGATTTACATTTTTTTTAATTTTTTTATATAATTAGTATGTTTTTGTATATTTTTTTACGTGATTATTATTTCATGATTATTATTTATTTTTACATGATTGTCCACGGAACGATGAGAACTCACCGAAAGTTATCGATACAATCCTTATCGATCGACCGTGATAGGAGTCCAGGCGTAGTGTATTAAATTCCCCGGTTGGCTAAGACCTCCACCACACACAAGCAATATTTTTGGCTGATTGTGATAGAAGTAAGAGATTTTCAAACTATTGTCGGTTATTCTTTACCCAGGAATACTTCTCCTTATTTAAAACAAAGAAATGTACACTTCTCCAACACCCTGTACTTCCCCACCGTATGCTTCCGTACACCCTGCGCTTCCAATTGAATTATGACCGCAACAGAAAACTGTCATATAAAAGTGTCAGAGAGAGAGCACTCTAAAATACCTACTTACGGTACTTGCTTTAAATACTTGAATAATACATTCATGTCTTCCTGTTCGTTTGCTCGGTGACACTGCATATGGCCTTTGACTAATTTAAAACGTCGGAAAACTGTGTTTACCATTCTGCGAAAAAGCTTACGGTTGAGTTCGTGAAAGGTTAGAGCTACTCGTGTTTCGTTTTGTTAGCAGGGGCGGATCTAAGGCTCAAATGGCAGTCAGTAATGGTATCCAAGTCAGTAAATCTTTCCAAGTCAGTAAATCTATCCAAGATAGTAAATCTATCGAAGTTAGTAAATCTTTCCAAGTCAGTAAATCTATCCAAGTTAGTAAATCTATCCAAGTCGGTATCTTTTTCTGGTTTTCCTATTTTCAGATTTTCGATTGAGTTTTACTAACATTATCTTTAATTATTAAAAAAAAAAATGCATTGAAATTATATATTTATTTAATAAACGGCATACATATACCACAAACACTGATATCCTATCACAAAATCATAGTTGAATAAGAAAAAATAAAAAAGAGTACTTACAACAGTTAATTGTGGCTTTTGATTAAGAAATGACACCAGAGATACAATTACATTCTATAGTGCAAATAAAGTTAATACTGATTGAAAATATTTGATAGTATAGCCTTCTTGTACCTAGCTTAAGTGCAGTTAAATATATCTGCCACATCAGCATATCTATTGGTAACTTCATGTAATCTAGGTTCAAGCGAGTGTTTCGTATACTCAGTCCGGTTATTGTAGCATTTAAACAGGATTTTAGAACGAGCGGCTCACGTGGGTATATGAAATTCAATGAGCTTAGTTAAATCAGGACAGTATATTCTACCATTTACAATTTTGAACATAAATATTAAGTCGGAATAGCGCCGCAGGCGAATATTTTTCTACTTCAGAGGACAAACCATTAATAAATGCTTTCGGTTTTTATATTTCAGAAAGTCAGAATCCAAACGATATTTCTACCGAAATACTTTTGTATTTTCTGAGATGGAAATCTTTTAGTAACGGAAATCTTTAAAACATATCTCTACGAAGCTAGTAGCCTTATCGATAAATTCATCGAATTTCAACAGAGGCGTCGTGAGTTCAATACAATGCTAGCTAATTCCTTCATCATAGCACAAGCAATATTTTCCGAACACGTTCCAAACTATTTCGAAAAACTTTTTTGAAACTTTCGGTACTATCGACGTACACAAATACCTACATTAAAACGTGGTCTATTTAAAATTATTTGCCTGAACTTACCTTTCAATTTACCTAAGTGGTGTGATGTGTCTAGGGGCTTGGGGATTACCTCAATGGAGTCCTTTACGAAATTGCAACCATTTAAAGGAGATATAAAATTCCTGAAAACAATTATATTACAAAATGGCTACAGAAAAATGGAGCTATACCTACATTTCAGAATTTTTTATTAACAATAATAAAAATTTCTTTAACTTAAAGTAAGATAGAGAGCTTGGAAAAGTCTCACGCATTTTATTACTAAATATTCGGATTTATGCGTTAACTTTCTTTTATGAAAAGTTTCCTAAATAAAACGGTGTTATGATTCGAATTATTTTTGCAAGCCATAATGTACTATATTTACTTGAATCCGAGGCAAGTAAAGGTGAATAGTTTATTTTATGCAACTCGCGTGTTCTGGAAAACGGTGAAGGTATAATTATTTGCTATCAAATTTAAAGTTAAAGTGGGTGTAAGAAAGCATTATTAATAATTAGTTATCAATTTCGTCCATTTCGTGCCAGCCACGAACAAGTTTTAGATGAAAATAGAATTTGAATTTGCGTTTGTATACAACGCAAAGTACCCTAAAATAAATATTTTTGTGGAACCACAATTTCATCCTGCAAAACATCGCAACTGAAATCAGTTTTGTATCCCTATTATGTAATCTTATTGATGGTTAGTGGGTTACTTAGACACAATGTACGTTTAGTAAGCCGCGTACGACGTGACGTCAACGCCGCCAAATTCACAAATCAAAACTAACATGTCATTTTGGTGGCAAATCGAAAATGGCACATTTTAAATAGTTCTTCTTCTTCTTCGTGTGCCCTATCAGATCCCCCTGACGTTGGCGATCACTCTGGAAAATGTCTCTCTATCTTGTGGTGCCCGGAATAGCTCTTCCGCACTTCTAATGCCAGTCCACTCTCGTATATTTCGTAGCCAAGACATTTGTCTCCTACCAGGCCCTCGGTGACTTTCTATTTTCCTTTCAATATTAATTGGAGCAAGTGATACTTTTCCCCTCGAAGTATGTGACCCAGATATGAAATTTTCCTGACTTTTATTATTGTGAGCAGTTCTCTATCTGCCCTAGCCCGCCTGAGAATTTCTATGTTGGTGATCATGTCGGTCCATGGAACCTTGAGCATTCTCCGGTGAAGCCACATTTCAAAAGCCTCTAATCTGTTCATGGTATTTACTTTCAAGGTCCATGTCTCATATCCACTCAGCAAGACCGACCACACATAACACTTTAACATTCTTTGCCTTAGTTTTAAATTGGGGTTGTCATTGCAGAAGAGGGATTTCATTTTACTGAATGCAGTTCTTGCTGCCTCAATTCTGCACTTAACCTCTACATCTGGGTCAAGAGTCTCCGTAAGAATGCTGCCGAGGTATCTAAATCTTAAATCGTTAAAGAAGATTTATTCGTCAACATAAAAATAAAATAAAAATACCCTGATTTTCGTAATTTTTTTAAGAATAAGAAAAAACCCTGAAAATATCTCATTGGTCGTTTTCTAAGGCAAACGAACAGATTGATAGTAAATTGAGACTTCGCTTTGGTATGGGGGAAATGCTTTCAAACCAATTTCGATTCAATAACATAAAGGCGATATACGAAAATATAGGTAACATATTATTAAATGTGTGAGTACCTATAATGCCGGTTTTAAAGATAATATTTTTGTTACTTTACGGAACTATTTTGAAAAAAGCCTTGGGAAGAAAGGAAATTTGAAATACGAACATATTTTATTTGATAAAAATTGAGATTCGTTGAATATACCCATTCGAGATTTAGGATGGGTTGTTTCAAAAAATTTGATGGATTCATCAAATATTTAAAGTTGATTTTCACGTTCTGTGTAAGTTCTATTCAAGTTCTGTTATTATATCTTTATAGGACAGCTGCTTCACAAAACTGAAATAATCACAGAACTTGAATAGAACTTACACAGAACGTGAAAATTAACATCAAATATTTGATGAATCCATCAAATTTTTTTAAACAACCCGTCCTATGTTATTTTAATATTTTATGACGTCTTATCCTTAAGAGGAACGTTTGCGCGGCCCGTTTTCACCCGTTTCATACAAGATAAGTTTTTAGATTTTCACGGCCAAAAGTATTTTCGTTATTTGTTTTTGGGGTGTTATGCCGTGTTGCGCTACCTCATTCTTTAGCCAACGTTTCGGAGAGCGTTACATTGTCCATCATCAGGGCAGATGTTTAATTGTATGAGTGGCAGATGTGTAACCAACGTTTCGGACAGCGTTACATTGTCCATCATCAGGGCGGTATCCATCCAGATGTGTAATTGTATGTGTGGCAGATGTGTAACACAATTACACATCTGCCCTGATGATGGACAATGTAACGCTGTCCGAAACGTTGGCTAAAGAATGAGGTAGCGCAACACGGCATTACACCCCAAAAACAAATAACGACAATACATCGTTATAGAACAGCTGCTTCACAAAACTGAAATAATCACAGAACTTGAAAAGAACTTACACAGAACGTGAAAATTAACATCAAATATTTGATGAATCCATCAAATTTTTTGAAACAACCCGTCCTTAATCTAGAATGGGTATATTCAACGATTCTCAATTTTTATCAAATAAAATAAGTTGTTCGTATTTCAAATTTCCTTTCTTCCCAAGGCTTTTTTCAAAATAGTTCCGTAAAGTAACAAAAATATTATCTTTACAACCGGCATTATAGGTACTCATACATTTAATAATATGTTACCTATATTTTCGTATATCGCCTTTATGTTATTGAATCGAAATTGGTTTGAAAACATGTCCTTCGAAAAAACATCTGGAAATCTTTTAATATCGGAGAAACATTCGAAGAACATGAAAAGCCTACTTTTCCGATACTTTCCTTGTGTCAAGTGAACGTGATTTCCTGTATGGAACTAATGAAAACCTTGCGTAGCGGGATTGAAATTATTATTTAGAAAAACGTGATATATTTTTAGAATTGACTCGATTTATATTCACCGGAGTCAATGAATCCGTAGCATTTTTCGGGAATCTTTATTATTATTTTTGAAGTGAAAACATATTCAGCATCTTTCTGATTTGAAACTCGATGAAAAGAAAAAGCGATACTAAAAAGAGACAAACACATACATCTATAACTCTTCACTCTTGTCTACTTTAGTTTTCTCAAGATTTCACTTCTACCGCGTGTTAACTGCACACTTGTATTTTTTGAATGTGAATACCGCACAACAACCGGACTCTTCGAGGGACAAGGCTCTCGACTAGCGATCCGAAAGTCGCGAGTTCAGATCGCACGTGCGCAAATAAATTTTAATTGATTAATTTGTTTTAATTCTTAATTAAAAATAATATATATCGAATGGAAGGTACTCACATACCTGTTGTAAGACACTATTCAGAATTGAAGCGTTACTTGGAATGGTTTTAACCGTGTTTGATGACCAGATCTAAATAGGCAGGTACTTCTCAACATTAATCTTCCCGATCTCCTTCCCCTTTCTACCTTCAGCCTCTCACAACATGGGGATGCAATGGTCTCACTGCCTCCAGACAGGAGCAGTTGGCACTCTCGTGCGGTATTTACATAAAAAAGAGCCCGAACTGCTCCCAACTACCTGGAGCCAGTAAGACTATGACATCCGCCCTTGAGGTCAGCGTCCTTGAGGTGATTTTTCACAAAAACGGCGCTATATATATCATCCAACGTGCTGCAAATATATTTAATTTTTATTAAATTAATTTTGGAACAAAACAAATTAATCAAGAAAATTGAGCCCGTGACTTGCTGCGGATTGCTAGTCGAGAGCCTTACCCCTCGTTTTTCGGCCTAGATGACTTTCCGTGCAAAACAGTTTTACAAACATAACGATTCCTGCATGATTTTCGGTACCTATTTCGTATTCATTATCGATTACACAATGTGAATCAGTGTCCCGAGATTAATTCAATTAAAACGATAAGTTTGAGGCAACAGGATCAACCCAAAAAGAAAATAAAAAGGACGGCCACAAAACAGGAGGAGCGATGGGTATATAAAAAAAAGATGACAAAAGCCCAGAAGAATGTTTTTCCCCAGGGCCTCGTGTGTGGAACTAGGAATCTTAATATGAAATCACTATTTTCGATTAATCTTATATAAATATACTTTTGACAAATATGCTTTTGACAAATGGAAGCTTTTTCTATATTTTCACTTGAGAAGAATTAAAATAAAAATTTTGATTACTTTTTTTTTCGTTATTGATTTTTGGGGTGTTATGCCGAGTTGCGCTACATCCTTCTTTAGCCAACGCTGTAACGCTGTCCGAAACGTTGGCTAAAGAAGGAGGTAGCGCAACACGGCATAACACCTCAAAAATAAATAACGAAAATACTTTTGGCCGTGAAAACCTAAAATCACACTTTTTTATTACTTAATCAAATATATAAGCGTAAACTACTAAAAAAAATATTTTTTCGTAAGGAAGGTATATTTTTAATATTTTTAATTGCCTTCACAGGGCAGGCCCATGAGGGAAGGAAAAGGTATTAGCGTTGAGTAGGAATCTAAGGTTAGTGTGTCCAGGAGTGACGGTGTATGAATCCGTCCCTCACGCAGCGGTGTAAGACGATGGGTCCAGAGAGACCTGCTGGAGAGGCAAATAGGTCTCCAATCTCTTCAAATTCGGCCAGTCACACAGTGATGGGTAGACGCTTCCAACGCCAAGACTGCGACAACCCTCACCCCACGAACCCGGATACAATTTTCGTGTCCTACGGCAGAGGTGTTGGTTATCCCAAAACGGTTCCCAGGGCGGCGGTACCCACCCGAATCTTTTATGAACTTCTCTCATCTTTTATTTTATAAGTTATAAGAAACATATTTAAAAAATAAATATTACATGCCGAAGATTATGTGCGGCAGTTTTCTCGATTACCTTTTTTTTCTTTGAACAACGCAAAAATCAAGCGTTTATAGACTCTGTTTACTGCGCGATTTTTAATCTTGTTACTATATGACTTATAATTATATCTAAAAAAGTACTTAAATTACTCAACAATCAACCCACACTACGATATGGCTAATTAAGATTTCCACGAATCGATAAATTTACCCGCTCTATGTGTAATAGAAAATCACAATGAAAATGATGTAACAGAAATGTTTTTGGACTTTCATGGGACATTCATATCAGGGACATTTATTACGGTATCCTTCCAATCACAATTCTTCCTAAATATGAAACAACAAGCACTATCCTACAAATTACTTCACAAACAACACACTAACATCAAGCCACTTTGCAATCAAGATATCCACAATCACAATACTCGAAATAAAAATAAAATCCTCGTTCCTCAAACGCACCAAACAAAATATGACATAAAATTTCTTTGCCTACACACTTCATACCATACGATTCACTTCCAGATGTATACAAAAACATCCAGCATACTTCAAACTAATGATTTAAAATATATTTTTTCAGTATATTTAAAATTTTTGGTACTTATGTAACTTGTTTTTTCTGGCTGGTCTCTTTTCTCTCCTTTTCATTCCCTTTATTTTAATCATTCATATTTGTATATCCTTGTTTTTTTTTCTTTACTGGTTTTTATGAGCTTTTACATACGTTTAGTAAAAATTATACAGTATATATTGTACATAACTGAACTGATTACCTTTTTATTTTAATTTTTTTATTTTTAAGTAACAACATTATGTATTTGTTTAGTGACAAATTGAATAATAATAATAATGTTCACTTAATTAAATTAAATTAAAGCACAGGCGTCGGGTGGGAATGCTATCCATGTTCTACCGGTATTTCAATGGAAGATGCTCTGAGGAACTATCGTCATTGATCCCTTCGGCACCGGTGCATAGTCGGGAGACACGCCAAACGCGCGCCCAACTATGTACACGGTTGATATTTGTCACATCAGAACTAACATAAATAAAAAAAGATTACAAAATAAATAAATAAAGCATAAACTCAATATAATAAATAAGAATATATCTATTGCTACATCCACAACTTGAGAGAACTCGTAGGTCTAATTCATTAAAAACAAAAACATTTAAAAAAAATTTGGTTGTCTGTAAAGTCGGTTTACGGACGATAATTTTATGTGATAACGTCATATAATAACGATGGAGTGGAAGAGAGATGGATTCGTCAGAAGCCGAACGCTTAGGCCTATCGTGCCTCTCTACGCTTGTTCGCACGCTCGGCTCAGGTGGAACGTGACAATGAGTCATGCTTTTTCGTGCATGCAGCCGGCGTTCATCGATTTATAAGACTTTATCACGTCAAAAATCAAGCTACTTGTTGTTTGTATCTAGAATAGAAACAAACAAAAGAAAATCGAAATAAAATAAAATGATTTCTCATTCATTATTTACGTCTAAAAAGTGGTGAACTATTTGCCTTTAAATGTGTCGAAGTTAAAATTAAATATGTCGGTGACATCAGTTAGTTTATTACCCAACCTATGTATTCTTTCTAACACAGAATTCACAGCGAAGTTATTGTTGTAAAATAAAATGTTGCGCCTGGTATATTTTGGGGGTATATGTATAAATAACAAATTTATAGCGTCAGGGCAGTCCAACATTGAATGATAATAATATATAGTAAAAGGAGATCAAATATTATTCACCTTTCAGATAATTTCGATAAGTAAAGTTTACTGCGTAAATTGACACAATTGATTTCAATAATAGGAATACCAATTTTGAAATTAATAAAATAGTAAAACTTATTTTGAATTTTTTCAATTTGTAAACAATGAGTGTTGAAATGAGGACACCAAATGCTTATTGTAGAATTAAATCTTAAGTTCTAGTATTACATAGTGCAATCCGAAAGCTAATCAATGAAAACAATTCTGGACTATGAATTAGTTCATTTATTTTTTCTCTCCTTTGTTCTTAACCTATATTTTATGAGTATTTTTATGTTTTTTTTGTTTTACATGAGCTCCACACAGGAGGTCCTGAGGAAAATAATCTGCCTCAGGGCCTATGTCATCTTTGGGGATGCTGTGGAGGGTTTTTTTTAAGGAAAGGAAATGGGGGCGAATTCTGGGAAGGGAAAGGGTTTAAGGGGTGGGTAGGAATCTGGGGTTCAGTGTGTCCTGGTCATCCACCTCCAAGACCTAGACAAACTTCACCCCGTGAACCCGGGCACCCCTGCTTAGTCACCAAACGTAGCGAACCACTTGGGGTGACCTATGGCAGAGGTGTTGGTTATACAATAAAGGTTCCCGGGGCGGCGGCACCCATTCCCGCCTCCCACATTGCAAATTGCAATATTGTACTGTATGTGAAACTTATTTTTATGATATCGAAATACCTCCGCAAAGTTGTACCTGTTATCTTCATACCTACGAATTATACGAATATCCTACGAATATCCTCCCGTCCTAAAATGAGTTATGTAACTTACTAGTATTGCCCTAGCATGAAATAAAAACAATGAAAAAAATCGAGGTTATATAAAAGGCATACTAAGTTAAAAATATACAAATTTTAGGCATGTGTATTCCTATTAACATTTCTAGATGTCCAGTACTCGACGGTTGCATCAAAGCTAAACGACAAAACCCACATTTATTTCACTAATTATAATTCTGAAATTAACGCGCACAGCGCATATCACTTTTACAAAAAGAGAAAAATGACATTATAGAAATATTAGAATGACGATATTCTATAACAATTCTAATGATTTCTGAATATCTGTTTACGATTGACAGTCCAGAATTCCAATCTGTAAATATTTTGAAGAGATTAATTCAGCGCGTTAATTTGGTTGAACAGTTTTGTCGCTGAGAATAGGCCCACAAAGGCGAAGTTTTCCCAAGTCATTGACCCGGAAGTTGGTTGACGATCTGGAGCCTCCGGCGGAAAGCAGCCGCGCAAAGCACGCCCCTAATCAACTCCCCCTCACCCCATCATCCCACTGCCCCATCGCCTGCACAGCCTTTATCCTGTCAACCACCTTGCTGAAACGTTACGGTATTTCCTATGAAACTAATGTAGGTACTATCGTGAAATGTTTCGTGATTACAGCAATTGAATATTGATCGTGTATCTCTTCATAGAGAGTTGAGTTGCTGAAATTTAACAAATTTTCGTAAAACAAGGGAACACGAGCGCTACTCTCTTCGAACATTGAATTTAATGTTCGAAGAAAGTAGCGTAGGCTCTCGAATAGCGATCCGGAGGTCGCGGGTTCAAATCCGGCGTTCGCAAGTAAATTTTATTTGATTGATTTGTATTATTTTGCTATTTAATCATTTAAAATAATATAAGGCATATTTCCAGAGTGGAAGGTACTCTCAGTATCGTCCTGGTGTAAGACCACCATTCAGAATTAAAACTGAAATTGAATTAAAATTGAAATGGCTTTAGCCTTGTTTGGTGACTAGATCTTAATAGCCAGATACTTTCCCACCTTCCTCTACCCCATCTCCTTCTCCTTCCCATCTCCTTCCCTTCCACACTACCTTCAGCCTCACAACTTACCTCAATTGGGGATGCCATAGTCTCATCGGCTCCAGACGGGAGCAGTTGGGACTCTTGTACGGCATTCATTTAAAAATTATATAAATAAGAAAATAAATAGCAAAAAATACTCATGTTTTTAGGTTTTCACGGCCAAAAAGTATTTTTGTTATGATTTTTGGGGTGTTATGCCGTGTTTCGCTACCTCCTTCTTTAGCCAATGTTTCGGACAGCGTTACAGTGTCCATCATCAATCTCGCTCATCTGCCCTGATGATGGACACTGTAACGCTGTCCGAAACGTTGGCTAAAGAAGGAGGTAGCGAAACACGGCATAACACCCCAAAAATCATAACACAAAAAAAAGCAAAAAATACTGCTCATTGATAGATCACTATTGCCTTTGTAAAATCCTGTTAGCTATCTTTTCCTGAAAACGCTGACAGGAAAACGTTGTAAAAGTTTCGACTTTATCTGAAGTGGACGGCAGATGACGCTGGCAATCGCTATTGATAGAAAAGGCAAAGTGTTACGACATGACTTCTACTCGTGTAGGTTTTATATACTTTCAATCCTTTCTAATACACTTCAATGTATTCTTATACTATTGTGTACAGTACTGAGCAGCTGAATCGCTTTTACATTACCCGGCAGAACCTTTCTTAAATTCTATTTCACGCCTCATTAAAGATCCTCTGGCGTTATTATTATACCCTGAGTTTATAGGGAGTCACAAACATAAGCAGTATTACAATCGGGCCACTTTTTATGGTTCTCGGTGGGTTGAGAAGCGGATAGAAATCTGCATCTTGGAGATTAGGCGTCTTGAAATTTGCACAGCTTTAATATTAATTTTTATTCTAAGAATTGCAGAAAAGTCAATAGTCACAATAAATAAAAATGGATATATTTATCCAAGACACCTTCTATATTGCATTTAATTCGGGAAGAACCTTCCAAACAGAACGTAAACATAATGATAGAGTAGTTAATAAATAAATGCGTTGAAAATACACGTAAGAAAATATGGTAATTCTTAATCGAAGTATGGTACAGTAGTTAATTGCTCAGACTAATGTGTTCCCTTTTCAAAACAACTACATAGGTCTCATAGAAATCGTTGTGTCTTCCTTACTATCATGGTTAGAAATACGATCTAAACGGTGTTAGAAAGAGAAAACACCCGGCTTTTATTCAAATCTACAAATTAGACAAAATAATTAAAATGTATACCTTTATGAAACCAAAGTTTCCAACTGCAATTTGAAAGTTTGGGAATTTTTTTTTATTAATTATTTATTTATTATGAAATAACAAAAGTGAGTTGACTTTAACGTTTATAACATTTGTCTAATAAAAAATGTTTTTATTTTTTGTTGTTATCAGTAATTTTAATAATTAGAAAAGATAAGGTGAGCCATTTTTAACCTTTTTATGTTTGCATCAAAAAAAAAAAATTATATGTTTATTTCAAATTATAAACAGCGAATTACATCACCTTTTAAAAACACTTTTTGATTTTCCGGTACGTTCATAAATATTCCATTTATTGGGATTTTAATACAACGCGGAAATATTTTGACCTTCTTCAAATTAGATTCAGTGGTAGAGCAGAGCCCCGACAACGCTAAGATCCTGGGTTCCATTCCAAGATGCGACCGCACCTTTTTCTGATTTTTCTGTTCAAACGAAAGTTTGAGAGTCGCTAACATTGTCTTCAATGATTAAAAATAACAATGATTAGATCATTTTTTTTCGTGAGAAAGTCACCTAAGATTCGCAGGTCTTTTTTGTGTTGATGTTGATTGGGCCAAGGAAAAATTCATACCTACCTATTAAACATTTTAAAATAACTTTTTTGAAAACCCTTTTATAAAACCGTCTTATCCTTATTTGATAATCTTTAAACGAAGAGTTTGGAATTTTGTGCGAGTAAATAATGATTAGGGAACTCAAATTTCAAAGCGGAAAATGTTTTAACGAATTCCAGAAATTCCTCGAATTTTTTTCGTTAATTATGTAAACAATTTCGTCTTGGAATTTATAAAATCAAATCTGGCAAACAACAGCGTTTTCGTTGAAGGTTTGATTGGAAGTTAGTGATTTTTAATTTATCAATTGCATTTTTGAAGAAGATAAAATTTTATTTAAAAAATCGCAACAATAGGATTACGTTAGATATTTCAACCAAACATTTCCAGAGTTCAAGAAAATTTTATACACCGACATAATAAGCCGATAATAGTTTAATCTAGACCAATCTGAAAGAAAACTATTGCCGCCAGTTTAACGTAAAAACTTTCGACTCCTAGGCCTCAGACAGGCGGATGAAATTGATAATCTGTTGGATACGACATTTTGATTACTTATTATTTTCGTTAAAAATACCATGCGGCAAAACAAATGTTCTAGCACAGCATAGCGTTATAGGAGCAGTGCTTCTTTTTAATTCTAAAAATTTCTAATATAATAGATTCTAAAACAATGGAAATATAAAATAATTACTCTTTAAGGCGATGCACCATGTCATGTAATATTTGGAATCGGTAACTGGCGATAAGGTTTGAATTCTTGCTTAACACCTGTTTTAATTTATGCAAGAAAAAAACATCGCCACATAGTGTTTTTTATTTTATTTTGCGAAGTTCAGGCACAAATATTAAAATGTTTCACGGTCATTTTCTAAAAAACATTATTTTTCATATTAAACAATAAAACCATAACCGAAAATGAGTTTGTAATCAGGAAATTTTGAACTATAAAGAACTTTTTATTGACCTGATACTTTATTTGACTTACGAAAAGATTTATCAAACAATAATCGTTTATTTTCAAGGCTAAGATGTATTCAAATTTGAAATAAAAAAACATGATTTTGCATTACTTCGAAGTGCTTCGCTTTAAATAAGCTTAAAACAAATTTATTTTATTATTGCGAATTTTTAAAACGTTAAAATAATAAATCCTGCCTAGCAAATAGATGACTGATAACCGACCCATGGACCAAATGGTACAGGCCTAAGGCCCTGTTTAAAAATCCAAATGACGAAAAAAAATTGAACATTTAAAAAAAAAATAATAATTAAATAATTATCGACAAAAAATAATTATTCAATAGAGAACCCCTTCACGCCAAGTTACCGTTGGAGGTGTAAATAACTGAACTATTTCAGTCACAACATTTTGTATTTGTTTAGTGATAAATTAAGGATTTCCACTGAATTGGCGTAATTATTTCCCTCCATTAGTATTCAGGACAAAGAGGAATAATTCGGTAACTATCCCAGAATTGCTGCATTGAAATAAATCTCGACTTCTGGTATTACGTAGTGGAATCGTATTAATAAAAAAAAAATGTTTCTTCTTTTAAAAAAATAACCGTGTATAAACATCCAAGACATTTAAACATAGAATTTTGTTTTACAAAATTCATTGCCCTCAAGCCGTTTACTTCTACATATATAATATATTCATGATGTCCTTTTATCATAGAAGAATTCTGTTGGCCCTTACGGAACAAAGAAACGTCCCCCAAATTGGAAAATCACGTCGAGTAAACTTTATTTTTAAGGACCAGTCCCCAAAAAAATACCGTCCCGCGAGTTTCATTTTGGGACAACTTTCTTAGAATTTCAACAATGCAATTACCAAACTTCAGATTTCGCAGAGCTTTTTATTTTTATTCTGTTCGTATTGCGTTCTAATACAATTTAAAAGTAATTTCGTTGAATTTCTGGCCATTTTTAGACATAAATTTTATGACGTCCTTTTAACGTTCTTGAAAACACTTCTTCATATTTTGGACTGCATGTTTTTTTTTTATTGAAGTGAAACTTATATAGCACCGTTGTGATTTAAAACTCGAATGAAATGGAAATGGCACTAAAAAGAGACAAACACATCTGTAGGATTTAGTCTCCAAGGGAATAAGATAGAATGAAACCTTACTTACTTACAGCACCTACGCACTGCGCTCATTGGCCGCTTTGATTATGATCACACTTTTCAAGGCTCTTATTGGTTGAGATTGTTTTGGTGAAGTTTCGTGTGAACTGCACTCGATTTTATGAATACAAGTAACCCAGTGCTCCCGCCTGGAGTCAGTGAGACTATGGCATCCCCAATATGGATATGTTGCGAGACTGAAGGTAGTGGGGAGGGGAAGGAGATTGAGAAGACAAAGGTGGGGAAGTACCTGGCCATTCAGATCTGGCCAAACTTTGGTGATTTAGTAGGGATGCACGGGTTCATGGGGTAAGGTTTATCCAGGTCCTGGCGGCAGATGCCTCTGACCACCTGCGCGTGGCGGGCCGGATCGAGGGAGACACTGGTTGAGAGAAGCCATTTGACTTCTCCATCCAGCACTGAACCGATCGCTTTGGACTGCAAGATGACACTGCTTAATGAATTCATACGTCTGTTACTCCTGTACACTGACCCCCATATTCCTACCTAACCCTACAGATACCTATTCCTACCCATTCCCACACAGCAGTGGCTGTCCGTGAGTTTTCAGTGAGTTAGAGTGCTAAGATTTAAAAATATGACTTTATTGATGTTTTTGTAGCTGAAAACGAGTTTTATTTATTTTCAAAATTTCGATATTTTGTATGAAGATTTTCAGTAGGTATATCTTCGTACAAAAATTAGAAATTTTGAAAAAAAAAAAAAAAATTAGTTTTCAGCTACAAAAATATCAATAACGTCGTATTTTTAATCTTAGCACTCTAGCGCACTGAAAACTCACGGACCGTCACTGCTACATATACCTTTTTCCTTCCCAGAGCTTCCTCTCTTTCCTTAAAAAGACACTCTACACAGCATCCCCTAAGATGACATACGCCCTGAGGGAAATTATTTTCCTCAGGGCCTCCTGTGTGGAGCTAACGTAAAAAAAATAAAATTCCCTTTCTACCTTTATGTTACTTAGTATATAGCGCAATATACAGTAACAAACACAGTAACAGTAATAGATAATTTGTTAATAGATAGTTAATAGATAAATAATAGATAATTAATAACAGTAATAGATAATTCAGTACGCAGAGTATTTCAGATCATATTATTTAGTTTTCACTCTATTCGACAACTCAAATAAATATCGGATATCTTTACATGCTCACAGTTTACAAGATGAAATTACTCTCGGGTCTAGCGGCTAGCGGGGGATTTAGCACTTGGAAGTAATCTCTTTATTTACCAAAGCCAGTCAGTCGGATAAATCTCCTTGCTATCCACCTTATCTTTTATTGCATGAACCGGATAATCCTGAATCTTAGGTAATAAGATCAGTTGCCGGAGAATACAAGAAATGAGAGTATTACGGCGAGATCGATTTAAATAGGACGAACATTTTTTATATGAAAGTCGAAATAAACGATGTTGTAGCGGCGGTAATTAAAGAAAATGCAAAATTGTTTTACGGTAAACAATTAGTCATTATTTGGAGTAGGTTCAATCAATTTGCAAGTATGACAGAGTTAAAAAATAGTAAAACAGTACAAAAATATAATAATAACTTAATTAATAAACCAAAGCAAACTAATTTAACCGCTCGTTAAACATTTTAACAAAAGGTCACGAGCATTCGCTTTTTTATATTAACTCCACACAGTTATATATTAATTAATTAAACATATATTAACTACACACCTGGGGAAAATAATTTCCCTCAGGGTCTATGTCATCTGGGATGCTGTGTGGAGGGTCTTTTTGAGGAGAGGAAGGAATGAATATTGGTCTTGAAAAGACCCATGTTGTAGGAAGGAAGAAACACAAATTGATTTCAGGAGCAACTTTATTGATTTTTTTGTGAGTTAGTAGTAATTGTTTAGTCGTCTCATGTTAATGTTATGAAATATAAAATAAAACATTTAAATATCGTATGAAAGCGTTTTTGGGATTAAAATTTTGACTATAATTTATTTGAAAAATGACCGATTTTGGAATCGGTCATTTGTAAGTCAAATTTAAGACCGACAAAACGCTTTTTCAACAGTTTTAATTTACTTTATCATTAAAATCAAAATAAAGTTAAGGCAAAACTATTCACAAAGGCAAATCGTTCCACAACCGAGCTGTTGAACACAAGAACAAGTCGAAGAAGCGACCCGTTCTCATGTGACAAATGTCAACCGTGTACATATGTTGGGCACTATGGGTTAGCTGAAAGAATTTCAGTCGTGGCGGAGGTTTTCACGTGAAGATGCGCGGGTGGAATCGGAAGGCATCTTAACTTTTTCGAGTTTCCACATAATCTTATATTTATTTGTGTGGACGAGCGGCGGGTGCATCTCGCACCTTTTTAGTAAAGGACGAAGCAAAGAGGGAAAGAGAAGGTGATAATGAACAACTCTCAATTTACACTAGAAATATGAAATGGCTTGTTGCAATATTGTTTTTTTAATGTTTTATTTCAACCATTTGACATTTTTTCTTACTTAATTTAATTCGAATTAAGCTTATATTTTTAATATCTTGTCCCAAGGGCGTCTCAATTTCGTCTCGTAATCAAACTAGTAAAAAACTTAGACCTCGAATTAATTTAAATGTAAAAAAAGGTAGCACGGACTTCAGAATTATAAATATTATAAATTAGATAATTGTTAAATGTGACACGTTTTCAGAATTTCAAGTGGCAATTAAAATTTAATCATTGAAGACATTCTCACTGTGCTAATTCGACCCTATCTCCTTAGGTCATATTTATCTGTATCATACTTCGACTAAGTACTATCGACATTATCTTAATTTTCTCAACGTTTATTTTTATAGGCTGCTATCTTTATATATGATTTCGAGATTCTCCCCGATCAAAATCCAGATATTGTCTGGATTTTCCAAAAATTTTTAATGTGCGACATCTTTTGACTTTTCTGCAAGCTAGAATTAATATATATATATATTTTTCGAACAATTTAATGAGTGAAACTTAAAATTGCACCTAATATTTAATAATTGAAAACAATATTTCCAATAATTAAGATAGCAGCCAATTAAAGTGTACGTTAAGAAAATTAGTAGTTGTTGGTTGAAGTAAAACTGTTAAAAATATGACCGAAGGGAAAAAATCGAAATGGAAAAAAGACCGAAGGCAAAATAAAATAAATCATGGTTTTTGGCAATGCTTTTTTAGTGAATAAATTAAAATAGGCGGCTGGTGTTAAACGAGAATATAAACCTTATTAACGTCTTCATGAGAAGTGTTATTGTTAGCGATGTAAGTTATTTATATTTAAAATTACTAAAAACAATACCTTACCATTAACATATTTTACGTAGAACTATTTTAAAACTTTATAACCAGTTTTCCACCTCTAAAGTTAGCGGTAAGCACGAGATTTTATTTTTCTAGACGATGGGTTAATAACTTCGGGAGGTATTCGTTTAGAAACATCTTAAATATTTGTAACATGTTCTTCAGAATCAATTAAAATGAACGCGGCGGAAAGGTCGAATCTCCAAGCCCCCTATAAGGTGAATTTGAATGTACGTTCGTCTAATACGCCGTGACGGGGGTGTATATTTGTTTACACGCTTTCTTCACTTACGTCGTTAAGATTCCCACATTATTTGTCTTCTTCTTCTTTTCTTTGATAGGGCAAATTCGACAGTAGGTCCATCCAATACACGGGTTGCGAGTCGCAATTTGTATACACAGCTTCTTTACTTACGTCGCGCGTCGTAAAGATTCTGAATATATTTATATATATATATATATATATTATTGCTGATTTGGATGATATTGTTAGATTATCTATTTAATTTAACTTTCATTCTATGTTACCTAGTTTGTGTCAACTCTCCATGGAACCTGTATTTTTTATCTTATTTATTATGTTACCTGTATTTTCAAATTTTTATTTTCATTGTAATTTAAAAAAACATGTATTGCATTATATATAAAAACTCTTTTAGAGAATTATTACATACATGCCTATTTCGTATTGTTTCCACGTTCGTTAAAATAAAACAATCTATTTTTAAAAGCAAAGCTCGTCACATTTATGTTGTTTTGTTCCGATATATCCGTGAAATATTTACCAGAAAATTTGATTGTGTATTTCGGGAAATTTATTTGGCAACCATATGCAGGATATAATTGGACAAATATTGTGAATTTAAATCGCATCATTACATTTTGTGCTTGTTCGTTATATTATTAATGCAATGAAATTAGTGGAAAGTTTTTATTTAGATGTACGGGATTCAAATTTCACAGAAAAGCATACATTGATTCGCAAATATTGCACATATTTGTGTATAAAATGTTCGATGTTAAAAGGATCCGGTATTTACATTGTGAAATGGTAAACGAATGTTTTTTTGCATTAGCTTCACACAGATGACAAACAAACAATTTCCCCCGGGGCCTACGTCATTTTCGGGGATGTGGTGGAGGGTATTTTTAGGGAAAGGAAGGAGATGAAGTTATGGGAAGGAAAAAGGTATGAGGGGTGGTTAGGAATATGGGGGTCAGTATGTCCTAAACGACGGACGTTAGAACCCATCCCTCCCACCGCGGTGATGGGTGGGTCTAGGGATAGGCGATGGGTCGAGAGAGTCCGGCCGGAGAGGTCAAAAGGTCTCCCTCAACCAGTCTCTCCCGTGGTAGATAGTATTTACTCACAAATAAATTCCCAAGTTAAAGTCCCACACTAAAATCTTTAATGGCCTATATCTTATTATTTAAACAAAAATAAATAAGGCAGCTCACATCCGTACTAGATATTTGATATAACTTTTGATTACAAAAATAATTTTTAGTTTGGTTGGATATTTTGATCTCAAATCAAAATTTAAGATTTGTTTGAAACTGGCCAAAATGGGCCGCGCATACGTTCCTCTGCTACGCGAGCGGCTGAAAGAGGAAATAAAACAAACAAAATTTCCACAAAATCGAGGAATCAGAGGCAAATCTTCAAATAATTTATTTCAGATACACCTGGTCGTATTAACTGAGTGTTGATTTCTGTATAACTCTTCTTCGATATATAGAGCAAGATCATTAAATGCTTTGATAGCTCGGTATTAGTGGTGTCTTTGTTTTGGCCAAAGTTTACGAACTTGTTGTTTTTTTTTAATGTTTAGTGTGTTCATTTCAAAAACAGTATTTAATTCTGGAATATGTTCGAAAACAACGAATCTATTTGCAATTGACTGTCAAGCGTAATTTTAAATTTTCCCAACTGTTCCCTACCGCTTGTAGCTTGTAGCTAGCTAAGACTATGGCGTCCCCAATTAAAGTATGTTCATATGGTTTTGTATTAGTGATCGACGTACCGGTGGATGCAATCTGTTAGCCATAAGTTATTATAATAGTTTTTCTAATCTTTTAACTAATATCGCACAAGAGTCCCAACTTTTCCCTACCACCTAAAGCCAGTGAGGCTATGGCATCCACAATAATTCAAGTGTGTACACATGGTTTTCTATTAGTGATCAACGTACCGGTGAATGCAATCTGTTAGCCATTAGTTGTTGTAAAAGTCTGTCTAATCATTTCATGTGACTCCCGCACAAGAGTCCCAACTGTTCCCGTCTGGAGCCAGTGAGACTATGGCATCCCCAATTGGAGTATGTTGCGAGGCTGAAAATAGTGGGGAAGGGAAAGAGATGGGCGAGAAAGTACCTGGCCATTCAGATCTAGTCACCAAATACGGCTAAACACATTTCAAGCAACATTTCAATTCTGAATGATGTTCTTACACGTAGCGATACTGAGAGTATCTTCCACTCTGGAATTTGCCGCAAATATACCGTTTCCATTATCAAATCGTGAATTAGCAAAAATTATTTTTAAAAATTACTTTTATTTTAATGAGGAAAATTTGATGACATGTCTGAACTAGAAAATGTTCTAATCTAACAGATTTTCAGATTACGCCAAAAAAAATATTAAGGGAAAGAACTTTATGAATTAATCTCTGTTTTTCTGCTTTTCGTTTTAATGAAAATTAGAAAATTATTATTAAAAATATTTTTTCCAAAAATGTTTTTAAAAATATGTGCGTGTATATGTATATAATCTAATAATGTGTATATTTTATGTACATGTCTCAATTTTTAAAAAGGAAATGTTAAAAAAATACGTTAACAACCTGATACCAATCAGTTTAACGGACTTAATATATATTTTTTTAAATGTAAATATATATAAAAATAAAGAAAGTAAAAAAATAAAATAAATAAAACTGATAAATTTCTTCTCAGTACGATGGCAAAGATTTCTGTGAAGATTTCTAAAACAATATGCAATATGCAGTTTGAAAACTTCCACAGGAACTAATCTCCTAGCGGAATAACGTGGCGCCATTAAAACAGTTATAACATCGCTGATTTCCATTCAGCAATTTTGCCGCTCGTAAATCTAAGAATGTTTAAAGTAAAATTTCCGCTTGCTGCCCCCCGAGTGGTAATACCGTATACTAACTATATCACCGTTTATATTTCACTCGTCGTCCGGCATTTTATAGGGGGATAAATTCACTGAGCTCCTGTGATCATTTCCATCCATCGAACCCAAGAACAAAGGAGATTTAATGTACATACTGATTATGCGCACACATACAGCTTCCGCAGGGCTGGACTTATGATGTGTTGCGGCCCATGCAGAAGGTGATATTTTTAATAACTGGGTTCTGATGTTTCTTTCATGGTTAGAGTGTTGTGTGGAGAGAGAATTTTCATGGATAGAAAAGAGTAAACATAAAAGCCGGCAAACTAATTTCATAACTGAGTTGTTCAGCGTAAGAATCAATGGGAAAAACACTTGTAGGTACCTACTTCTCTAGGGACAAATATCAACCGTGTGAAGATTGTGAGCGTGTGGCGTACATTTTGAGTCTGTACCGTCGCCGAAGGGAGCAATAACACCAGTCATTCATGCATCTTCAATTGACGTTCTGGCAGAAAAAAAAATAGCAGACTCTTTTTGAAGTGAAACTTCTATAGCCCCGTTGTGATTTGGAATTCGGATGAAACGGAAATGACGCACACAGCACCTGCGAAGCATCAAACTCCTATCAAGGCACCTATTGGTTGAGATATAAAACGGAAATGACGCTAGGTCTGCGCTCATTGGCCGCTTTGATTATGTCCTCACTTTTCAAGGCTCATTAGTTCTTCGTAGGTTGAGATTGTTATGGTAAAATTTCGCTTCTAACGCGTGTGAACTGCACTCGAATTTTTTTTTTTTTTTACATTAACATTTTTACATTAACATTTTTACATTAACATTTTTACATTAACATTTTTACATTAACATTTTTACATTAACATTTTTACATTAGAATTTTTACATTAACATTTTTACATTAACATTTTTACATTAACATTTTTACATTAACATTTTTACATTAACATTTTTTACATCACACAGGAGGCCTTGAGGAAAATAATTTCCCTCAGGGCCTATGTCATCTTTTAAGATGCTGTGTGGAGGGTGTTTTTGAGGAGAGGAAGGAGTGAACATGTTGTAGGAGGGGGGAAACACAGAGGCCGCAAATCGTTCCACAGCCGAGCTGTTGAACTCAAGAACGACCCCTTCTCATGTGACGAATGTCAAATTTGGCGTGTTTCCCGACTATGCACCGGTGCCGAGGGGATCAATGACGCTAGTTCCTCATAGCATCTTCCATTGTTTTACCGGTAGAACAAGGACATCATTCCCACCTGACGTCTGTGCTATAAAGATTGCAACCCGTTTGTTAATTAGGAGAATCTATCAAATGGACCGTCCGTTTCTGCACAGAGTGGAGGTTTTTTGAGGTATTTTGGGGCTCCAGAACAGAGATGGCTGCCAAATTCAACCGTGGGGCGAACTTGCAAATTGTATAGGGTTAGCAGTTGTGTACTATTAGAATATCTGCGGGCCCTGTACAGTACGCCCAGTTTCTGAGAGGCTAACTTAACTCTGGTTTCGATGGAACCCCCTTACCTGAGCTGGTCACTTAGAGTTACACCAAGCATATCGACGGAGGTCCTGTTCGGAAGATTGCTTCCGTTGAAGGATTCTAAGTGCTCCTTAATAATTGGGGTATACTGCGGGACTGAAGAGTATGGGGACGAAAAGGAGATGGGGGAGAGCAAGGTGGAGAGGTACGTGATTATTTATAAAATGCGTTTAAAGCCATTTCAAGCAAAGTTTAGATTCTGTATTGTTGGTCTTTCACCGGGAAAATAATGGGAGTTTCTATCACTCGCACTTTGGTTGGACAGGGGTTTAACTTCACTTTACCTCGTTCGACGATTAAAACGATTTCTCATAATATATTTATATCATTTCTGATTTTAAGGTTGAAGTATTATTTATAAAGTATTTTAACTTCACATATTTGAAAGGAAAATATTTAAATATGACATATACTTACCATTTTAGAACACACTTAAACGTGCACATTAAACCATGTGCAACCAGCTGGAGCATAATAATTCATAGCACAAAGTTCTAACTACATTTCACTAATGCGATAGGGCCACGTTTCAATTAAATATTTTCTTTTAAAATACTTTACACAATATCAATTGTTTTTTTATTTTTTTTTATATTTAATTTAAATTAAATTTGATATTTTTATTATATGTAATACTTACAGAATTTGATAATAGAACTGTCAAATTTAATTTTAATTAAATATAAAAAAAAATACTTAACACAAGATTGAACTTCAAAATTTTAAATCGTTAAGTAGATTATGAGTTCGCCTTTGCAAATTATATCTCAGAACAAGGTGAGGTGAGGTAAGAACCCTATCCAACTAAAGGGACGAACTATATTGAGACTTGTAACAACGACCAACTGTCAAATACAAACAAAATGCAAATTAAAAAAGGTTCAAAGTGATATTACAACCTTGTGAAACAAGTGGAAGCTTTGAATACTCGATGTTAGAACTTTGTCATACAAGTATCTAAAGAAATACAACACAGACGGCTCTGAAAATTATTTTGATTGTGGAAATAACATTTTTGAAAAAATCTCAGTTGGAATCTTGTCCAAGTAAGGTGATGCAAGTATACTCTTATTTACATATTATTTTATGTGATTTAAATGTAAAATAAAACATTTTAATAAAATAAATTTTACTTCGCACCTTACACTTCGACCACGGTAGCCGACTTTTGTTGATCATGTTTGCTAATGACGGATTTATAAATCCGTCATTGGTTCCCAGCGCCTTTTACAATCCCCGGCCTGGTTGCACGTTTTATCTGCACGCCTGACAGATCCGGCCCTGACGTGTCTCATTTAATGTAACATACATAAGTAACCTGGTGTGAGTTTAGCCCTGGCTTAGTAAAGTTACCGACGTGGGTTGGTTGGTTAGGCTATAAATCTTTAAAATTGATGGCGCATTTCTGTACGCTTTACTTACTTTCTATCGACGTGACGAAACGCGATGTGAACACGTAGTTTGCCAAAACGTCGTTAAATTTTCCAACGAACTGTTTTCTTATAAATTTTCAAATTTATCAGCTTTCTGCAGTATTCTCTGGGTCTAGAATATACGAACATTCTGGTTATGAATTGCATGCGTAGTTTTCCTTATTTACAGCGTACGTAGATAACAACCATAGTAATAATTAGTTGAAATTTGTATAGATGCATGCATGACCAGAGGGTCAAGGACGGTGAAATCGATAACTTTAAATTTAGGATCGATAGGCGTAACTACCGATGATTTTATATTATTTTCCCGAACACGGCCGCACTGTTGATAGCCAGACCAATATTGACAGGGAAAAAATAAGAAATCGATATATAGTTATGATGGCAACACTGGCGGATCTGTCTACGGAATTACATTCCTAAATTTCAAACGACTTCGTAAAAATCAAAAATACTAATAAATAGATAATTTCAAATTGAAATACAAACTTTAATACACATTGGCGCTTTGCCTGTACTTTATGAGACTAAACGGGAGTTAATGAGGTCTTTATTCATATTTTAACCACTTTCGTTTCTTCAAGATCAATAAATTGATCGCGTCTTAAAGAATTATTTTAGTCTATGGATCGCCTATACGATTTCTATCAATTCTAAGAGCATCGTTAATTTAACTCCATTCATTAATAAGCCAGTTATTTTGCATAACTAACTAACGACATTATTCAAAATATTTTGTATATTGACAGCAACTCAGGAGGTCGCGCTAAAATTCAATCGTCTGTCAGAATATCTCTTATCAATTTTTGACCGTGCTCGCAAACATTGATAACTCATCATAGATGACGGATTTAGTCAATATTGTATTGATAAGGGGTTTTCGATCGTCCGTGCAGATACCTCCAGGTATATTTCAATCTTAAATGCAAAACGTTGACCTTTTCCAGAAAAAAAAAACTTTTTTTCGACTATTCAGTAAATGAAATAAATTTAGAAAGAGTAACTGAAATGCGAGATCTTGGTTTAATAATGTATGAGAAACTAGACTTCAAAGTCCACGTTCAACAAACTATAGAAAAGGATATAAAAAAATTAGGATTTGTATTAAGAACAATTAAAAACATTGAATCGTACAAATCATTAAACTGTTGTACATATTCCTTGTTAGAAGCCTAATGGAACATAACTCCATAGTCTGGTCGCCCAAAATGTTGAAAGAATTTAAAGAAAATTTCTACGTTTCGTAAATTTTAAACATAATATCTTTTACACCGTATAATACCCATCGTAAATGAATATTTTAAATATTCCAACTTTAGAAAACAGAAACCTAACCTAACATAACCTTTTTTATTAAAATTATTTAACTCAATATTTGATTGTGAACTCCTGCAATTAATAAATCTTCATGTAGCACCTATACGAACAACTAGACAAATATTAACATTTTATACATACTTCTCATTCTAATTATAGTTTGCATTCTCCAATACTCCTAACTATTTCTACCTAGTTCATAAACTATTTTTATTTCTATTTTTACTTAACTTACATTCTAAGTCACCTACTTTGTGCCAACTCTTATATTTTACGTAATCTATATTTTGTTTCTTATAATTTATGTTATTTCTTGTATTTTGTCAAAAACATGTACTGCACTATATGTATAAGCCATATGGTCGTTTAAATAAATATATTAAAATAAAATAAAATCTTCAACCATGCCATCTTCTTCCTCCCTCCGTTTTCTTCAATGTTACAACAATCACCAAAATGGAGAACTTATATTCCTCCTTGTTCCAGGCTAACTAAGCCTATATAATTCTTATGGGATATCGTGTAAATAAAGGAAATAAAACTACGATTTTATTCGCCGTAACAGAGATACATTCTTAGCATGGAGTATAGCGGGCATGTTTCGAGCAAAAAAAGTGTTAATAAAAAACACTGCTGAATTCTTTAATAAATATTTGTAATTTGTTTAAGCGTCTGCTATCTTCAACGATCAACGTTTAATCTTTAATCCCTGTATTCAACTTCTGTTTTGCGCAATTGCCAGGAGGATATTTACTAAGTAACCATATTTGTTTTCATCGGCTCTTTAATCTCAGAATACACTGCGCGTGTTTCGCACGAACAGACTCCGCTCCGAAACTCCGCGCCGTTTGGCAAAAAAACAGTAAAAAAATCTCAAGGGAGACGATATATTTTACGATTTTGCAACGCATTGACGCTTTGTTCACATTTATTTTATGAAGACATCAAATAGCAGAATTATTGCGATGTCGTTTTATTACACATCTGCTGGTAATTTTCTTCCAGTGTCATACGTAAAGTTCTTTTATTCCACATCTGTCAGATATCGGCCTAGTTTCGGTGTCTCGTATAAAATAATGTCCACATCTTTGATTTGGAAATTGAACCCTAATAATGTCATAAAGATCCTACTTAAATCACGCACTGTATCCGCAAAAAATTCCATTTAATTATTTATTTATTTATTAATCTTCAGGCCTCGTGCGTATTCTGTCAGAATATTTTCACTTTGTAAAAAAATCAAAATAAACGAAACATTTCTGAATGTATCCGAAACTAAGAACTGTTTTTGAAAGTTAACTATTTTTTTTATTCACTGGAGGGCTTTTTGCCACAATATGGCACTATTTAAAATACCTTGGATTGCTTTGCTGCCAATTTTGTTAAATTTTCCCTTATTTGTAAGTAATTAAATAGAAGTTTACGATTTCATAATATTTTTTTTATAAATCTAACCAATATATGATAATCGACAAAAGATAGGTGAATTCATTAGCTATATATATTTGTATGTATCTGTATTAAAATTCGGAGATTTGTTTTTTTTTTAATTTGGGCGGAAAATATTCAAAATGATCACCAAAAAATGTCGAGCAATCGGAGACAAAATTTTTAAATTGCGCTGTCGCTCCAGTGGTTAAATGAATACCGCACAAGAGTCCCAACTGCTCCCTTTGGAGCCAGTAAGACTATGGCATCCCCAATTGGGGTATGTTGTGAGATTGAGGGTAGTGGGGAAGGGAAGGATATGGGGAAGAGGAAGGTGGGAAAGGCTTGGCTATGCAGATCTGGTCACCAAACACGGCTAAAGTCATTTCACGCAACGTTTCAATTCTGAATGGTGGTCTTACACCAGAGAGATAGTGAGTGTATCTTCCACTCTGGAACGTACCGCAAATAAACTAAATATACCTGGCTATGCAGATCTGGTCACCAAACACGGCTAAAGTCATTTCACGCAACGTTTCAATTCTGAATGGTGGTCTTACACCAGAGAGATAGTGAGTGTATCTTCCACTCTGAAACGTACCGCAAATAAACTAAATATTGTTTTAAATGAACTAATTGTAAAATAACACAAATTAATCAAATAAAATATATTTGCCACGCTGGGATTCGATCCCGCGACCTTCGGATTGCGAGTCAAGAGCCTTACCGCTAGACCACGCCAGCCGTGTCTATGTGTAATGGAATATGCTCTCAAATTTTATTATTGCAAAATGAAAAGGTTTTAAAAATGGCTCACATTACGTTTATGAAAAAAATACGTACATTTTATTAGACAAATATATTTTAAACGTTATCGTCACCTCACTTTTTAGTTGTTTCACGGACTTTCATGAAGGTGTACTTTTAGATTTGAATTTAAATATGGTATTTTATCTTTCTGGCGCCATTTAAGGCGCTATAAACCCGCTCAAAAAGAAGATGTAGAGATACGTAAATACGAATGATAGAGAGAGCGCGCTTTTATTAAAAACGATAATATTGAAGCAAAAATTGTGATCATGAGAAATGTCTAAAATAGCAATTAAAGAAACACTATGAATTTTTTTATAACTTGTGAAAAACGTGTTTATGATAATTTTCGGAGCATACTTTGCGGTTTTTTTCTATCGAGGGAATTTAATAAAATTGCCGTTTTAGCGTGAAGAACGTATAGATATTATCTTCAAAAATAACATTTTTATTTTTTGAAGAGCTTCCAATCTTAAATTATTTAAGAAAAATATGTAATAAATCGGTAGAAATGCGGAAAACCGGGCCTTAAATCATATTTCTCACATTGATAGTAAGGGAGACACAACGATTACTACGAGATCTATACGAGATTTTCTCAAAAGCGAATAAATTAGCCCGAGGGGTTAAAGCCTTTTGTACGAGCTTCTACACGTTAGTACTAAAAATTATACAGTATTATACATAACTGAACTGCCTCGGTAACAATCTTTTGTTTTTTGTTATAAATTGAAGATTTTCGCTGACTCGACACAATTATTTCCCTCCATTAGTATTCTGGCCAATTAGCAAAACGTATTACGGTAGTTAATCCCAGAATTTATGTGCTGATGACATCTAGTATTAGGTACAAAGTGGAATCCGAAAGCTTAATGCGAGCAATTCCGAACTACGGAAAAATGCATCATTTAGAATTATGTACAAAAATGACAAGTCAGTGAAAATCCTTTTGTCTAACAATAAATTTAACCGTATTTAAATCATTTAAAAGAGTATTGTAGTTCATCAAAACCAGAACAGCTAAACTGTTACCTGGGATGAGGTGGCAACAATGTACAAGGTAGATTACTATGAGCAAAGAATGATTCGCATGGCAGATGTAAAGAGTAGGTTAACGATTTTCAAGAAAAGAAGGTATTTTAAATACAAAAATATATTAAAATAAAAAATTAAATCCTAACAAAAACTAAGGCTGTCTGAGCAAAGGGCTTGCTTAGGTTAAAACAGTTTATAGTAGTAAGTTGAAAGGACGTATGATGAAATCTTCTTTTGTGAAAACGAATCTCACATCGTGAAAAGGGCAGGACTCCAGACAATAAATTGGCTCCCAGCCAAAAGGACTCTGCAGAAGCAGTAGAGGCGGATGATTCTCGATGCCAATCATCCCTCCAGAACGATTACCAGTCAGCTCCTAAGATGGCGAAAACGATGATCAGAATCGTTGCGATCTTCAAAAAAAGGATCCGTCGTGTTGCGGTCGAGAGGACCGCCCAAAGCTCTCGGCTGTAGCACAAAGAATGACTGGGTTTCTTTTCAAATCTGTTGATTTGAATCTGTGCAGGATTAACAACTGTTGCATTCCAAAATATTGCAGTTGAAATTATAATATAACCAATACCCAAATGTCAATGGGCAAGCACTAGAGGTGCCACACACCGAGATTATGAATAAAGTGTGTATAAGGGAGTGCACACACTTTGTTACAAATACTTTTATGTAACAAAACATTTAAAAACTTAAAAAAGGTCAGATTTTATTTTGGCTTTTTTCAATAGCTTACACATGTGGGTTCCAGACGTGAGAGTTTTACTCAAGTTTACTTCTGACAAAGGAATGATTTTACTTTAAATTCATTTTAGAAGCAATTTAAAGTAAAATCATTTAAATTGCTTCTAAAATGAATTTAAAAGCACAGTATCTAAAATATATTTTCCACAGCTACTAAAATGTCACTCGGTGTTTTCGTATTCAATCATAACCAATTAACAATAATTCCACCATTACCATCACACGAAATGTTTGTCATTGGTGACCCCTTCAAAAAACCCAACTAATAAAGAAACAAATCTCTTATTTATGATACCAATATCGCCTTATCAAATTAACCCCAAGGGCCCTAGATGTGTAAATGATACTGACGATGGTTTTGTACTGATTAATAATGTGATTAGATTACCGATACGTGATATGCTAATAACTAGGCGTCATTTTTGTCTATTTCATGAAGGCGAATAAATGAAAAAAACTTCATATTTATGGTATTATTTGTTCCGAAATATGATTGTAAATTTTCATGGCAAAAAGTTTTTTCGTTATTTATTTTTGTTCGGTGTATTTTTCCTTTCCCATAATCCGCGGCTCAGTTCGCCTTCATGTTCGTGCGTGTAATCGCAGCATAAGAGCTGGTATTACAGAATAATTTAAAATATATAATTTTTTTATATTTGAGATTCTTATATTCCAGGAGGTGGTGATTGTGAATCATTTGATGGCCGGCGTGGTCCAGCGGTAAGGCTCTTGACTCGCATTCCGATGGTCGCGGGATCGAATCCCGGGGTGGCAAATAATTTTTCATTTATTTCACAATTTATTAATTTAAAATAATATATAGTATATTTGCGGCACGTTCCAGAGTGGAAGATACTCTCAGTATCGCCCTGGTGTAGGACCACCATTTAGAATTGAAACGTTGCTTGAAATGGCTTTAGCCGTGTTTGGTGACCAGATCTGAATAGCCAGGTACTTCCCACCTTCCTCTTCTCCATCTCCTTCCCCTCCCCACTACCTTCAGGCTCACAACATACCCCAATTGGGGATGCCATAGTCTCACTGGCTCCAGACGGGAGCAGCTGGAACTCTTGTGCGGTATTCATATAAAAAAAAAATTATTACTGAATTTAAAGTTTGTGTTCTTCATGGTTTTCTGCGTTTAGTTTTGGTGAAGCCATCAATTACTAGTTACCGAGATCTAAACTACTTTATTAATATTAATTGGATTTTGTGAATTTTAATTGCTACCATAATTACGTGTGATCTACGTCTTGGGTCTTCCCAAACTTAAAACTTCACGAACAGGTCCAAAGTAATGACCGGTTTCAATAGAATAGCCGATTTGTCAGGATGGCCGAGTTTACAAGCTCGAAAGTGTTCTGGAATCTCAAATCATAAAGCTTTATACTGCTTTTATTTATTTTAGCAATCTAGCGTCGGAAATATTTAAAACTGTTAATTTTTGCTTGGGTAAACAATAACAGTAATTATATTTCTTTGCAAAATACTTGCACATGGATAGCATTTTTAACATTGACGTTATGTTAAATTCCAAATACCAAGGTAAAATAAATCGAGCCCAAAACACGTTGAGTGCGCCATTGTTACCAACCATTATTACTGTTACTATGATTACTCACCTTTTGGAGGTTAGGTGCATCAGGCCGGATTGAGACTCTATCTCAGCGCCGTGGGGAAAGGCGATTTTACCTTGATAGATGGGGGTGTATTTTAAATCAAACATCGGTTTCACTTTGGAAATTAAAATATGACGTGTATTGTACCGAAAGCAAATAATAACAAATAACAGAGTGACTCACCCCGAGGACCGAATGCAATCTAACCTAACTAACGTTCCCTGCACTTCCTAGTCGATCCGCAACTCATCACAACGGGATGGCTAGGATTAGCCTGATGACCAGCCCGATCGTCATCCTTCAGTCTCCTCCGCGGCAGGGCAGGACCTCCTTCATGTAATGTGGATTTCCGGAGACGATCTGATCGTCATCCGAATTAGGGCCAATTGGAATTCCCTTCCAGCGAGGGTACGGGGCGCGCCAGGGAGCACGAGGGGACTTCCGAGGTATTACGGCTCGCGTTGATCTTCTTATCACCCAGCGGAGCGCATGTCCGGGGTATTTCGTGCAATAACGGAATCGATCTTACAGTCGACATTCGGCAGGTGCCCGCAAACGTGATCGGTTCGATGCAATTAAATAACCGATCGCCATGATATCTTGCGATGAATCATCCGGATCCGCGGTTGAACTATATCGGCACATTAAACTTAGTTGCACAATGATTTCTCGATATTCGAGTAGGATGGAACTTTAGTAACACCGGCACCCGTTTGTTTTTTCAAAACATTACGTCCCTTTATATTTTCACAATAAAATGCTAATTGACTGTCCCAGCTATGATGTTGCCCAATCATCATCGAAGCGAGAGTGAGTCTTCTTCTTTTTTCTTTTTCCGGAACCGGAAAACTAACGCCCCCTGTCCTCGGTGTTGCCCGTCCCCTCGTTGAAAAAACCATAGTCACCAATTAAACGGGTACTTAATAGTTCGTGCTGCTACGGATCAATGTTATAAAGCAGTGTTCATAAATGAAAAATTTAATGTTATAAAGTAGTGTTCATAAATGAAAAATTTAATGTTAGCAGTGTTCATATTTTAAAAATAAAAAAGATAATAATTTTAACACTGCTTCATAACACATCTGTCAGTAAATAAAAGAGATAGTTTAATATAAATATTATGACTAAAACAGTATAAATCCTTAACCTCTTCTGGTTTTAAATTCAACAAATTATTTGGAAATGCAAGTTTATTTTGCTCTGCGCTTTGCACCGGTCTGCTTATTGTATATTGTCCAAAGTCTGTAAACAAAATTAACAATGGAAACATTACGGAGGGAAGTTTACAGAGGAATGAGAATGGTTTACAAACGATCACAAAAGTTTCAGTGTTGCCGATAAACAATAAAACGCTTCATGAATAAATTTACAAGAATTTTGTAAAAAATATTCGAAGTACTCAGCTTTTATCCAAGCTTAAATTAGATTGACCTGCCACGTATATTACCACGCGATGTGACTTCTAAAAAAACGATTTTGTATTTTTCACTCCTTGCCTTGCAGTCAAGCTCAACGATAACTTTACTTGTAAACATAGTTGTTGATTTTATATTTTGATTCATTATTTCAGACCTTTTCTATTTTTGTAAGTTTTTTTTTTAAGACTAGTGTATACAATGAAAAATCGAGTGCAGTTCACACGCGGTAGAAGTGAAACCTTTACAAAAACTTACACACAATCTCAACCAATAGGAGCCTTGAAAAGTGAGCTCATAATCAAAGCGGCCAATGCGGTAAGGTTTTATTCTATTCTCTCGCTCCTGTAGATGTATGTGTTGGTCTCTTTTTAGCGTCGTTTCCGTTTTATCGAGTTTCAAATCACAGCGGTGCTAAAGAAGTTTCACTAATTAACCATAATTCATAGGTAAATACTGCCAAATAATCACTTGGTCACTATAGCGCTAGAGCCAATCGTAAATAATTGGTTCTACTTCGGAGGATTTCACTTTTTGAGGCGCGCCTCAAAAATGTCGAATACCGTAAATTTCGTTCCATGTGACTTTCCCACTCCCGGCCGCCTAGATGAAATCAGCGGCTCTCGCAGGCGGGCCCTATCTCTGCCTCAAAAGAGTATTGTTACTATAATGCGTTGTGTACTAGCTCGACGCGGGGTGAAATCTAAGTTTGGCTGGCCGCGTTGCACTGGCGTGATGAGTTACATAATAAAAACAGTCCTAGAGAAATACAAAAATATTCATGGCAGATTTTTAAATCGAAGTAAATTTAAGACTTACGCATTTTATAAATAGGTAAAATTCAAATTAAGTTTTCCGATATTTTGGATGCATGGATACTGGAATCCTTTTCCCCTTCGCTTCTCTCTTTTTTGTGGAGGTATTGCCTCGCCTACCCCATAGCACAAACCGTCACTGAAATAGACCCACCAAACTAAGCGAATGATTGTATTATGGTGACATAATAAACATAGGAATAAAACAATATTTATTGTGACAAACATGATAAACACAGTCTGGTACAACAATTCAGCTTGTCACCTGGTAATGCCTTTTTTAATATTTCACAGTAACTCTCTTGAAACAAATTAATGAAGAATACTAATTAAACACGTCGAGGCACGCTGCTGCGCATAATTAAGATTCTCATAAATTTAATTTAATATTTGATCCCTTCCCTGAAGAGGGGCACGTTCGTGTCAAAAATCTTTTTACAAAGCAGAACTTTAGCGTTTAACAAATTTCAACAAACAATTACATTATTAATATATTTACTATCTTTGCCAAAAATATTCGGGTTCATCATCTCAATAAAGACAGAGACAAACACTTCACATAATCATAAAACCGGAGCAAAACAACCAGACAAACTAAATATATCTCAATTTAATTGCTACATTTGGACAAATAATATAATTATTTAGCTGTAAGGTAATACAACAAACTTCCGCCCGGTATCAAACAAATTTAAAAAAAAAAAAACAAAATAAATGCATTAAGGCCCCGTATCCGAGCACGAAAAGAAGAAGATGGAGAGATAAGTAATTACGAATGTTGGAGAGAGCGCGCTAATATTTCAAACGATAAAATTGAAGCGAAAATTGTGAAAATGTTTAATAAAACACGACTCATTTAGATTAGAGCAAAAATCTCGAGGGGGTTGTCTAAAACAACGTTAAAAGAAACACTGAATTTTTTCATACATATAACTTGTTAAATAACATGACAGGCTTGAAAATAAAAATTTTCGGAGCATACTTTGCGATTTTTTCCTATAGAGGGAATTTCATATAATTTGCGTTTCGGCATAGGGATTGTATAGATATTATCTTCAAAAATAACATATTTTTTATGAGCTTAAAAACTTCAAATGTTCAAGGGAGATATGCAAGAAATCGGTAGAAATTCGGATAGCGGCGGCTTAAGTGTACATCAAATCTTGGCTTAAGGAGTTATCGGAAAAATAACTGATTAGTGTTTTTAAAAAAATCATCATAGAATTTACTGAAAATATCTTACCCAAACCATGATTTTGTGACATAGAAGTCGCTGAAAAGCCTCTATCCAAAATCTATTCCCCCTCAGTACAGGATCTCCTAGTGAGAAGATCTAAAAACATTTTCTACGTCACTTTTTCTTAAAATGTTAACATTATAATAATACAAAATTTAATTTTAAAAATATATTTTCGAAAGGTTAAACGGTTTTCTCTTCAAGAAGTTAGTTTACGTACATTTGTAAGGCTGGCTTTACATTCGTAAGTTTTTTCCCGTAATTCGCTCGTGTAGGCGAATTATGGCCAAATTACCAATGTAAACGACACCAAAAGTCACTTAACGTAATTTAAAGCATGTTACAGAACTTCTTCTTCCGGAAGTTTTTTGACAGGTCTAATCGCGTCCGCGCGAAATTACAGCCTTCTCACAGCTTATAAAATCAGTTTGATAAGCTGAGGGACTTTTTGTAAGAAATAGTACCAAAATGCGCCGTTGCGAAATGTCAAAAATCAAAAGACATTTGTTTTTATTGGATTATTTTCCTATAAAACTAGTATTTATTTCCACTTATTTGAGTTTTCTGAAAATGAGCATCCTTCTATTCAATTATCGGTCCAAACCTTTATAATCTCAATATTTCTGTTTTTAAAATTACGTATTTGAATACGAAGTCAGTTGCTGTCGGCAGCTGTCAGGTAGCTGTCATCCGAATAAAATGAAAGAAATCCATTAATTTTCGCTTTTGACGGCAAAAAAGTGCGTGGAGATTTGTTTAATTAAACCCAAATTCTATTTCAGCACTTTATTTGGTCCTTTTCGACTTTATTGACAAAATCGCGTAAATTTGACAGTAGCAGGTCGTTGTTGAAAGGAAGCCATCTTACCGCAAATAAATTTACAGATGTAAACGGTCGCATGAGCAGTTACTTAGGTCGAACTTCCGAAACACTTCCGTGATCATTAATTACCACAAGTCAGATGCATATGTAAACGCTCCTGGGAGTGACCTGTCAAAATCTTACGTAATCCGTAATTTTTAATTACGAGTGTAAAGCTAGCCTAAGCTTTATGAAAACTGTCATTATTGTACTAAATAATTTCACCAGCAGAAATCAAATTTCATTCCAAATTCCATCTGTGGAAAGGTAGCCAAAGAAAAATTCATGTGTATTTTGTAATATTTCCATTGTGGTTGAACGATGTGGACATATTGCAATTCTCTCCGCTTATTCCTGGGAGTTGAGCTCCACGTATAAAATGAAACAAATAAAATATAGGATGACATATTTGAACGTTATTAAATATTTGAAAATTGCACGCACATATGCCTCGGCGGTGCCAATCTCAATATCTACAGCGAAATAAAATATTTGAGGCATATCGTCTCTGATGACCTAAATGATAAAAATGACATAGAACGCCAAAGAAGAGTACTGAGTGCGACCAAAGTGCTCGCCAGGAGACCTACTGAAGACTTCCAGACTTACTGAATGAGCTTTTAGCGAACTATGGCTAAGATACACATAAAGCGTCGTGAACACATTCCGAGTACAGTACAACCACGCATACAGGGCGCTGCTCGGCCTCCCTTGGCGATGCAGCGCCTCGCAGATGTTCGCAGAAGGAATGGTGCATGGGTTTGCTGTTTTGATGCGCCACAGAGTAGCCGGGACGCGTCGGCGCTACCGGAGATCGGAAAACAGTCTTGTAAAGACCGTCGCCCAATGACAGTGACAAGGCGCGCCCTTACACCATAGATGGAGAATTTCCCTCAATCCACCGTAATACAAGTGTTAAATATGTTTTTCTTTTTATTAAATTAATTTTATTTTTAATGTCATAACATGAAGTTTATTTAGTTTTATGTTTTTTTTTATACGGCAGACAGAGTATTGCATTCACTACTCTGGTCAACTGAAATAAACAAACATTATAAGAAACTAACTAAGCAACCATCACCCGCAAGGGAAGGCAGAGAGAACTGACTGCCAAACAACTCGATCCTGGCACACACTCCTTGCCTCATTCACATTCACATGTAGTCTTATACATACTCTTCTATTTTTTTGACTCTTGACTTGGCCCGACTCAAGTATATGACTTACTTGATAGTGCCATGTCTTCCTTGGGCGTCCCCGACTTCTTCTACCATTCACATTTACGTCACATATACTCCGTATGCTCCTTATGCCCTAACCATCTGACCGTCTATTTCTTAATCTTACTCATTACGCTTAAGCCGCCGCTACCCGAATTTCTACCGATTTCTTACATATCTCCCCTAAACATTTGAAGTTTTTAAGCTCTTAAAAAAAGAAATGTTATTTTTGAAGAAAATTATATGAAATTCCCTCGATAGAAAAAAATCGCAAAGTGTGCTCCGAAAATTATTAAAAACACGTCTATTTATATTATTTTACAAGTTATATTTGTGAAAAATTCACAATGTTTCTTATGATACTTAAGATGCCTTCCACGAGATTTTTGCTCTATTTTAAACGAGTCATGTTTTATTGAACATTTTCACAATTTTCGCTTCAATTTTATCATTTAAAATATTAGCGCGCTCTGTCCAACATTCGTAATTATATATCTCTCCATTTTCTTCTTTTTGAGCGGGGAAGCGCCGCCTTAAATCAGCCTTGTATTCTTTGCGGATCTCCACATTTTCTCACACGATCATACGCGGTTTTAGCAAGGATCTTTCTACACTATCTTCAGTCTGCTTTCATCCTTTCTCTGCCAGTTCCATGCCTATTATCATTAATAAATCAAGTAGATGTCATAATATGTGAAAGGTTACCTTCTAATCTATTGTGGTTTCCTCAACCCTCCATTCAAACATACAATCACCTGCCATATATATTAATTAAATAGATTGCTGAATGTAATACACTACCTGGGTTGCCATTGATACACACAATAAATACCATATCCCCGCGCATTGACGCAATTCACTTATTCATATGCACGGATTCAGACTTAAAGCAAGCGCAAATACGCAGATAGTAGATTTGATTAAGCCGTGTTTACTATGGTGCAGCCGACATGGGACGTGATAAATCATAACAACGATTCTAGATAACTGCCAATGATAGATGAAATGATTAGGTTAACGCACGTGTCTCAACCTTTTTAGTGTCGCGACCCCCAAGCCAAAAATATTAAACAGCGATTCTAGATAACTGCCAATGATAGATGAAATGATTAGGTTTAGAAAAGGTATCTGTAAAATATTGTAATAAAAAAGTAAAACATAAAATTTTGTTGAGTTACCTTCGAATTATATTGAAAAGTGAAGCATGAAGGTTTACGTAGGATGTTTGCGCCAATCTGGAAATTGCTTATTTCTTTACTCAATTTGTACCATCCAGTACCTACCTTTCATCCATCCCATGCTAAGACAAAAACAAAATAGCTTCGTTCTATTGCCGCATGTATTTTGTTTTTTCACTTGTCGCACACGCTAACCGATTCTTGTAAAATTTGTGCATTTTACTTGATTTTGGAATAACGCAATAAGTTTAATTTGTGATCTTATTATTTTACCCGCCGCGGCTACAAATGTAGCCGTGTTTTTTGTATTGTGTTGTGAAACCATCCGTCACGCCAGCGCGTATGAACCTATCTGACTGTGAAAGTGAAGTGCAATTGCCGGTCAATATGTGACCTGTTTGATAGTTCGCCAGCCGTTGATCCAACGTCATTTGACGCCAGTGTGTTTGAACTGTTATAAAGACTAAAGTGAACTATTGAACTGTTATAAAGACTAAAGGGAACCATTGAATTGTTATAAGAACTACAGAACCAGTGGCAAATGACCATTCGAAAGTGGACTCGGTAAGTCTTGGCTTCATAATCCCTCCTTTCCTTTGGGCAGTTTATCAGTGAAATTGTTGTTTTAGACTCGCACCGCACCCGCCTGTGAATGAAAGTGAATTGATTTGCGCAACCATAGACTAATCGGTATCCTCTTTGTGCGGTGCTTCGTAGATTCCACACTCTTGCAACCTTTAGTTTTTTGAAAGTTTCATTTCTACCGCGTGTGAATTGAACACTGATTTTTTTTAAATACTTTTCGTATTCAAGAACTATTTTTTTGACAAACAGCGACCCCCTCTATACCTGATTTCGCCCCCCTAGGGATAGCAATCCACAGTTTGAGAAACGATGGATTAACATTTCCAATATTGGGGGATAGACAGACAAAACATGTTAGCTATAACAAACTTATCTATTGCTTTTAGCGGACCCGATTTATCAAATATAAAAGACTAAATACTAAACATATCGGTTTTGATCAGATCAAATGAAATTGGTCTGTAATTCTTCGGTTTTCTTATATCTGTCTCTGGCGGCTCCCTCACGGGTCGGTAAAGAATCAACATAAAACTGGGTGCAGAAAAAATGCAGGCAATGTTGCGCGATGTCGCACTGCGTGTTCGCGCACATGGGTCTGCGGATGTTTAGTATATTTGTAGCCTTTTCTATTTTATCCTCCTGCATTTAGCATTATGTCACGACGACAATTAAGTGACGACATTTTAATAGTTTTTCACAATCTTTATATAATATTAATGTTCCTAGAAATATTTTTTAATCACAAGAAATGATAGCATTTTTTAATCAAAAGAAATGTAATTGATAAAAAAGTTAATTACAAGTTCCTTATGTAATCTCGTTGGTGACTAAAACTAGCTGAAACTAGTTAACTAATCGCTCCGCTTCCGCTCACATCCCGCGTCGTGGCGCCTGGCCACAACTGGAGCCAATAGAAATAAATGAATCGGCGCGCGCTCGGTTTTTACCGATTCCTTACCGACCCGTGAGGGAACCGCCCTATTCATATGGCTTTTCTAACTGGAAGTTAGTTATAGCCAGATCAACTCAGCGGAACTGAACTCGTTCCGATCACGAAACGTTCGGTTAAAAATACATATATATTTATTTATTCACTATCGAGTTCCCGGCATGCGTTGCAATGCCACTTGACAGAAATGGTTTCTCTCTGCGTGTCCTTTCCCATTCGTCCCGTTCCCCTTACGCCGCCCCTTCCCCTCCCATGTTCCCTTCGTCTCGCGTTCGTGCGTTCCCCTTCCACCTACCCCGCCTTCCCTCTTCCCTCTCCCGCTCACCCATCCCGCCAACCCCTCTCCCGCTTTCCTCTCCCGCTTTCCCCTCCGCATTCCGTATATTCAGTCCTGGTACATTCAGTTTTCAAACAGTTTGCTTGCCACCTATTTCAATTTTTTTGTACAAATTTTAATTTTTCATATATTACAAACATTCATTTTTGTATTTTATAAGAACAATAAATTAAATTTATGTTTATTTATTATTTTATTATGATAATTAAGCCCATGTTTTTTTATTATTCCATGTGTACTACTTATCGCTCTTTTAATTTAGCTACCTTCTTAAAAACTTGCTTAAGAACAAAGACTAATTGTGTGATCTTCAGAAATGTGAATTATATTTGTATTTATTGTTTTGAAATATTTACAGAATGTTAACAATTATCACAGTAATAAAATTGCCATTGGGATGTGCACAGATATTAACACTCCAATTAGATAAGTTCACAGCATGCGCAATCAAGGTTTAGTATTTACTAGACGGAGATACTAGTAGTAGATTAACAGAAATAATAATAAACAAAATGAAATATAAAACAAAGTAGTGTACAACATAAAACATAACTTCAAAATTATCAACATATTACAACTCATCTCATGCAATATACCTTCTCGCAGGCTCAGAAATAAAGAACTGCTCTTCCTCAATCAACACTCGACTAATTATAGTTATAATTCATCACTATCCAGAATGTGTACAATGATCAACTCATGTCAAGACCTTGATTTTTTTGGCATAAGCCTTAATGATTTTTGTCGCTCACTAAACAATTGAAGATATTTCATATTACACCATTTTTAGCAAAGTCTTGACTTGACTTGACACTTCTATTTTCTTATGTTTTATCTGTTTTGTCTTTGCTTTCATATACCATTATTTATTCTTACATTGTACATTTTCCAAAATTTCGTGTCACTTTGTTGTAAATTGGACGTATGTCCGTTAATAAATAATAATAATAATAATAACCTACAGAGAAAGAGAAGAAAGAAAAATAGAAAAGACATGATAATAAACCAATTACATAACTGTTCTCCGCGACATTTCATGGCAGAAGATTGTTATTTTGTTTTTTGAAATATGTGAGACTGCTTGCGTTGACATCAACATGGTAACATTCAAAGGTATTATACAGACGACACGTTCGAGACAGTGGATTGATGTATGTTATATTATTATTAAATAATTCAAAATGGAATACAATAAAACTCCTTAAATTACGTCTATTAGGTACTTTAATATGAATATTGCCTGGACAATGAGTGGTTAGAAGTCTATCATTAATAAAAAAAAAATTTAAATATCCCGTTACAATATTACACATGCTCCGATGTTTTTTTTTATTTCCTTACACCTCGTAGAGAAAGTCCGTTCGAGTCTTGTTTGATATCAGTCGTCGGGACATGATTGATCAAAGCAACGAAATACCAAATTAAATACAAACATTTGAGGAATCAAAAAAATGATGCGTTCACGAGTGAGCCGAATTTCGCCATTAAAATCAACAAACAAACCAATAAAAGTTGACTGATTGGTTTACCCTAACAACGTCCAATTATCTTCACGTTTGCTTGACGCAATACGTCCGATGATTGATTCCTATTGAAGTGCTCGCCAAATGTAAGGAAAATCAATAAATGGAGAACCGCTCACGACTGGGCCATCCATGCAAATTGTGCGATTATCGCAATCAGCGTTACCAAAAACTGCATTTATCTGAGCACATAAATAAATCTATCAGCTTAACGTAGGAGCTGCGAGAAATTCACTCTGAGAGAAATTGAGGAGTGTTTTCACAGAGAGAAAGATCTACCGTAAACTTTTTATTGTATTTTATTATTATTTTGTAGGTAGATATCTACGACATGGCTAATTCAGATTTTCAAAAATCAATACATTAACCTGCTTTATGTGTAATTAATAGAAAATGATAAATTTATACAAAGTAAAATATCTACATTTATGTAAAATTGAAATAACTAAAAAGGTATTTAATACAAAAGATACATTGTTACCTTATTTCAATGTATCTGAGTAGGCCCCAGTTAAAAAAACTTTATTTCTTATCAAAAATTTTGTTTAGATAGATGTTACATAATGTGTTTTCTGTATGTAAGAATAATTTTTTTTATTAAGAATTTTTATATTTATATGCTTAGAGCTAGCCAAAAATACACCAAGGGCCTCCGTTCATGGAGAAACTGAAAAGAAACCAGTCCTTAACGCAATTGCAATCAACCTCCTTAACAAAATCGATATTTTTCTGATCTGATATGTCAAAAGTTGACAGTTCGTGAGCCGCTACCATGGCAACCTGTCAACAATGCAACTCAAAACAATGCAACTGAAAAACAAGCACTGCTGGTCGCCGCGGGAGTGGAGTTTCAGTTAGTTAGTTTCAATTATTTAGAAGGGATATTTCGCTTTGTAAAAACACAATTTTTCAAAAATCGCACATCCCTTGGAAGTGTCCAAGTAAAATTTTTCTATTTTACGTTTTATCTCAGAAAAATAAAGTGGGTGTGTTATCTACGTCCCACGAAAACCGTATTTAAGTTAGATTACTCCGTCTCCGCAAGATGGAGTAATCTAATTAATAGTTAGATTACTCCATCTTGCTGAGATGGAGTAATCTAACTTAAATACGGTTTTCGTGGGACGTAGATAACACACCCACTTTATTTTTCTGAGATAAAACGTAAAATAGAAAAATTTTACTTGGACACTTCCAAGGGATGTGCGATTTTTGAAAAATTGTGTTTTTACAAAGCGAAATATCCCTTCTAAATAATTGAAACTAACTAACTGAAACTCCACTCCCGCGCGACCAGCAGTGCTTGTTTTTCAGTTGCATTGTTTTGAGTTGCATTGTTGACAGGTTGCCATGGTAGCGGCTCACGAACAATTAATAGTTAGATTACTCCATCTTGCTCCATCATCCATCCAAATGTCTTTTATATCCATCTTCAAGCTTTAACTTGCAGTCTTCTATATGTTCTTTATATTATAATTTGTCGATGCTCTTCATTTATATGTACTTTCCTTTCATTGTCATCTCTTTTTTTATTCGTGTTACTGTTATGTTATTAATGGACTATCTGTCCGTAAATAAATAAATAAATAGTTAGTGGTTGAGTGAGCATCTCGTTTGGGTCTCACCCGGGCATCGCGTGTTCGATTCCTCGGCTGGCTAAATCCTCCATCATAACTCAAGCAACCTTTTCGACTTACTGTGGTGGTAGTGGGAGATTTTCAAACATTGTTGGGTTATTCGTAACCCGGGAATGTTTGTCTTTCTTTTAAAAAATAAAAAATAAATGTCGCTAGTATCTCTTTTCGACGGGACCTATCATTCATTCATTTTTTTTTATCTCCTGTAAAATTAACTTTTTGGACTTACGACACTTCTACTAGATGTGCTCTACCTAGATATTTCTCTTTTGTCAAAATTCGCAATTTTCGACTGAATTTGAATAAAGTTGACTTTTCACTTTTCAATTTGAATAAAGTTGAGTTTCCTCATTATTCATCACGGCTTACATTTAATTGCATTTACATTTAGAGTAAATATTCACTTAAAACCGTCCCACGAAAAGGGAAGGTTTTGTGGATGATCACTTTTTGTGAAAACGCTCCTCAATAAATTACAAAAACAGCACGAGCCGAGTCGAGCAAGCAAAGCATGTGCGCTTTCAGGAGATAGATCGAGATAAAACGTTATGGCATTGGATATTCACGAATAGATTGGCAATGTGCACACGCTGAATAAAATACTTCCTTTGATGTTGGGTAACGCGACCACCTCTTGAAATAACTAAGCGCTATTTTCTTAATTAGATTTCCTCTTAGATTTTATTTCCTGTAACTCCTACGAGAAAATTGATTAATTTATTTACGTGTTCAGATGAATGCAGTAAAGCGCCGAACGATGAATGCAATCAGAAGAATGTGGGAATTATTTAATCAAAATCGAACTCTAGGATTCAAGAAATCAAGGATTCTGAAATATTCTTTGAGGCGTTCGGTACTTTTAGTATATATCTTTCTATGAACAATTTTTGCAATTTTTTAAATCAATAATGTTTTCACATCCACAGTCGTTTATCAATTGGATAAAATTTTTACGAGGTTTTTTAGTAAGGCTAGTGTTCAGCTACGTAATTTCTGTTTTAGGTTGGTTTTATTATAAGAATTTTGAATTCCCGTATATTTTATCGGCTCTGTTGGAATTTATTTAGAATAGATAAAAAGTACCTACTCGAGCTGTCGTTGAATGGCGGCGTATAAGAATAAACGATTAATCACATTTTTTGGCAACACACTTTACTCAATATTAGCGTCAAACCATCGCATTACTAGATGAGGTAATCCATATTCGCATCAATCACTCGCATACTTTCAATACCTTCATAATTATATATAAGCAGCGACGGGTCAAAAAATAATTTAATTTAGAAAGCTTTCTGGAATTAAATCATAAGTCAAATTCTAATGGAATTTATAAACGTCTCCACGCACCCAGTGTCTTTGAACATTTGGGGGATAAAAGGGGACTGCGAGCGGGTATTCCAGGGGCGGTTTGAAATGTGGGGAGACACAAACATGTTTTGAAAGTACGTATTGGTGACATTTAAATAAAAATTTTACTAAATTTTATTTATTCATGCACGCCTTGAAGACTTTTACAGAATCACATTATTAAAGTTACACATCTTATTCAGGAGTATAATTGTAAGCATGAAGTATATTAATTATAATTGTAAGCATGAAGTATATTTAACCACGACTAGTATTCTACTAATCATAGACTAAATTTTTTTGTAACGTTGAACAAGATGGAACTAAACCACATTTACTTTAAACATTTCAATCCTTGTATTATTTGTTCTAAATGTTCTGCCACAACTGGCATATACATAACTAACACATGTATTAAATTACTTTTCACTATCATTGTTATAAACAATAATAATAATATTTAATAACAAATAGTTTTAAAATATTTAGTGAATTCATATCTTTTTAGCATAATTACCTACCTAGTTCTGATTCATTTAACTGGATTTACTAAATTTTTTCTGTTTTGGCTGAAACTCGAGTTTTTTCAGTACCCTCTAAAAAACACTAGTTCTTCCTTGCAAGTTTTTATATGAGCCGTATCACTCTTAACAATTCATATACTCTATATAATGTATTCTTACCTTCTTCAAGCGATTTCTCCTGTACCAACATAATTACTATAATAACTATCCTTTTAATTTTCTTTAAGAAAAAAATTGATTATTCTGTAAATATTTTCCTGGCATGTTTTTCTTATACCAGCTTTAGGATGGGCGTACGCTATATTTTGGATATATGTATGCGTGTATCTTTTCTCCCTTTTCTTCTGTATTTTTTGGGGAGGCTCAGCCTCCTCTGTCTCATGCTGCCTGTCACTGGTGTTATGAAATAACTTCCTATCCCTGAACGATGAATTGCGTCAAGTACTGAAAATTTGTATTTATTTTTATGAGAGTAACACTGACGTGCATAGTCAATAGGGGAGGGGATGCGGGAAGGGCAGTCAGCAAGGGCTGCAAAAAGGCTAGCGGCTTTCTTCTAGTTTCTACTCTCCAACAGGTCGGTCACGCCACTCGACCCCTCCTGGTTTTCGCATTCAAACGGTTGTTCGCAACACGTGTTTTAAGATAAAATAGTATTTTTATATATCTGAAACAACACGGTGGTGTTTCTTGACGACGTAATGTAAATAAACCCATTACTTTTATTGTACAATCAGTAACTTTCAGTTCACAAAGAGATTTAAGGCTTTTCCTAGAAGCGTCGAAGCAAGCTAAATATATTCAAGTCAATTTAATAAGCAACAAGAGATCTTTTAATTTATTTTAACCTTTCCTGCATTTAGTAAATAATTAAGCAATAATCATTTTGAATTGGGCCTGCATAAACGAACTCAAAACACGAATTCTCCCCAGATTGAGCTAGCTGGTAGAAGATGTAAGTATGATGTTCATCATGTGTATATTCATTATTGTCTCTATAAATTAATGTGTCTATAAATTTGCATTCGATCAGTTCGAGACCGTTTCGTTATGTGACACTGGTTAAACATTCGAAAGTTCGAAAAACACTTTCGATACTTTCGGTGTATTGGTGTCAAAGAAATTCAAACGTGCACTCTTTAAAATGATTTGCCTGTACTTAGTAGTTCGTTTGTCTCGTAAGATGGATCAAATGAAAAATTGTTTTTGCAAGTACTAAAATTTAACAGTCCCTGTAAAAACAAAATGAAGTTAATCGGTAGTTTTTCGCTAGTCTTTCTATCTGAAGTCTTTTTTTTTTTTTTTTTTGGTTTAAGGCAATTCACCCTGGAGAGAGTGCTTTGTGCCGGTAATATTTAAAATGGATAAGAAATTTCGGTTAATCTAATGGGAAAATAATAAAAAAAATTAAATATTGGACTCATTTAGATCACTAAAACAAATTAAATATTGAATTCATTCAGGTTAATAAACTTACATAAAGCTGTATGAACACGAGAATTGTTAAGAGATAAAAGGTATGAAATGTTAAGGGGGGACTGGTGTGTGATTTTAATAAGCCGGCGGTATATGTTCTTGAAAGATGAATGGTTTTTACAGTTAAAGAAAACGTGGTCGAGGGTTTCCTCTTCCACACCGCACTGGCAGAACGGATCATCTAAAACTCTAATTCTAGACAAGTGAGATGCAATTGAACAGTGGCCAATTCTCATTCTCGAGATACATGAAATGAATCGTTTTGAAAGTTTTTTACCGTGAAACCATGGCTTAGCAGGGATATGGTTTTGAATTCCCGCATAGAAAGATCCAGTTCTTATTTTGGAGACTGCCCAATTTTCTTCCCAGGCACGAGTCATATTAGATTTAAGAATCGGAAAGACATCGGATATAGGAATTCTAAAATTTAGTGGGATAGTTCCGGAATCTGAACCAGATTTGGCGAGAAAATCGGCCATCTCATTACCCTCGATACCCAAATGGGCAGGGACCCAGGCCAATATCGTCTCAAACCCAGATTCACTAAGAGAATTGAGAAGATTTTTTATTTTACATATAATATTGTCTTCCGGATAACGTAAAATATTTGACCTGATTTTAGTTAGAGCACTTAACGAATCAGTACATAGTAAGGTTCGATGAATGTTGAGAACCTGGATTTGATTTAGCGCTTGTTCAATTGCAAAGCATTCGGCTGTAAATATGGAAGCTTCTTTCGGTAATTTATAAGTGAGATTGATGTTGAATTCTGGACTATATATAGATGCTCCACATCTTTTATTTTCAAATTTGGAACCATCCGTGAAAAGGATGGAAAATCCAGGGAATTTCGAAGCCACCATGCTTTTAAAACAATCATCCACATTTTGAAATTTATTTGGGGAAGATAAAATATTCTTCCGAAAGACTGATGTTATTGTGTTCGGCATAAAAGTGATTGCCTTAAATGGAATATTGTATATAGGAAGATTGGGAACTTCTTGAAGATATTGGAGGGAAGATGATAGAGAATTATAGAGATGAAAACTTTTAATTAAGAGAGGAAAACATTGTTTTTCTCTCAATCTTTTGTTAGAATTCAAATTAACACTTAACCTATTAAGACTTTGTTTAATAGGATGATGTGATAACGATAAAGCCTTGAAAATATATTTATTGGCAAGGAATTGCCTTCTGAAATATAATGGAGGCTCCACACATTCCACCTGAAGAGCATTAATTGGAGAAGACTTCATAGCTCCAATAATCATTCTGAGGGCTTTTGATTGAATTCTTTCCATTTTCTTATCTAGATATTTAGGGAGTGGGTCAAAAAGGAATGAGCCATAATCCAAGTGGCTCCGAACTAGGGAATTATACATTAATTTAAGAGTGGTAGGGTGAGATCCCCACCATACTCTGGAAACTGCTCGCATCATATTAAGTCCCTTTTCACACTTTGTAGAAATTATCTGAATGTGTGGAAGCCAGGAAAGTTTATGGTTCAAAAGAAGACCAAGGAATTTGATTTGAGTAGCGGTTTGTAGAGGCACATTATCAAAAGAAATTGAGAATTGGGGAATTTTTCTTTTGCGCGTGAAAGCCACGACCCTTGTTTTAGATGCCGCCAGATTCATCCCATTTATTGACAACCAGCTTTTAATATATTGTAAAGCCAAATTCATTTCCTTAGCTGCAAGAATAATATTTTTATGTAACAAATATATAAGGATATCATCCGCAAAGTAAAGACGCTTGATAGAAAAAGGAATTACTGAGTCTAGGTCGCTTATATAAATATTAAACAACAGAGGACTAATAACAGAACCCTGGGGCAAACCTCTCCATAGTTTGCGCCTTAAGCATTTAGAGGAAGACTCAATAATAATGGACCTATCTGAGAGCAAATTAATAATAAATTGGACTAATTTCGGGGGGATTTGTTTTTTAATTAGCTTTTCTTTCAAAACATTCAGTAAAACATCATCGTAAGCTGATGAAAGGTCAAGGAATGTGGCCAATGTATAAGAATTTAGGGATTGGGAAACTCGGATATCAGTTGTGAACAAACTTAAATTATCCATTGTAGATTTCTTTTTCCGAAAACCATACTGATTTGGTGAGATAATATCTTGACTTTCAACAAACCACTCTAATCTGTTCTTCATCAAACGCTCCGCTACTTTCATCAAACATGATGAAAGAGCAATAGGCCGATAAGACGAAATTTCAGATGGATTTTTTCCAGGTTTTAAAATGGGAATGATTTTTTGAGTTTTCCAATCATCCGGAATTAGTCCTGTTTCAAACATATTATTAATAAGAGATAAGAAATATTCAACCGCCATATCAGAAAATGATTTAATGAAACTATTAAGTATTCCATCGGGACCCGGAGCAGAGTCAGAAAGGGTTCTTATTACTAGTTTCATCTCATCAATGGAGAAAGGAGCATCTAGCCAGTTAGAGTGAGATGGATATGGCTTAATAGAAGGCATTTCTTCACATCCGGCCACTGATGGGGGGGCTATTTTATCCGCAAATCCTATAAGAATTTCTTCTGATATATGCTTGGTACTCGGCGGAGAATACGATGATCCGAATTTTTTTAAGCTAGACCAAACTGAAGATTGGGGAGTTTCCGGAGACAGGTTGTGATGGTTCAGTGTTGTTTGAACAAGTAGACGAGGAAATTTTTTTTTTAAATATTTAAATTCGATCATATTACTGACCTCTGTTGGGTGTGTTTGAAAACGAAATTGAAGGAGTCTGTAATAAAATACGGGTTAATTATCGCGTGGGAGGTGCTAGACTATCGGAGATGTAAAACGTTGGACAAATTGGAAATGATAAATCAACAATTATTTTGAACACAACGAATAGCGAGAGAGAGGCGGGGCTAACGTTTTTCTGGTTCAAGGCGCTCCTTGAGAGTTTAACTCTCCGCTGAGAGTTCTCACGAAGTCCATGGTATGGAATGCAGACCCTTATGAATTTGATCATAACTCACTTCATGATGACCAAAAATAAGAAATTGATAACTGTTGAAATTCGGGACCGAGACTCTATTGAGATTTTGAAAAAGATCGTTCAGGAAGTAGATTTTGGGTTAATTATGAACTTTTGCGTTTCAGTTATTAGGAGCGACATGGGGAAGGTTTACAATCTCTTGTGCATAAGTGTCGTTCTAAGAGATTGACAGGTAACACGATTTTGGCTCTTAGAAGAGGTCATTAAGCCGAAATCACCACTCTAGGTTACGTACAAAATAGTGGAAAAAGTAATTAGCCAAATGCATAAAATTTAACGGCCCGTCTAATTCTAAATTTATTTACAAATTCGAGTGTGATTTTTGAAGAGATCAATAAAACATTTTGACAGTTATTAGCTTTTTTCGGGAGAACGAGACGATGAGATGTGGGAGGTTACTTAGTAGAGATGCAAATAACAGGGACAGATTAGGCCATGGTGGTGATAAATGGCCATAAATGAAAATCGAAATCAATAAAAATGTGAGTTTAATACTGGGAAAAGCCTTACGGGCGTTGCTATTTGTTTAAAGAGAGAGTTTGTCAGAGTATAAGGCCTAAACACTCACAAATACGGAAAAACAAGGGAGAATACATATTGTTCGTAGAATAATGCGTAGGATAAAATTCCTTCGCGTTAGGTTATAAAATAATGATAATAATAATAGATTATTCCAAAATGTATGCAGGGGTAGTGCGATGTAATACATTTATTTTGAGTGGGAGAAAATGTCCTATGACAAGTTTGAGTCGAGCGCGTGGTCCACCCCTGTTGTACTCTGCTAGACCGAGATAGTCGGAACCCCGATTTCAAGGGTTGGTACGGTGACAAACGCAGAAAGGTAGGAAGAGGCATGAAGCAAGAGTGGTGGGTGGCAAACTAGTAAATACGACTCAAAATTGCATGAACTTATTTTGATTGATGGGAGATTTTCGTTTTAAATAAGCAGTTTTTTTGATAACAGGGGAGTGAAAGACGGGCAGTGAGTGAAGATCAGTCAGTGGAATTCGGCGGAAGAATACGGAAGTCTGGAAGTTTTGGTTCTAACCAGCTCGTAGGAACGGTTAATTAACCTCAGTGAAAACGGATAGTGGTAATTTTATTAAAAGGGAGTCCGAAGTTCGAAGATCGGCGCGACCCGTTGAGTTCAAAATTCGTAAATTATAGAAATAATACAAGTTCGTGAATTATTGCAACGCTACGTAATAAGAAAAAGCACATAGTTGAAGTTACCGTAATTAAAAATAAAGTTAGTTTATCGGATTAAATTCAGTGTTATAGTCGCTTAGTAAAATTATATTTTTATAAAAAATTCGTGATTTACTTCAAGTAAAATTAAGCTGTAGGGTGTAGGGGTGGGTTAATAATATTATACTTTACCCGAATTGCGGAAATATGAACAGGAAAAATCGTATAAACTTTACGTAGATTAATTTGGGCCTTAATAATAAATATATCGCTTGACGGGAGCTATAACTTAAGAATGATAACTACAGATGATCGAACAGAGTATAGATTTCAGGACATTACATAACAGGTGGGGGGGGAATGGTCGTAGGGAGGTGGAGGAGTTTTCTTTGTTTTCTTCCCGCAGGTTATAACAAGTGCAGATCCAAAAATCACAACGAGCGTGTATTCCCGCTAGGATAAAGGGTACAGTTATCAATCACTCTCGGTAAGTCGAATTACAACTCCATAATTTAAATTACAGGACATGCTGACCGCAAGAACGAAGCAGCCAATTGAACTATTGTTTACTATAAGTGTGCGTGTCGGTCAGGGGTTTTTTTTTCTCTTCGCCGTCATCACTCGGGTCCAGCCACCCGAACCGTCGCCTAACAGCTGGATGCTAGGAACGGAACAGCAGCAAAAAATGGTTCTTACAAGTACCTAGGAACGCAGAGGCAATAAGACTACGATAGTACACCCAATCGAATTGATGAAATTTTGGCAGTACAACTTACCCAATTGCAGGCGTTGGCTGACAGTTTGGCGCAGACTTCGACAGGAGGAGGGCGTGAGAACCAGATTCACGATTCTATGCATGTATAACATTATATCAACCTGTTTATCTGCGAAATTTCTACCTGTTGTATTGCGTGAATTAAATTTTCACGTTTGAGGAATGTGTACGACGGTACTGAGACTATACGTAAGTGGAATACGTATGTCGGAATGGTAAGGGTTTTCCCTCATTACCATGTTACGAGGAGGGGAGGTACCAGCCACAGACTGGGCGGGTCACGCGCTATGTCGGAGGTCATTCCCTTTCGCGGGATCGTGTCGAGCGAACGGGCGCGAAAGGTTATGTACCAGGGATGCCGAATTGTATGTCATGGGCACGATTCGCTGACGGAGGCGTTTGACTTTAGACATCACGGGAAGCCTGCAAGGTTGAGTGGAGGAGACCGTTAACAAGGTATCTTGCGGGAAAATTCTGTAACGTTGTTGCATTCTCTCATCTGTGTCAACCCAAAAGTAAACGTAAGGCCCACAAAGTGCGCCTTATGTCAACTATTGGAGGTGGAAAGACGAAGACGGTCGGCTTTAAAGGTCTGCCTCACAGCTTCGCGCCACTTGCCCGCGGATAGAGTCATGACAAGGGACGAAATGGAAATACCCCTTTTAGAGCCAGTAACGTAGAATCTGGAGGCGTAATGAGTATTGGAGTTGACTGGGAAAGGTTTGAAAGCCTGCTGTTCTTCCTCTGGCATGAGTGAGTCCGGGTATGTCAGGGTGATCGTCCAAGAGATCCGCCAGATACCGGGGTATAGCTCAGACATGCATTGGCGGGATAGTTGTGTCCGGAGAACTGCCCACTCGGTCAACTTGGTTAGCGGAGGAGCCAATACTAGTTTGCAAAGAAATTCTCCTTCCTTTCCTTTTATCACTTCCTTAAGATTCCCTAGTTCTGCCGTAAATTGGTGCTACTAACAATAACAATATTTCTAACGGTTATGCATAGGATAGGTATTTCAGATTGGGAGACGCGGGAGCAGCCTATTCGGCCATAGAGAGGCACTTCTAGGTACGTACATTTAAATTAAAGTAAATAATGAACTTGTATTGCCATTTGATTGTCCACAGGATCGACCATTACGTGAGCTAGGTTCCTTCTTCGTGATTTACTAACTGACCTTTAGACGTACAGTTAAATTTTACTAGCGCAAAATTGGACAAGAGGATGGCTTAACCAGCCTTAATAGAGTAGGTGCCAAAGGGATCACTATAGCGGGGAACGGGGACTCTACAGGGAGTATACAGTTAGGGCCATAGGCATCGGTAGTGTAGGGCAGTTAGACAGGGCGTATCCTTCATGCGTTTGAGAAAACAACAGAAAAAATTCTTCCACGCCTTTTAAAGAGTCGAAAGTTACCACGAAAAAGAGTAAATACATTAAATTCCTACTCCAAATAATCTGGAGGCTTCGAAGCAAAAATCAATCACAACGTGAAGTAAAGGGTTTATTGTAAGATTTCCCAGGACAACCTTGTTTTACTGTGTTTCGCATCACAGGGGTTGGGAAAATGAGATCAGGAAAACAGCGTAGCTGAACCTTCCGATCGGAGATCTCAACGACGAAGAGAGAAAAGGAAAGGGTGAAAAAACCTTGCAGCGGGGCGGGACCATCACAAGGTTCTCACAGAACTTCCGCCATCCAGCGCGTTTTTTATTTTTCAAAATTCGTTTGGTTTCTGCCTGGGCTTTTTTAACTGATAAAAAATTTTCTAGTGTCATACACTTACGAAAAGAGGAAATTGCTTTTTTACGAGAGTTGACGGAGCGAGTGCATTCCTCGTCCCACCACGGATTAGAGTGTTTTATTTTAATGTTCGCATTGCGTTTCGGGATGGATTTTTCTGCTGCATTTATAACCATAGAGGGAAACGTCTCACATTGCAATCTGATGTCTCCCGGGGACGATTTTTTTTTTAAATTAATAAGGTTATCTAGTTCAGAAGAGAAAGTGCTCCAATTCGCATCATTTATTCTAAATTTGAGATTATTTTTAACTGGTGGAGGATAAGTGTTAGATTGTTGTTGGAATCGGATTATAATTGGAAAATGATCACTAGAGAGGGGATCGTTTAGGATGTCCCAAGAGCATTTAGATGCTAACGAATATGAACAAAGAGATAAATCAACAGCACTTTTCCGTTGATGAGGGGGGGTGAATCTGGTTGGAGATCCGTCATTTAAAAAACATAGGTTATGGGTATCAATAAAATCTAAAAGATTGCGGCCAGAACGATTTGTTATTTTGCTACCCCAAGAAGGGGAATGTGCATTAAAATCTCCTAGGATCATAAAAGGTGAACAAATCTGGGTTAAGATTGGTGCCCATTCATTTTCAATAAAAGTGGTAGAGGGAGGAATATATATTGATAATATTGTGATATCAGATAAGACAGCTGCTATTATCTGGATATCGTCGGAGGGAGTATGTATATTAATTTGTTTAAACGGGATAGAATTATGGATTATCAGAGCCGTGCCGCCTTTACCATCCGGTCTGTCGTGTCTGAGACAATAATAACCCGGAATTCTTAAGTGAAAGGAGGGTTTTAACCACGTTTCAGAAATGGCGGCCACTGAAACGTCGTGTTCGTCGAGTAATTGAATTAGGTCAGATTTGTTAGCGAAGAGGCTTCTACTGTTCCACTGAAGAATTTTGTTCAGTTTCGAAGTCATTGGGGAGGCAAGATAATAAAGATTTAATGTAATCGGCAGCGTTGGACGGTACAGTATTGTTGTTTGTAAGGATAGAAATTAAAAGGGTAATTAAAGTTTGTATAAAAGAATTATTATTCAATATTTCGGGGAGAGCAGGAGGGGATGTATTACTATTAATGGCACACCCATTGGGGGTCCGAGATTTGGCATTCCCATTCGGGCTGGTCAAAATATTATTCAATTGTTTTTTATCAAGGTAAGGAGTATATTTTGGGTTGGGTTTGACTGGCTTGAGAATGGTTTCTCTGTGAGAAGATGACGTTGAATTTAAAAAGGTGGTTGATTGGAAAGGAGCTGAGGACGATGTCATCTCTGCGAAAGATTTTTTCGCAGGAGAGAATAACTTTGAGGCCTGGAAGTACGAAATGTTGTCGGTAGCCATTTTATGTTTTATGTTCCTCTGTCTTGTCAATTCCGGACAGGCTAGACTGACCGCGGTATGTGCACCCGAACAGTTAATGCAAATGGGATTATTGGAAGATTTTGGACATTGATCAAATGGGTGATTTTCTCCGCAAAAGTAACAACGTGGAGGGGAGCGGCATACGGATTTTGTATGTCCAAACCGGCAGCAATTGAAGCATTGAACAGTTGGAAATTTATAAACTTCGACGGGAAGCGAGGTATAATAAATAAACACACGAGACGGAAGGGATTGTCCCTCAAATGTAACAACAACAGATTGGGAAGGTTTCCAGATCTTGTTTCCATCAGTAGAATCCTTGTAGTTCAGTCGACGTGCTTTTATTACTTTCGGGGTTCCTTGGGAATTATTCAAAGCATCAACAATTTCAGCCTCTGGGATATCCGTGGGAATTCCTCGAACAAGACCCATTCTCGTAAGGTTAAATGACGGGATGAACGATTTATATTTATGTTTTGAGAGCGAGTCAATTTTTTTTACAAATCCATTTGCGGAAGCGGCAGTATTAAACTCGATAGATAATTTATATCGCCCTTCCGGTTTAATTGAACCGTTAACAATACCAAGGTTATTATTTTTTGAGTCAAATAAGAATTTTCCAAAATCTAAAGGATGAATAAGTTTTCCTTGTTCAGTTCTCTGAACAATTACGATAAAAGGACCGGAAGCGGAAGCAGGATAAAGTAAGTCAGTACTTTTTGTATTATCGCTAGCTAAAGTACTTGTCTGGGTGTTACTATTGGGGTTAAGGTCGTTAGAGGTCGAGGTTTGTTGAATCGGCGGTATAGATTTAACTTTCGATGGGATGTGAAGGCTATGCGATGGTCGTCGTTTACGAGATGGAAGCGTAATAGAAGCCTGGCTAGTGTTAGATTCCGAATCAGAAAAATCTAATATCGATCCTGGGTCGGGAGGTCTATCTTCGTCTTCCTCCATTATATAAAAAAAAAACTTAACTTTTAAAAATTAAACTGAAAAAATAATACGCAGTCTATTTCATTGACTGTACAAACAAAAACGGATTAGCCGTAAGTAGGAATGCAAACAAATAAGTATACGATAAACAGAATTAAATAAAATGTAACAATAATCTCTTATCTGTATGAGGCACGGGAACGGGCGAACGGCACTAAGCAATAGGTAAGGTACACACAACCACTGTTGACCGCGGCTCGAATCGGACCATCTGAAGTCTTGGTACTACAATAGCGCTGCTGGTGAGATAATAGTTTCGTAATGGACTGAATGCCCGTCCCCTTTGCAGCTTTCTCAATCGAATTGAGTGCTTTTCATTAATATGCAAATTTCCACTGCACTTGAAGTAGTTCCACGGATATGTGGAAGAGTCCCACCAAGTGCTTCATTAGATAGCTAAGTCCATGTGAAATGTTCATTATTTATGCATAACAGATGTTTTTCAATATGTAACTCCACAATAATTTCCCTCAGGTCGTGTGATCTACCAAATTGCCAAACCTTGCTTTATGGAGGGTCTTTTGAAGAAAGAGAAAACACAGATACAGGCAGATCGTTTCACAGCTGAGCTGTTGAACTCAAGAACGAGTCGTAGAAACGACCTGACAATTTTAATATCAATCTACTGCAAATGTTGGTCGCGCGTTTTGCGTGTTTCCCGACTATTCACAGGAGCCGAAGGGATCAATGACGCTGTACTTCGGAGCATCTTCCATTGAAATACCGGTAGAACAGCATTCCCACATGACGCCTATAGTCTATGTATTGCAATCCGTTTGTTAAGGTAGGGTAATTTATTGCACTTTAATCACAGTGATTAAGATTCTTGAATCGTGTTCGGAAAACTCCAAATAAGATTTAGGTTCATTGAAATTAAAGTTATTTTTTTACGTTATCGTAATGTTTACCATGAATATTTAACTGGGTCCTTTGTATAGAAAGCTCTAAGTTATTCCCACCTATCTAACATATGAGTTCGGCTATTACCGTAACCATTCGTGAATTATACCCAAAAGACGATAGACGATACTATTCTAAGGTACTTGCTTAACTGACATCTGTTGAGACACCACAACACTACGTAGAAATAACTATACTAACGACACCCGTTGAAGGAAGTTGAAACTACGTAACTAATCTTATACACCACACTAATCTAGTAATTCTAACTATAATTTATTACTTGGCTTTTATCATATTAATCTTTTAACAAAATAGAATTTTTCAAAAAGTGCACACCAGAAATCAGAACTATAGTCTGTCAATTGATGGTAGAAAATATTCAAAACGGAACTACAAAATTTGTAGTCTGGCAACACCAATTTAACTGTCAAATATTATTTTAAAGCGCAATGACCCTGAAAATATAGAACACTGAAAATCACATTTTAAAAAACTTTTTTTTTTTCTACAATTTGGGAGGCGAGAATGGGTACCGCCGTCCTGGGATCCTTTGTTGGATAGCCAACACCTCTGCCATAGGTCACCCCAAGTGGTTCGCTACGTTTGGTGATTTAGCAGGGATGTCCGGGTTTGTCTAGGTCTTGAAGGCGGATGACAAGGACACACGGAACCCCAGATTCCTACCCCCTTAAATCCTCTTCCTTCCCAGAACTCTCCTCTCCTCCTTTTCCTTAAAAAAAACCCTCCACAGAGCATCCCCTAAGATTACATAGGCCCTGAGGGAAAGAATTTTCCTTAGGTCCTCCTGTGTAGAGCGCATGTAAAAAAAAATCGAAGAAGCACTGTTGTTAAGGTACCTACTAAATGACATAAATTTGATTAAATGTTTTACAAAGTAATTTGCTTTTATTTAATTTAACATAAATTTGAATTTAACTGTAGGTGGAAATGAAGAATCGCTAATGGTGAGTTTAGTTACACTAATGAATTAAATATATTCAGATCTAAAATTAGAGATATGATCTAAAGCCCGGGCAACGCTGGGTACTTAAGCTAGTATTAAATAAATGTGAGCAATTTCTAAACTGTGTTTTATATTTCTTCTCTATTTTTTGCTCTTCAAGACGTATTGCACTGTCCTGTACACATCAAAACTGTGGACGCAATATCAAGCAGCGCAATGGGATAAACTGAGGGTGTGCTACAATAATGCATTCAGGCAACTTATGCAACTACCGAGGTTCTGCAGTGCTTCCACGATGTTCACCGAGGGGAGGGTGCATTCATTCCCAGCCCTACTTCGCCACCGCCTAGCCAGCTTCTGGGGCAGGATACTGAAATCAAACAACATCATTGTCGTGGCTGCATCCGAGTGGCTTAGTTCATCCCTAAATGAGCGATGGATGCAGACGATGAGGCGACATCCCTGATGGACGATCCCAAAATATTTTTTTATTGCGTTTAATCTTTGCTTAATTTAAATAATTTTATGCTTAATTTTTATTGCATTATTTTATTTTTATCTTTTTGTTATTTATGTGATAAATCTCGTCTTCATTTTATGTTTTAATTAGGTAGGTACCTAATATGTTATGATATTTTATTTATTTTTTCTTCTTTTAGGTCTTTTAATTTACTCTCTTAAATTATTGTTTGGATTGGAGTTGTTATGAAATATGGCAGACTGGGATTGCACACCCCTCCCAGTCCTGCTGGAATAAAACCTTAAATAAAAAAATATTTTATTACAATATCGTTATTCTTCATTCTGTTAACACAAAATTGCAAAGGCATAATATACCTATATGCAATTCTAATTTTGAGATCAAAGGATATCTTTATTGCAAAAAAAAAAAAAAATTAACTTTTATGCTTTTTATTTTTTTTTATAAAAATGTAGGTTACACAACTTTACCATTCCACCATGAGTTATATTTTTAATAGTGCCATTTTAACAACAGTGGCGCCCTCCTATGTTTTCTACTCTTATTTGACAAACTGTTTGGCATCATTAAAAAAAAAGTTTAAGTTTAAATTAGTTGAGGACCTACCGATATTTTTCAAAATTAATAGAATTCTTAGTTTTAACCACGTAAATGTTTAAAAAAATCAACATGTTTCGTAAATAATGGTGTTTATCAGGGTTTAATTAAAACTAATTATAAAAGACTAGACTTAAGTGTAAATGGATAGGCGGGATAAGGGAGCAAGTTTTGTTATAATTAGTTTTAAGTAAACCGATGAAGTACATTGCTTACAAAACATGTTGTTTATTTCTGCTACATCTATACCGGTTTTATCTATATTGTATATCTAATTTTATTAACTCTTATTTTATTCGTATTCATTATGTAGACTTGTTATCATGTATATAAGTTTTTTTTTTATTTTCTAATATATAATTACTTCTAATAAAATAATTTCTGTACTTATTTTACAATGGCACTACTCCAAAGTCAAACACGAAAAATGTTTTCTCTTTTCAGTTGGGTAGTTCGTTAACAAGAAATTAATGTATTGTAATGAGTTTGAAGAATCATAAAACTAAGTAAATAACTAACCATCACACCGTTTCCCCAGGGGTAGGCAGAGAGGACGGACCGCCAAACAACTCGATCTTGGCACACACTCCTTGCCTACATCGCCTCATACATGCTCTTCTATTATTCTGACTCTTGACATCGCCCGACTAAAGTATCTGATTCACTATGTCGTGCCATGTCTTCCTCGGGCGTCCCCGACTTCGTCTACCATTCACATTTGCGTCATATATTCTCCTTACACTCCTTTCCTCATTCATTCGCTCTACGTGCCCCAAACATCTGAGCGTCCCTCTCTTAATCTTATTAATTACGCTTACATCAACCTTATATTCTTTGCGGATCTCCACATTTCTCACACGATCATACATGGTTTTACCACACATACGTCTCAGGGATCTCATTTCTACAGCATTGAGTCTACTTTCATCCTTTCTCTGCCAGTTCCATGCCTCACTGTCATACATCAGGGTAGGTACCAGCACTTCATAACGGACGGCTAGCTTCGCTTCTTTTGACAGTTTTTTGTTGGCGCCAACGGCGTTCAGTCCTCCATTAATGGAGTTACCGACATTTACCCTTCTTTCGATATTTCTATCAGTCTTCCCATCTCTCGTAAACTTACTTCCCAAATACACAAATCCGTTTTCCTTTAAATCTGTTATATGTATGTATTTTAAATAATAAAAAAAATATTTTTAAAATGTTGGGTTTGTAAATAATAAACGTGGTTAAAATTAATTATTCTATTATTTTTAATTAAAATGAAATTTAAATAAAATTTTAACAAAATAAGTGCGCTGTATTGAAAAAAAAACTATATTTTTGACCACCGTCAATTTTATTTACACATTAGCCAATAAAGTGAGTAACAACTATAAATAAATACAAAAATAAAGAAAATAGCTTTTTTCTCAACAATTCCCGTTCCTCGGAGTCACGTAAACAATATGTTCGTTTAAAAGAGACATTACTTATGCCGTTGTGAAATAGTCCGAACTTTAATTAATTGTCCTCAAGGGTAGTCCGCTATCCCAAATTGGGGATTGGCTAATTCTCATTAAAGGCATACAGATAGAGAATCTGTTGAATAGCTGATTTAATAATTTTCCACACAAAAAATATTATAAAACCTACGTATTAGGGGCCATCCATAAATTACGTCACACCTTTGGGGGGGGGGGGGGGGTAGAGAAGTGTGACAAGGGATATGGGGGGGTCATCAGGTCTGTGACGTCACATGTAAAAATCAGGATTTTGATTAATTTTAGACATAAAATTGCAAAATACGTGACGTCACTCTAGGGGGGAGGGGGTCTCACAAATGTGACGATGTGTGACAGGGACGGGGGGGTCAAAAATCATGAAATTCGTGTGACGTAATTTATGGATGGCCCCTTACGAGTACTTCTATTTGCCAGGGAGAATTACTCTCGTAACTCAGTGCCATATTATGTTGTCCACATTTCGTCACCCACAACACACAGACGTATCTCATAATATTATTTTGCAACTTTCCAGGAAGCCAAAAAACCTGCATTTCATTAAATACGTCTCAAATAATGTTTTAATTTCGCAATTAGAGGTGGATAACCGCCTCCCCGGTACCTCCGGGTACCGCCGCCCCGGGAACCATTTATTGGATAATCAAAACCCCTGCCATAGGTCACTCCAAATGGTTCGCTACGTTTTGGTTAGTGCCAGAGGTGAGGTTTGTCTAGGTCTTGAGTTTCTCTCGGCGAATGCGTTTGCCTACCTACTGCATGGCGGGCCGGATCGGGATAGAAGTTTTTTTTTTATATTAGCTCCACACAAGAGGAAAATAATTCCCTTCAGGGCCTGTCATCTTTGGGGGTGCTATCTTTTTAGAAAATGGAAAGAGAGGAAGTTCTAAGGAAAAAAAATTCCGGAAAGGAAAAAGTATGGAGGGGTGATAGGAGGGGTAGGAATCTGGGGGTCAGTGTGTCCACGAGTGACGGACGTATGAATCCATTCCTCCCACTGCGATGCAAGGTGATATTCTGAGAAATTGCAAAAGGGACTCGGAGAAGTCAAAGTGATTTCCTCAATCATTTTCGATCTCGAACCGGCCTGCTATGCAGCTGGTGGGCAGACGCATCTGCCGTCAAGACCCGGACAAACCTCACCCCTTGAACCCGGTCACCCCTGCTAAGTCACCAAATCTACCGAACCACTTGGGGTGACCTATGGCATAGGTATTTGTTATCCAATAAATGGAACCCATACCCGCTTTCCAAATTGTAATTGAGGGAGAACTAACCAAGACCTCTCCAGCCGGATTCTCTCTACCCATTGCCTTGCAGCGCAGTGGGAGGAATGCATTCAAGCTTCCGTCACTCCCGGGCACATTGACCCCCAGCTTCCCACTTTCCCCTCATCGAACAGTATTAATACGTGAGCGTCTGCGTGGTTGAATTTCAGAACCTGGCTTCGAGTGCATGTCTGACACCACGCAGTACGCGCGCCACCAAAACATCATATACATGAACTTTCAAATAGAGCCACCGTTGTAATTCGGTTTCGAATTCAAGAATTCGTCAAGAGATGTCACCACTTCCGTTAGCAGGTTGCTTGCGGACGTGCCCCAGGCAGGTATAAATGCTACGAATTTGTGAATTTGTAGTATTTCTCCTGATATGGAAAGATTGACGGTTGTACTCAGTTGTGAATAATAGTATCAAGCGACTATATATTACATATGACGTCATTGCCTGTCCCGGTGACTAGCTATCACTGGATGCGAGGAACGGGCTATTTTTGGAACCAGTTCCTATTGGATTTATGTAATGGTCACCAACACTAACTGGGCGAAGAGGAATCAACAGCCGCCCGCAGGGCCTAGCAGCTTAAAGCTGCGGAGCGGGTTTTTAACTGCTAGTATCTTATTTATTCTCAGAATTTCCTTTCCATGAAAATACTTGAACATACCCAAAGATGACAATTGTTTTCCTCAGTGTTTTCCTCCTGGTTTTCCTGAGTGAAGCTAATGCAAAAAAAAAAAGAAATTACTCTCCTGAAAAATTTTGTTCGTTATTATCTCTACCTTTGTATTGTCCATAGAAGAATACTTTTAGCGCAGTTTATTTTCTTTACCTAATCATTGAGTACTGAACTGAGCGCTGAGCACTTGAGCGGGTCGGAGGAAAAATTGGATGGATTTGTTTTACCGGAGTCTCGACTCTTTATTTAAAACGGTACATTGGGTTAACAGGGTTCAAGAATATATTTTTGTTTATCTTTTTCTTGAGTCTTGTTCATCTAAAACTAAGAGAAAGAAAGTCATTTATTTAACCTAATCTTCCCAGTATTCTTGAGCATCGCAGTTAATGTACCTGAACTTATTTTATTTTTTTAATTTATAAAATAACTATGGTATACGGTTTTTTTATAGGTTTTGCGACTACCACACTTATATCTACACTTTTGGAAAGGTGGTGAATTATGTATTTTTAACCTGATTTGGATTTGCAGCTTACAGCCTTTCCGAGCACTGTAAACTGAGATGCGTGTGTAGGGGAAATTTGCCAAAGATGACGCCTTGATTTTATTTCCAATAACACTAAATTTATTTTCTGGTAAGCTCTTATTCGAAACTCAATAAATATATTTATATATAGTGTTACACTACCCACTAGAGCTAGGGACTGAGATAGTGGGCGAAATATAAAGGCAATAAAGCGAATTTCAATACAAGAGAGTTTTAAATAAGGAAATGCTGCAAATTACATTATTACAACAGTAAAAACAAGAATATGAAAGCTGTTTAATTTTTATTTAAGGATTTATTTACGTACATAAAATTACATCCATGGTTAGAACATTTTACAATACCATAATAAAAATCCTTAAAAAGCATAATGGAAAATTGACACCCTGTGTACGTAAACGTAGTTCGTGGTCTCATCATAAATGGCCTCTCAAACGATCTCAGGAGACTATTTTCCCTCCCGAGCCCCCTTCCGTATGCAAGAGGAAGCAACGAGTTTTGGAAATAAGTAACTTTGTGGTGGGACAATATTAAATGAAGCCCTGGCAACTAAACAATTTTCATATAAAACCATTTTTTAACTATATTTTCTTATATAATTTGTCTGCCCTTACGTGCTTTTTTGACTTTTACAGAGCCTCTACCCTTGATCTATATTTTGGAGAAGTTAGAAGAAAAAGGCGCATCAAAATCGAGTTATGCTGCAACACGGCAAATTTTGATTGAGAAAAACAATTTTATGGGTCTCGAAGAAAATTTGCTTAATAATAATAGCTTCATTTCTATTAATGTGTCATAGAAAATGGAAAAGAAGAATATCGCTTCTTTTCTATCAATATTTCATAGAAAATGGTCGAAGAAATACACTAAAATTCATGTAAAAAAAAACGGAAACAGCTTAATACAGTTTTTTTTCTTCCGGTAGTTACGTGTGATGATGGACTACGTGGTAAGCCAGAAAAATAATTTGGTCTATGCTCGTTAAATAGTAAAACAAGAAAAATTAAATGTCTTCTGAATTCTCGAAGTCTAAAAGAACTCTTTCTTGCTGCTTAAGTCAGCTTGAGGTCAGATGGAAAACGGGAAGCTGTAATATCCGAAATAACCACAATATCGAAAACATCCCAACGTCTTATCTAGTGATGACTTAAAATTATTGTCGATTTCAGAAGTACCAGCGAATAAACTGCAGAGGTCTGTTGACAATGCAACATAGGAACTTTATCATATAACAAAAGTGATGATAGTGACTCGACCACAAACAAATGTCATTTGGTTTTATTCTTATATTATGTTAAAAATAATATTTTTAACTAATTATTCAAAATAAACAGATTGTTATGACTTATTTGAATCATTGAACTACTACACGCAATTTATTTGTATTTTATTTTACTTTGAACATTCTGTAACAGTGGTTTAAATTTTTTTTTATGTTGTGACCCTTTTGCATCACATTCCGCGGAAAAATATTTTTGTCTAGCTAGAATGGGATTTGGGACCACTGTGCGATTGAACTTACGACGCCGCGCGAAATACTTGTAGTCTTTGAAGAAGATAATATCAACAACTCTCGACGAAAATACACAGATATATAGAAAAAGTCAGAGGTAACAGGTAGGTGCAATCTTCCAAAAAGATGGTAGCCCAAAATATGGAAAACATCTGAAGATAACGTTTATGTATTTTCTTTATTTATTTTTGGGGTGTTATGCCGTGTTGCGCTACCTATTTTTATAGCCAACGTTTCGGACAGCGTTACAGTGTCCATTATCAGGGCAGATGAGTAAATGATATTGGTGAAAGTGTGTGCTTATGTATTTAGAAGCAATAAGCGATAAAACCCCATTAACATTAATAGAGACGACGGAGCTAGGCTCAATAGTTCTTGGTATCCGGTAATAGACGGCTACACCAAAGCTTAACACTGAAAACCGTGTTGAATTATTCTCCAACTCCAAGCTCGTAGAGATGTGGAGCTGGCAGCATTGTATCGCCTCTATATTTATTACACACTTTCACCAATATCATTGGGGGCATAACACCCCAAAAATAAATGAAAATACTTTTGCCCGTGAAAACCTAAAATCATAACCTAATGTTTATGTAGGTTAATACAGATCATTATTTTCATTCAATAATGTTAGTGATTAAAAAATTAATGTATTAGATTGAAAAGGATGACGGAATGTAATTAGGTGCCAAAAGTGCAATTGGTAGAGACGCCAATCCCGGTAAGACTTGAGGATTTGGGTTCGAGACCCAGTTGCGATCGTTACTTTTTTTTATTTTCTCTATCTTTATGTCTTCATAAGACCAAACTTTCATTTACATTTTTTAGTCCAAACAATGCCTGGAATAACTGCTTAAAGTAAATTAAGTACGATCACCCTGACTATATAAGCACAGTATCTTATGAACAACTTAACATTACATTTTCCAGTATCGCCATAGAACTACAGGAGTTACGATTAATTGTATAAATGGTAGTAAAAATAAATTGTCCTATAAACCAGACAAGGATTTTTCCAAGCTCCTAGGATTTAATAAAAACAAATTGTGATCATATTATTCAGTAGGAATAAATAACCACAAAATAACATAAAGTGGTCCCACAAAAAAACTCGTAAAAGCCTTTTATAGATTTTTTTCCGTATCTCGGAAGATATTACATTCCGTGGGAAATCTATGAAAACATTTTTTTATTTTTTGCTGGCAAATAGATAAAAGGAAGGCTAAATAAGTGAGCAGGGGCTCAAGTAACTATTGGGTTATGTTATTTTAGAAATATTGGCGATATAATATGTAATGGCGCAATCTTCTGTTGTAAAAAAATTACCCGGAAACAGGAAACATAAGCAGCTACCTTTCTTCTAACAAAACCTATAAAATTTCAATAACACTTTAATAAATTTATTCAAAAGTAAAGTTGGGTTTTGGAAGAATGTATGAGTATGCACAATTGTTTTTGATAATTATAAATTATTGACTACTGACCTATGATACTAGCTGACCCGGCCACGCTTTGCGGTGGCTAACGAAACACAACGCCATCTACTGGATGGTTACCCAACCTAGATAAAACATTGTTGTGTCGATAAATTAACTCACACCGCCATCTGTTAGAAACTTGCGAAACTTACAAATAATTACAAAGCTTTCTCCTGTATCAGACATTGAATGAAAATTAATTCTCAATAATAAATATTTAAGTCAATAATCAAGATAAAACTATCATATCTTTTAAGTTGGACCAGATTACACACAGTAAGTCAAATTTCATCAAAATCGGTTAAGTATTTTCGGATTTTATCTCGAACAAACATCGTGAGGCGAGATTTTTATATATATAAAGAAGATGTATTTAACAGCCGATCAGGTTTCGCTTAGCTCAAGCTTCTTCAGGGCTTGTTATTTTACATTACATCGGGTCACTGGAGCCAGGATGCGGCTAATGGCTTCCGACAATACAGTGGTGACCGCAGCGTTCCAGCACCAAACCCTACTCCTGAGCGAGCGCTGGGCCCGAGCTCACCCCAGACCACGCCCTACATAGAATTGATTTTATTTGGATATTTATTTTTTATTTTTTTTTTATTATTTTATATTTTTCCTATTCTATGTACCTATTTAGTTCATTATTTAAAAAAATGTGTTATATAGGACGTGTGGGATTGCACTATCCTCCTCACATCCTGGAATAAAACATTATTATTATTATTATTATTATTATTACCTAATTTCAGTTAACAGGCTGAAACTGTCGAAATAATTTGTTGCTCAAAAACTGTAATTTGTATGAAATTTGTAATAAAAAAGCAATAGGAATGAATGTATGGAATGCGGGACGGGGGAGGGGAACCCGGGAGGAGGGAGGGGAACCCGGGAGGGAGGGAAACTCGGGAGGGGGATTCATGGAAGGGGGAGGCGAATCCAGGAAGGGGGAAGGGAACTTGGGAGGGGGAGGGGAACTTGGGAGGGGGGTTCGCGGGAGAGGGAGGGGGAGGGGGAGACAAGACGACGTATTATTGAAATTCTCGTTCATCGGATTTGCATTATTCACCAGAGATTTTTTTAGAAACCCCTTTCACCAAAAATCTTTTCAACCTAAAAATATTTTGTCAACAGTCTTTATATACCAATTTCTTAAAATAACAACGCGTCTATAAATATCATATAAAAACCTGTTTATGATAAGGTAAATGTGAAATCGAGAGGCGACCCCAATTGGGAGAAATAATCAGTTACTTGAAGAGGGTCGAAAGTTTGAGGTGACCCCTAATTTATATACATAATTGCGTTGTCAAAATATGAACCAACGTAGGGTAGGGCGGGGCTAGTTGAGCATAGGGGTAAGTTGTGCAAACGAAAGAACTCAAAAACTAACATTCGCATGACAATTTTTCAAATAGAAGAAAGAAGAGGACGTGTGAGGGGAATACAGTGCGCGATAGTCAAATTCATTGTTTTGCAAAATGTCATTTTCAAATTTTGACATTTTTGACAGTTTCGCAAGAGTTTTCATAAGGGTTAAAAAACTTTTCAGATGTATTGTCATGTGGTTTTAATCATCCAGAAACCTTCGCGGGGGCTTAAAAAAGGTATTTTGAAAGTTTTAAACAATTCCTTTGCTTTAGCAATCCATAGACATCTCATATTTACATTCGTAAGCAAGCATATTTTGATTTTTAAATATATAGATGTAATTAATTTTACACAACTGCTTCGTATTTTTCACTGCTGTAATGTAAAAACTAAATATTATTTTATGATATTTTATCGAACCTCGTCACTTTATGTCTGGTGGAATGTACTAAGTAAATAAATGATGTAGTTTTCGACCAAACTGTTGTGAGCTGGAATATGTGCTTTATAATGTCTATAATAAAGTTATAAATAAGCACAGATTGAAGAATCTCGTTAAGCGCAGTCGATTTTTTCGCTCAGCAAATGTTTCGTTAGACCATTCATTTTTCCGTCACTTCCTACTCAAACAAGAAAGCACAAACATTATATTATGACATGTCTTCAACTAGTGTTGAGAAAAAATTAAATTTTAAATATAATTACTAAGCAGATATTTAAACTCAATAATAGTAATAAGAATCTAAACATCCTAATTTGAATTAAATATCCTAATTAAATTAATTTATTACATTTTATGTTTTTTTCTATTAACATATTTTACAATTATAATTTTCAATTTTTCAGTTTGAGAGGTGGGTACCGCCGCCCCGGAACCCTTTATTGGATAACCAACACCATTGCCATATGACTCCCCAAGTATGGTTCGTTACGTGACTTGACAAGTTTGCCCGGGTACATGGGATGAGGTTTGTCCAGGTCTTGGTGCCGAATGTGTCATCAACTGCGTGGCGGGCTGGATTGGGAGAGACCGGTTACGGGAGACTCTCTGGCCTCTCCAGCCGGACTTTCTCGACCAATCGCCTTGCACCGCAGATGAGAGAAATGAATTCACACGTCATTCCTAGACCCGCTGCCCTCAGATACCTCCTACCCACCCCTCGTACCCTTTTTCCTTCCCAGAGCTTCCACTACTACCTATTCTTAAAAAGATCTCCATACAGCATCCCTAAAGAGACATAGGTCATGAGGGAAATTATTTAAAAAAAATATTATTAAAAAAATTATAATCTTAATACTAAGAACTTTACTAATATTGTGGCTACGGGTATTTATGAACTTACTTGCTAGTTGGAAGCGGCGCACGTGCATTAAATATTTATTTATTACTAAATATTTATTTCTCAACTTTCCCCCTTTTCTTGTCTTTCCTCCATTCACCTCTTTCAACTTTTCAACGTATCCCGCGCGAACATCATCAACTCGTATTTCCGGTAATAATAATTGGATAATTTGTATATCGTCGTTTCTATGAAAAATCACATCAAGGGCGCAATCAGAATTTATTTAACTGTCAAAGCCATTACTTTAAAAAAAATGCTATAATATACTTTTTAATGGAACTAATAAACAGATCTTTTCACGGGAAATTCTGAAATCTTACCCTCTTCGGGGTCTCCCGGTCCATCAACTCAACTCAACTAAACTCAACCCAATCTAAACTTTTCCATGTTAATTAAAGCCCTAAGCTCCGCACTTAAGCTGCGGGTTTCTCAAAGGTTTGCATTAATTGATCTAAAGTTTGCCCAAGGGCTCATTTTGGACTTAATAATTATTTTGTCCATTGATATTGTTAATTTCCCATGATTAGGATATTTGTAAGAAAATGTCGAGTTATATAATTAGTTTATCTTAATTAGAAATAGAAAATACCTGTTGAGTTAAGAACACAGTATTACCATTTTCACGATTCAATTATTATAGTGCTTGATGTTTATGGTTTTATTGTTAGATAATGTTAAAGTAAAGAAATATTGTACGTTCGAACACCCGCAATCCCTTCATAACTCAAGTTATTGTTGCATGAAAGGTTTCCATAAATTTTGAACAGGCGTTAATGTAAAATTTGACGTGTTATTGGAACTCACGCACCCTGGCCTGACCTGACCCGACCCGACCCGATCCGACCCGACCCGACCCGACCTGACCCGACCCGACCCGACCCGACCTGACCCGACCCGACCCGACCCGACCCGACCCGACCCGACCCGACCCGACCCGACCCGACCCGACCCGACCCGACCCGACCCGACCCGACCCGACCCGACCCGACCCGACCCGACCCGACCCGACCCGACCCGGGCCGTCCTAATGGTTTCTGATCTCACGGCCAAAAGTATTATTATAGATGGACACTATAATACATCTCCGAAACGTTTGGTTAAAGGTGGTAGCGCAAAACGGCATAAAACCCCAAAAATAACTCAAGATAAAACTAAAATCAACTCAAAATATGGCTACGCAAATGCGGTGCATAATAAACCCTTATGCTTTGAGAACGCAAGTCAAAATCGAACGATTTAAATTTAATCAAGTATATATAATTTGTGCCCTATCAGTTTCCCTCGACGTTGGAGTTCACTCATCTGGTAAATGTATCTCTATCTTGCGTTGTCCGGAATAGCTCCTCCACACTTCTACTACCGGTCCAATCTCATGCATTTCGCAGCCAAAACATTTGTCTCCTACCAGGCCATAGGATACATTATCCTGCCCATAAAACACGTTTTTACAATGTTTAATTATTTTTGATTTATGTGTAATTATGTTCACATGAATATGAATTTTTTCAAATATTTTTTTTATTAACTAAACACAAGAGGCCCTGAGAAAAATAACTTCCCTCAGGGTCTAGGTCATCTTTGAAGATGCCCTGTGAAGGGTTTTTTGAGGAGATGAAGGAGCCAACATGGGTCTTGGAGAGACCCATATTGTGGGAAGGAGGAAACACAGAGACCGGCAAATCGTTCCACAGCCGAGCTGTCGAACTCAAAAACGAGTCGTAGAAGCGACTCTAGAGTTTCTCGGCGTATCTTTCATTGAAATACCGGTAGAACAAGGACAGCATTCCTACAAGACGCCTATGCTCTAAAGATTGCAATCCATTCGTTAAGATGGGAGAATCAATCAAACGGAGCGCCCGTTTCTGCATAGAGTTGAGGATTTTTTCAGGTTTTCTTTGGGGCTTCAGACCAGAGGTGGCTGCCAAATTCTACCGTAGAGCGCAGTAGCGATTTGTACAGGGTTAGCAATTGCAAATAACTCAGAATAAAGAATGGCCAAGTTGCCTCGAAATACACGCAAAATTATATTATTTATTGTCCCATACAATATAATTTAAATTATTAATAAATAAATATTACGATTCCGTTACAGATATTCGCTATATCTTTTGATTTTAAAAACAATCGATTTAGTTGGGTATTTTGATCTAAATTTAAAATGTGATTAAAAAAGGCTGCGCAACCGTTCCCATTAAGACCGTAAAAAAATCTTCGTTCTAATTTGCGCATTTTCGTAATTTAAAAAAATATTTTCCCTTTGATGTAGGTAATATAGGTTAGATTCAATATTCAAGGACGGAAATATTTTCGCAAGAAATAAAATTTTATAACCAAATTAATAAAGTTGGAGGACTTCTCCAGGGAGATCTGTACTCGGTACTAATGCCTTTTCCCCTCTTTGTTAATTGGGTAATGTTTCGTCAATGGGGAGATTAGGCGATAACCAACAGAGATTACACCGATAGTCCACTTTGTTTGGGAATGCTTTATCCTGTTACGATATATTATCTTTCAAAGAAAAAAAACGTTGTTTTTATAATATTATTTATAATACGAGTATCGATTTTTGTGGTCGAAATTCCATTTCAAAATTCTGATATTATAGCAAAATAAAAAGTAAAATATCTGTTACCAAGCTAGTCACAGACAAGAAACTTAACCTCATAATCTCGACCCATAATAGGCAGAACATCGTAACCGCCAAATAGTAAATTGTTCACGAGAAGGTTTTTTTTAATTAACTTTCTTCATTGATTCCAAAAAGTATTTTGGTTAATTAGGATTATTAATCTTTGGTTGCTGCCTATATAAAGCTGATAATATAAATATCTAAATGCCTTCAGTTGTTGAGATAGTGGCGGTAACGCTGTTTTGCCTATGACCCTGACAGATTTTTTTCTCTAGGAAATGTCGCATACGCTGTTTGGAGTACATAATTATTTTTTAAATATTTATCACGCATAAACAAATAACTAAATAAAATGGTTTCATGACGTCGATCCTAAACTTGACTAAATACAATGATTTGCAAGTAAGTATGCAAAGAGGATATAAGGCCGTATAACCAAAGTCGATATATTTGTTTCTGCAGGCATCTTGATTGAAAATCCGTTGTAAAAATATTTTTAATAACAATAATTTCGACTCTCCGAAGGCGCATGCGGTAATAACAAAATACGACATACTTATACGTGCAGTCGGCTTAGCGAAAAACCGCTATACAACATTTTTAATCTGAATACAACACCAGAGGCCCAACTTCTCCCAACCGTTTGGAGCCAGTAAGACTAAGGCCTCCCCAATGTTAGTATGTTATGAGGCTGAAGGTAGTGAAGAGGGGAAGGAGATATGGAAAATGTACCTGGCTATTCAGATCTAGTTACCATACATGGCTAAAGCAACTTCAAGTAATAAGTCTAATACCTACACACAACACCAGCGTAGAAATACAAAAAAATCATATAATATAAATTTTTCGAAGAAAACTTCATCAGTAAGGTTTTCACTTTGTGATGGCATTATTTATTTTATTTTATTAAAAGACAAATAACTTTGTACACATCACTTTATTTGATACACACTCTACATGTTTCATGAACAATGTTCACCTCATCATTAGTTAAAGTATACTGAAGTTTCAAACTAACTAACTAACTAACTAACCATCACGCCGTTTCCCCGCAGGGGTAGGCAGAGAGGACGGACCGCCAAACAACTCGATCTTGGCACACACTCCTTGCTTCGTTCACATTCATACATCGTCTCATACATGCTCTTCTGTTATTCTGACTCTTGACATCGCCCGACTCAAGTATCTGATTCACTTGGTCGTGCCATGTCTTCCTCGGGCGTCCCCGAGTTTACGTTAGTTTTAGTTTAGTTTTTAAGTTTCAAATTAAATGTAAATCATAGATTAAATACAAGGGTAAGGGTAGAAGGGAGGGGAAGGGGTAAGAACGTTCATACCCCTCCCCTCCCTTCTACCCCTACCCCTGTATTTAATCTATGATCTATATTCAATTTGAGACTTCAGTATACTTTAACTCCTGATGAGGTGAACATTGTTCAAGAAACATGTTGAGGGTGAAGAGAACTTCCCCCGCTCTTGGGATATTTTGTCGTAGGATATTTTGTCGGAGGACATTTTGTCAGAGGATATTTTGTCGTAGTATATTTTGTCGAAGGACATTTCGTCGGAGGATATTTTGTCGTAGAATATTTTGACGTTTTGTCGGAGTATATTTTGCCGTAGGATATTTTATCGTAGGACATTTTGTCGGAGGATATTTTGCCGTAGGATATTTTGTCGTAGGACATTTTGAAGAGGATATTTTGTCGGGGGATAATTTGTCGGGGGATATTTTGTCGGGGGATATTTTGTCGTACGATATTTTGTCAGAGGATATTTTGTTGCGAGATGAAAAGTCGCAGAGCCATCTTATTAATTAACCGAGTGGAGAATAAAATGATTTTGGACCTATTTATTAAAAAATCGCAAGAATAAATTATTAACCATCAAACTTTGTACGTATTATAACTTCATATAATTTATTTTTCTTTGTCTCGTCATGATATATTATCAAGTTATGTCGATAAATTGATGTTTTCTTAATAAGTCCTGTCAATTTATCGTCGCAAAAATCCATTTCTCACCGTAGGCGGTATAAAGATTGTCGTTATAATTTATAATTAAAAATTTATAATTAAAAATTTATAAAAATAATTAATTCTATGGCCCAGTTGTTACGCAGATTTAAATGCGTCAAAATCATCAAATAACCGCTCAAGACCCCGACAAACCTCACCTCTTCGAAGATAACAAAAATTATTCCCAGGTAGCTACAATATCATGTTTCACGGATAATGTGGTTTTCCTCTCACAAAGAGACCTTTATGATTATTTTTATCCGGAAAATCGATAAGTTCTTGAAACGTAATCGTTTTATTTCTGCTTGAATTTGGCAAGTTGGCAAATAAATTATAATGGTTCCATCGCCAGACCTCATTATCGGAAGGTTAAATTTATCGAAAAATACAACTTGCAATGTTTTTTATATATCTACATATTTTTATAGCTGATGCAGCCAGTCTAAGGTTGTTGTAACTTATATTAAATTATTATTTTTTATTTTTACTTTTTATGAGTAAAACCTCTAAATGTAATGTTTAATTTAATGAAGACATTATGAGCGAAACTCAATCAAAAATCTGGAAACAGAAAAATCAGAAAAAGATATTTACACCTCTGGGACTCGAACCCAGGACCTCCCTACTTTCCGGGTCGGGTGCTCTTATCCACTGAGCTAAGGTGTCGATATCCAATTCGGTCACCTTCAACTGTACCATACTTCGACCAAGAACCACCCATATTATCTTCATTTTTCTTAACGCATATTTTTATTGGCTGCCATCTTTATGAATGATTGCAAGATTCAACTCGAACTAAATGCAATCTAGATGGTGTCTGGATAATTTTTTATCCATTTTATTTAATGTGCGACATCTATTGACTATTCTGCAAGTCTAGGATGAATATTATTATTTTTTATTTTAACTTTTTATGAGTAAAACCTCAAACTCACATTTAATTATATTAAGTTATTTTATGAACTTAAATGGCTTTCGTAAGCTTTTTAAGCACCTCATGTACGACTCATAATATCATCCCAGGAGGTCTAAAACAGTGAAATAGATAACTTTACAATATGTGATCGATAGGCGTAACTTCTGACGATTTATATCGATATCCCGAGTCCGATTGTGTTCACCGATATTGACAGGAATACATAAGAAAACTATACAGCTGGCAACACTGCTAAATCTGTTTTATCCTTGAAGCATTTAAGTATATTAAAATATATTTTATACTTTTGTTAGTCGTCGGTACATACTCTCTGCACACCACTTGGGGGGACACTTAGTTAAATTTTGTGTAAGTAGGGTTACCGTATTTTCCCTAAACCGATTGCACATTGTATATAATTATGCCGGAACATATCTAGTGGATTACGATTCATTGAGGGTAGAGTTATCCAAAGCCATGGTGTTTGAAAGAGAAAGTACGAAAACAGTGAGCAATATAGTCGTGAATGATGAATACTTGGAAAAGTTGGATGAGTTTGTGTATTTGGGAAGTATGTTTCCGAACGATGAGAATGTTGAAAGAGATAACAAAAGAAGGGTAAATGCAGATAACTCTCCATTAATAGAGAACTGAATGCCGTTGGCGCCAACAAAAAACTGTCCAGTCTACAATGGAGTGCTGGTACCTACCCTGATGTATGGCAGCGAGGCACGGAACTGGCAGAGGAAGAATGAAAGTAAAATGAATGCTATAAAAATTCCGAAAACTAAAAACCGATTTTTGAAAGGTGATAAACTACGCTTTCAAATTTTATAATTCGAAATAAATATACAATTTTTGGTATATAAAAATTTTGCTTGCAAACATAAAAAAGGTTTGAAAATAGTTCACCTTTCGTTTTTTTACGTACTAAAATTACTAAAAATTAAAACACATACGTATTTTTATGAGAAAAATGTATTGTAAAGGTTTTTGCCACCTCATTTTTTGTAGTTCATGTAAAAATAATTATTAAAAAATTCCCAAAAATTCAACATTTTTCGATTCAACAAGATCCAAAACTTTGGTTTCGTAAAGGTGTTCGTTTTTATTGTTTTTAATGGTTTTTATAATTTTTAGATTTGAATTTTAAGCGTGGTGTTTTTTTTCTTTCTCACCGTCTATATCATATTTCTCACTATCATAGTAAGAGACACAACTATTTTTATGAGTATTTATATACGAGTTGTTCCGAAAAGCGAACTAATTGGCCTGACGGGTTAAAAGTCATTTAAAAAACACATTCATTACGATAGGATAAGATTAAACAATTTTTTTTATTATTAATCGAGTTTTCTCGCACCACATTTCTTAGATAAAAGTTTTTTTAAAGAAAATAATTGATAAAGTCATCATATTTACCTATTCCATTGAAGAAATATTCCAAGATAAGCACCGAAAAACTGCAGCATTAACATATTAATGTTTAATTATCCATTAACATAATATTTTTCTATTTAACAACACTTGTGGAAAAACAAAACCAATCCAATCAAAAGTCAATATATTTATTTCGATCTTTCAACCTGTCACATCAAAATAAACACACGTCAAGTCGAATACAGAATTCGGATGTTTGAATAGTTTGGCCTTAGAACAGGAACAGATTCGCCGATAAAACACAGATTCCGGAAATAGAATCGACGTAGAATAGACGTGCTTCCAGACGGAGATCGGAGAGAAACTGAGCCTGTGGTACAGATTCTGGCGACTCCCCCTATCGGATGCGAAACAAAACAACCAGTTCTGTTTTCCACGGCTCACATTTTCCTCTTCGTCTATCTCGAATCAGGCAGTAATTCAATTCGATTTTTTTGTGCGGACAGGGCATCAAAGTAATTTTGGGTAAAATTAATTCGAACTTTTTTGGCATTTGAAAATTACCGTAATAATTTCCATTTTTATTCCGTAGACCTATAAATTCCTCACCAAACTCTTTTCTCATCAAAATTCTCACCGTTGGAGAGTTACTACTATAAAATTATTTTGATTTTGATGTGAGTACCGCTACTAACTGCCTGGAGCCAATTAGATTCCGACATCCCCAATTATTGGGATATGTTGAAAGGCTGAAGGTAGTGGGTAAAGGAAGGAGATCCGTTATCAGACCAATTGCCATCTATTATGCACAGACGCAATCTAGGCAAGCTGAGTCTGTTCTAGAGGTATTTTAATGGAGCCTGCTCTAAGGAGCCAGTAGTTAGTAGTAGTCTACTCAACCACGACCGGTCAGTGGTTGAGTGGACATCGCGTTTGGGTCCCTCACGGGCGGCCCGTGTTCGATTCCTCGGCTGGCTAAGTCCTCCATCACAACACGAGCAACATTTTCGGTTTTCTGTGGTGATAGTAGGAGATTTTCCAACATTGTTGGGTTATTCGTAACCCGGGAATGTTTGTCTGTCTTTTTAAAAATTAAAAAAAAAAGTACCTATTTATCTCAGGTGCACCGGTGCACGTGCGTGAATCTCTATGGACGTAACGTTGTTGGCTTCAGGAGATCGGGTCGTTTCTTCGACTCGTTTTTGTGTAAATCGGCTCATTTGTCGAATCCTCCTCCGCATAAATAAATCTTTTCCTATTGCCCCCCCCTTAACCCGCCCAAAAAAATATATATTATAAAAAATGCAATTAACAGTTACGTAGGTAGGTACTACCCTACTTTGCCAGAATTTATTAAGCAATTGTATTCAGAGGTTGATGAAATTTTGCATACTTGACCTTCAAAACAAGAGTCACTATCAATATAAGATTTTCAATAACACCCTTTCCCCAACCCTTAAAGCAGATTTTTACTACTGCTTTTGATGCTGAAATTTTGTACATTTGACGAACAAAATGAGAGAAAAATTACTGTCTTCAAACTGATTTCGAAAAATTCTGCGTAAAGCATGGGTAACGCGGGGAACCAGTTTTTTTTTAACTACCGCACAATTGTCTTAACTGCTCCCGACCGTCTGAATCCAGTGAGATTATGGCATCCTCAATTGAGGTATGTTGTGAGGATGAAGGTAGAGGGGAGTGGGGAGGGCAAGGAGATTGAGTGAAATAGGTGGGAAAGAGTCACCAAACAGGGCTAAAGCCATTTCAAACAACTTGTCGATTCTGAATGGTGTCTTTCACCAGGACGATTATTTACTATTTTATTGTAAACTCTAAATAATTCTGAAGCTAGAGAACCCGACACTTCGGAAACCCAGCTGTTTATCGGCTATTTCCGTAACCGTTCGTGCAATAGTCACGAACGACGATAGTCCATACTCGTCTAAGATACTACGTTAGAAATGGTGCATTGAAACACCTCAAAACGATATATGTATATATATACCTATCTATCCTAGCGACATCTCGTCACCTTAATTGTCCAAATGACCATTAGAAAATTTTACAGGAGGAGAAGGTTTTCTTTCATCGTTTCATTGAAACATTACGATAGGTGTTTAAGATAAAGCTATTCCCGTAAAGGTAAAGGTCTCATTAGTTCAAATAATTCTTAGTTAAGCGATTAACTATCAGTTTTTATAGGTACTTTATTTTTAATTTTCAAGTGGAGATTGAACAAAAATTAAATTGGTCGCTTGGACAATTAAGAACTGAAGCGATGATCTGCTGAAGGATGTTTAAACTACATGCATAATCATATATACCACAGTTAACCAAGGTGCGTATCCACTCAACCACGAAGACCGTCAAATCTATTGGGGCACAAACAGATTTTATGCTCCGAATCAAAACTACTTCAGAGGAATATTAAACATTGCAAAGTGCTTTTCTCGGTTAAACAACATTAAAACAACATCAATTAAACTCACTTCGCAGGTTCTTCATAAAGGGAGTGCAGATTTTCCCGGTCTTAATTTATGTTTAATGTACATTAAGGTACATTTTACCCTGCGTAAACGTTGAAGAGGAAATACGGGCGCCGAGAAATTTGAATAACAGGTGTATTACAAAACTGTTGGTGTAAAGCCATTCGCTTACGGGGCAACTAAAAAAGAGTTGAAAACTCAAGTCATTGTCCTGTGTATTTCAATGGCGGTCCGCACACTACGCAACTTGTCAAAGACCGTTTTCGACGCCGACGCAACCAGTCTCTCGCAACTCGCCGCGCTAGTCGCCAGCATTTTTCGGTTGCCAGTTCCTCGCAGCTGTCAGTTTTCGACAAATTTGCGATATGTCGGAGCAGGAAAACGTCGAATTTTTTCAGGAGGTTGATGACTTTAACAGGCTTGCATTTATGACTTTAATAGGCTTTCTAAAAATAATTATAACGTTATATTTGCATAGCGCAGTTTTGTATCATTTCACTTCAAGTGCGCTTAACTATAATGAATTTAAAACGAATCCTAGGAATTGTAATGGAGCACTGGCTCGCATATTAAATGTAACGTTAAACATGCATATTACATTGACGGCCTCCGTGGTCATGAAGTAAGGCTCTCAACCAGCAATTCGAAGGTGCGCGAATTAATTTTATTTGATTGATTTTTTATATTTACCGCACATTGTATATATTTATACATCCCACGTTTATTTCCGGCACGTTTCAGGATGGAAGAAACTCTCAGTTTGTCTAGTAGGATGGCCAGTAGAAGTGCATTGTTTACAAATGTTGCAAAGTATCAAAAATTTATTTGACCATTAAATAAAAGATGTAAATAAGATAGCTTTCGTAGTCGAGGGACAAGGGTCTGTGATGTAGATATAAAAAATAGTTAAATAATTTATTAGGCTTATCTCTGTACGTTGCATAGTTATTTGTAGATCTTGTGAAAGTGGTATCGTGTCTGGGTCTGGAATACGTTGAAATTGTCGTGGATTGTACTGGATGACATAAGTTCTCATTTTTAGACTATTTTGTAACCTCGCAAGCAAACCTAACCTCAGTCGCCAACAAATTTTACTTGGATTAGGTTTCCTCGTGAGCAAGGGGCCTTACCCCCCCCCCTCCCACACTTCACCCCTAACTGATAACACCTAAAAAAAACGTCCTTTAAAACTGGACTGATTTTTAAGATGTTTTTCACCAACTGTATTAGAAAAAAAAAAATATATATATATATATTATAATATTAGAATAAGAAAGAAGAAAATATTTTATATAAAATATCGTACGTTTTGATTTTTTTTAAAACACTTTGTCAATTATGTTGTATACAGTGGCGGCTCGTGACTTTTGGGTGTGCTACAGTGCTAATATTAAAAAAAACGTCATTAACGATGTTGATTTTTGTTTGAAAAATTTCAAGAAATTTCAGTTTGGCTTGATTTCCTGAAAATCTTCATACAAAAAGCCAATTTTCGAAAAAAAAATATTTTTCGCTTACTACATAATCAATAATGCCATTTTTTAAAATTAGCACTCTAGCACACCCAACAGTCACGAGCCGCTACTGGTTTTATGCACCTGTAGTGATGGGGTACAAATTAGGCAATTTTAAGAATTTTCGGAGAGTTCAACTCCTATTATTATCAAAAACGCAAAACGCACGGACAGTAGTTGATATCCATACTATGTTAAAATTTAAAAAATATTTGCATTGGGGGTCACGTTGTGTAGACAAAACGCAACCCGCATTTCCTCTTAATATTTATATCATTACTTTAGTATAAATGTTATGTGGTATGGATATTCTGTTTATTTATTTTGCTTTCGAGTTGCAAAGTAAACAGGCGAACGTGCTTCGGAATTACTTTAGTAGCCTAGAAATTATTATTTAAATATCGTACTGCGGCGGGGAGGTGGAAGTTGACAATCCGACACCGCACAGTGACGCAGTCCCATACAAGGCTAGGGACAAAATAAAAAATTAAATTGCTGCCAAATAATTTACATTCAGACAAGTTGGATGACTAACTCATGGCGATTATTAGCAAAACAACATTTCTCACAAATTATCAAAGGTGGAAAGGGTCACTGGATATGGTGAATTCTATAATATTATTGGAAAAGTGCAAATTAATCAATTACAAGCAGTTAAAAACCCGCTCCGCAAGTTTTTGATACTAGGCCCTGCGGGCGGCTTTTGGTTCGGCTTCGCCCAGTTAGTGTTTGTGATCACTTTATAAATCCAATTGGAACTGGTTCCAAAAATAGCCTGTTCCTCGGATCCGCTGTCATCTAGTGATAGTCACCGGGACAAAGTAACCGATGTAGGCAATGACGCCACATGTAATATATAAATATATAGCCGCTTGATACAACTGACTATTATTACCGTCAATCTTTCCATATCCGGAGGGATACTGCTAGTTCACTAAATCGTAGTACTTATACTTGCCTAGGGCACGTTCACACCAACCTGCCGGCGGAAGTGGCGACATCTTTAATAAATTTATAATGTAAATCGGAATTCAAATTAAAGCCAATAATCTTAAAATTAAAACTTCATGTATTGTAATGTTTGTGTTAATTACAGTCCACAAGTCAAACACTATTTTTTTGGGGGTACTTCGTAGTAATAGTAGGGTCCTTGTGAAAAACTTGTATTTTATGGGTTTACGTGTATACAATATTTATGCTCTAGACACACGACCTGTCTATACTGGCTGCTAATTGAATCTCGTCGGTAAGCTGACGATTGACCGCTCCTAAGCCACTGCTCCCCAGGCACCCCTGCTGGCATCTGTCGGCATCTGATAGAAGCTCTTTCAATACACTACATGTATAATTATGGCTTAAGGCAGAATTCTAGTCTACAAAAAAAATGTTTTCTTCATATTTCCAAAGTTTAAATATTAAAAAATATCTCCTTAAAAAGATTTTTCGAAATTCACATTATTTTAAAAGCTATAACCATTATAATATCGCGGTTTAGACGGAATCTAACCAGAATTTAAATAGAACAAAATTTTAAACGCATTTTTCTCAAAACTACTTTTTTCGAGGCGGTTTACACGACATCACAAGTTCTACTAGACCAATTTACTTTAAATTTGGTGTGAGCTTGCTCTATACATTACTATCGCGCTAACCAAAACTATAACAAAATTTCAGTTTACACTATGTATTATTAAAAAATTTGGAAAAAAAAACTGTTAAAAAATTTCTTTTTTATTTCAGACAGCCGCCATTTTGCGAAAAAAAAATTTTTGCTTTTCCTTAGTTCGGACTAGCTACAGCCGCATTTGTTTGAATCAAGAATTAATATATTTTTTTAGATTACTAGGAGACATTTTTTTGAGACCCCCACGTCAAAACCCTGTAAATTTTTGCATTTTAAATTTTTTCGTTAGTTTTTTTTTGTATTCTTTAATGTTTATTGAATATTTAGTAAAGTAATGACTGGTAAAAATATTATTGGTTTATTTATTGCACCTGAAAAAACACCTACAATTCATGTTTCGAGACTAGAATACTCCCTTGTGGTAATTACGGTAAGTTATATATTTTAGGCTGGCTTTACATTCGTAAGTTTTTTCCCATAAGGGAAAAAACTTACGAATGTAAAGCTTTTCGTGTAAGCGAATTATGGCCAAATTACCAATGTAAACGACACCAAAAGTCAGAACTTACAGAAATTACAGAACTTCTTCTTCCGGAAGTTTTTTGACAGGTCTAATCGCGTCCGCGCGAAATAACAGCCTTCTCACAGCTTATAAAATCAGTTTGATAAGCTGAGGGACTTTTTGTAAGAAATAGTACCAAAATGCGCCGTTGCGAAATGTCAAAAATCAAAAGACATTTGTTTTTGTTGGATTATTTTCCTATAAAACTAGTATTCATTTCCACTTATTTGAGTTTTCTGAAAATGTGCATCCTTCTATTCAATTATCGGTCCAAACCTTTATAATCTCAATATTTCTGTTTTTAAAATTACGTATTTGAATACGAAGTCGGTTGCTGACGGCAGCTGTCAGGTAGCTGTCATTCGAATAAAATAAAATAAATCCATTAATTTTCGCCTTTGACGGCAAAAAAGTGCCTGGAGAATTGTTTAATTAAAGCCAAATTCTATTTCAGCACTTTATTTGTTCCTTTTCGACTTTATTGACAAAATCGCGTAAATTTGACAGTAGCAGGTCGTTGCTGAAAGGAAGCCATCTTACCGCAAATAAATTTACAGATGTAAACGGTCGCATGAGCAGTTACACAGGTCGAACTTCCGAAACACTTCCATGATCATTAATTACCACAAGTCAGATGCATATGTAAACGCTCCTGGGAGTGACCTGTCAAAATCTTACGTAATCCGTAATTTTTAGTTACGAGTGTAAAGCTAGCCTTATAATAGATCTCCAAAAGGACATAAGAACACTTTAGAGTACGTAAACTCGGCCATTCTGAGAAATCGGCAATCGCCGAGAATTTAATTGAAACCGGCCATTATTTTGAATTTGTTCCTCGCTCCCATTGGTAATGTTTATAACAATGTGTAAGCCAATGTTTGTTTTCGGTCGGAGGAGACCAGATTAAGAACACTTACAGCCTTACTTATAAAAAATACTTCACGACCGTTAAATGGTGTTTTTTTTCACACCGTATAAAGACTGAACCTTTTATTTTTTGGAACGTTAAATTTGCGCATGTTACCACCCACTCACAATAAATCAAATATTATTTACAAGTGAAAATAATGTTACAATAAATCTGCTATAAAAAAACACTCGGAGACGTAATAGTTCGATTCATTGGTATGACAATATGAAATTTCCCATAAGTAACCCAAAAAACATTTTTTTGTTGTGTATTTTACTGTGTTTTATAATTGATTTGGTGGTGTTTATGAGTAATCTGAGTTTTTTATCGGAGACTTCTACATATATTATTATTAATAAAATTATCTGATCGTAGAATCATTTCCGATTTGACCTGCTTGTATAAAATCATAGATTCAATGTTTGATACCCCTGATTTATTATATATAAACTCTTTTCATACTCCAGGTAGGTCAGTAACAAGACAGTACCTACCATTTTTTGTCTCTCAACTCAACAACTCAACAATTCTACATCAACATCCCAATATTACACTCCTATGCGACGGATTCAAAAGTGAAACAAATACTCCGATGTTGTTGATATATATATATATATATATTTATGATATTTAGTACATCAATGTTAATATATTATAAGCATACCTTATTGAAGTTTTTTTCATCAAGTAGGGGAATATTTTGATAAAGCAATTTAAATTGAATAACACATTAACAGTATTTTTTCGTCTGAGAGAAAAAAAACTATTTTAGATTTTTTGCATTTTGTACCTACATACTGTGTGGATCAAATTCAATAATATTTTTACTTTATATTTATTTTTGTGCAATTGTTTTAAACAGTCGTTTCCTGCACTGTTTACGAGTATAATTTCGTAAATATTGTTATGTATATGTAAAAGCCTAAATAGGCGTAAATAAATAAATATAACTGCATACTTAACTCAAATTTCGATTTTTCGGAAATGATGGATTAATCAACCGAACGATCGATATCATCAAAAATATTTTCATGCTGATATTTGACGCCTACCTTTTGAGTCTGCAGTTTACACATCTTCGGAGTTGTGAAGATGATGTAAATGATATAACTAGGCGTATATTAAAAATAAATTTAAAAAAAGTGCAATTTACACGCGGTATAAGTGAAACCTTAAGAAAACTAAAGTAATTAGACAAGAGTGGGGAGGCTACGAAGCACCGCACAAAGAGGAGACCGATTATACTATTTCATTATTTCGCAGGCTACATCTTATAGATGTGTCGATGTGTGTGTTTGTCTCTTTTTAGTGTCACTATTTTTCGTTTTATCGAGTTTCAAACCACAACGTTGCTAAAGAAGTTGTCACTTCAAAATTAGTTACCTTTCATGTTTTTGTACTCCATAGAGCCCCAGCAAGTGTTTAGCTATAGACACGGTAAATTGGCATTGAGAACCCATTATAAATGCATTATTTATTGTAGCAGAATTTTGTCGTGTCGGATGGAACTCCGAGGTAACGTTAGAAGCCAAGATGGCTTTTAGTGCCATCTACGGTTTTGTTTACGAACTTCTTACTATACTGTGACTTACAGCTTGAATATTACCTTAGCTTTACGCAATCGAGTTGAGATGTTTTTCCACAGATGTCAGTAATTAGTAAGTTTTGGTATTCAAAATTAATTACGTAAACAGGGTTTTGCGGAATTTTTCGGTCATTGGAAATGAGCTTCTTTTGGTTCATAAGCTGCGTATCGGCTGGGTTTCGCGCCGTTTTCGGTTGCTTTGTTTCTTTCCCATAATTCAGCGCTTTTCAAGTCAAAACTTCTTTAGCACCGTTATGATTTGAAACTCGATGAACCAAAAAATAGCGACACTAAAAAAAGACGAGCGCATACACCTATAGGATTTAGTCTGCGAGAAAATGAGATAGTATAATCGGTCTCCTCTTTGTGCGGTGCCACCTCACTCTTGTCTACTTTATTTTTCTGAAGGTTTCACGCCTATCGCGTGTGAATTGCACACTTTGATTTTATTTTCTTACGCAGCATAGATCTTTACATATTTGCATTTATTTGTTGAAACAGAAGTACGTAATACCCCTCGGATGTATAGGTACTATTAGTAATGTAATATCTTCGCTGATGATGGACACTGTAACTAGTAACTAATCCGAAACGTTGCCTAAAGAAGACGAAAGCGCTAGTAGACTAAAAATTAAAGCTTGGAATGACTATTTTTGAATAATATTTACCACGAATCTGTTGATATTGTGAATACCAAAATATGATTTGGATTAATTAAAGCTTTTCTATCAATTTATTTGAGTATAATTAAAATATAAAAAATATAAGCGCGTAAATTACTTAAACATGTTTCTTTCATTAGAAATGTATTAACGCATATATTATAATTAACAACTATAAAAAATATGTTTTATGGCTAGATTATACCTCGTGTAATATTCTTAGGAAACGTATTCGGATTAGTCAGATATTTGAGGAACGGTTCCATGCCAACTCAGAATCAAGTCAACTTAACACCTCTTTCAAAAGTCATTAAAAGCTTTGAAAAAAAATGTAGGTACATATAAAATTTTTGCACGCATACATAAAAAAGTTTTTAATGTACCTAACCTTACCTTACGTTTTTTCTAACTAAAATACTGATAACGAAAAAAATTACAGGTGTGCAGTTCACACACAGTAGAAAACTAAAATAGATCTACTATCTCATTCTCTCGCAGACTAAATCCTATAGTTGTATGCGTTTGTCTCTTTTTAGTTTCGTTATATTTCGTTTCATCGAGTTTCAAATCGGAACGGTGCTAAAGAAGTTTTCACTTCAAAAAACACATTATTAGGTAAATGCATTGTAAACCTTATCGTCAATTCAACAAATTTTCACTTTTTTTGTTCAAAAGGTGCACATTTTAATTTTTTGTGCTTAACTTTTAGATTTGAGTATAAAGGGTGGTATTTCCTCTTTCTAGCACCGTATAGATCATATTTCTAACATAGTAAGGGAGACACAATGATTTCTAAGAGTGCTATTTGAGGTTTTCCGAAAACGTACTTGACTTGCTTTATTAACCAGTTACTTTATTAACCAGTTATGACTCACTCTATTAACCAGTTATGACTTACTTTATTAACCATTAAAAAAATGTAAATGAATTATTGGTCTGGATTGGAAATAAGGGAGTAAGTTGTAACATAAAACACGGGTTTAATATTGGCACAAAATCATTACTTTATTACTTACATCAAAAGTAAAAACCTATTTCATATTTTCGTTATAAAATAAAACATTTTTAAATAATAACGGCAAAGCCTATAAATAAAATACCTAAATATTCAAGAGCCAAAATATATACTTAAAGGCACATTTTTTACTTTTCAATTAATATAATTATTTACAAAATGGATTACATAAATTCTAATTATGAATCGCTTTTAAGTAGTTCAAATCATTTAAGACTCAGTTTTTGCAACAAAACAATTTCGATTATTAATAAATTTTGATTTGTAATAATGTTTTTTTTTTTACAAAACAGAAAACTTTGTTGGTGCCTATATTAAAACTTTTTATTGATTTTGGAACAAAAATTAAAAATTTATTATCGATGATCGAAATTATTGCTCCTTTGTTCGTAAGATAATATATAATTATTCATACGATTTTTTAAATAAAAGACACTTAATACAAAATAGTACAACTGTTAACAAATGAATGCCTCTTTCTAAGATGTTTTATGTACAATAAATTTTTCAACAAAAGAAAGTATTGAAAAAATGCTTATGGTGTTTGTAGGCAGTATGCCCTATTTCCCCTTATGGAAAGAAATTTTTAATGATGGAAACCTTCTTCACTTCTTTATGAAATTCTGAAAAAAGTATATGGAATAAAAATTGAAAAATACTCCCTTTAAGGGTAAACTTAAAATTATTCATAATCTGCCTTTTCATAAATGGCCCAAATTTATTTATACATATAATAAAAAACATCTTTTTACGAGTTTTGCTTTACAACATTAAGATAAATAATTGTTTGTAACCGCCTGTATAAAGTACTATACATGAATGTGAATAAATAATTTTATAGATATAAAAAATCAATTCTTTCAAGAAAGGCATAGAAACAGGGTTGCCAACTCGGCACTTTTAGAGCTAGATTTAGCTTCAAAATGAGGCCGTCAGTTCCAAAAAGTGATTTAGTTTCTTATCTCGCTTTTCAGATAATCTAGCTCCTCTTTTTATAGAAAATTCATGAATAACAAAGACAATGTAGGAATTATTTAGTATTGATAACTTGAATCGTACATCAGAATTACTCTAGTCGCCACCCCTCTCCCTCCCCCTGGGATTTCTTCCCAAAATTTTTCTCGACATCTCCTCTCCCCCCCCCCCCCCCCCCCCCTCCCCCACGATGGCAAATTTGATTAATTGAGTGGACCCAACTTAAGCTGTACTAGATTTCAGCTCTTTTTAGCTCTTTTTCGGGTGTTGTCTGGCTCTCTTTTAGAATTTGAGTTGGCAACACTGCATACAAATATAATATTGAATTAAAACTGATACAATATTGTACTTTAAGGCGCCGTTTACTCGTTCAAAATGAAGAAGATGGAGAGATATGTAATTACCAATGTTGGAGAGAGCGCGCTTATATTTAAAACGATAAAATTGAAGCGAAATTGTGAAAATGTTTAATAAAACACGACTCGTTTAAAATAGAGCTAAAATCTCGTTGGAAACATCTAAAATAGCATTTAAAGAAACATTTTGAATTTTACACACTGAATTTTTTCATACATATAACTTCTAAAATAAGTGAAATAAACGTGTTTATAATACTTAGCGATTTTTTTCTATCGAGGGAATTTCATATAATTTGCGTTTCGGCGTGGGGAACGTCTAAATATTATCTTCAAAAATAACATATATTTTTTAAGAGTTTAAAAACTACAAACGTTGAAGGGGAGTATGTAAGTAAGAAGTCGAATAGAAATTTGGGTAGCGCCGGCTTAAGTCTTTCATGAAAGAAATGAGTTTAGATACTCGTAAGGATAAAACCATTCATTCATATTCATGGACCGTATGTACAAGCTCAAACAAATGATTTATCTTATATTGAAGCACAACTTGCATTAAATGTTTTTTCATAAAAATAATTAAATTAGCGCCTACAAACGAGCAGTTCATGAATAATCTTAAGTGACTCTTTTCGTGCGATAATATAATATTTTTTCAGCCGATATACATTTCAGCGAATTGTCAACTTGTAAAAAAAAACGGTGATAAAAAACCACTCGAAGAAGAAACTTATAGATAAACTGAAAAGATTTTAATTTACATACATAAATGTAAAAAATTATCACATAAGAAAATAAGCATTTTGCTCAAATGACCATTATGTATTTATGTGTAGTTGTTACTTGGTAAAAAAAATATATTTAGTATGGCGAAAGAAATAAAAACCAATTCTGTTATATTTTCTTGATAAAATAATAGAACTGATTATTTTTATTTGTGTAGTTTTCGGATTAAATAAACTATTATAAGGAATCTTCAAAACACATTTCAGTTTCCTTGTAATAAATAATTTAAATAACATTTTTTAATGTCAAAATTATAAGATAGAGGAAACAAAACAGTTTATAATCGCCCACTTCCGACCAGCTTTTAAAAAATATTATTATAAAGTTATCACTTCATATCAAAACTCAGTTGATATAAAGGAAACGACTAATAATGATTATAATAAATAAATAAATATAATTTTTGTATCGTTGGTCGATTTAGAATGGCTACCATTAAAGAATGTAAATTAATACAAATACATACATTAATTTGAAAACGTTTTTTTTGAGTCAAAAAAGTTATCATAAAATGATATTACTGAAACCATTTTCACTATTTCACTTTTCAAAGATATTAACCAACTTTAGTTATTTTCTCGTAAGTACAATAATTAATATTTTGTACAAGTTTTTTTCATTTCATCCGACGAAATTCATCATCCATCGCGCCGTGATTTTGTTTAATACAATTCACAATATACAGTCTAACGAATACAAAATATTGACAATGTTCAAAGAAAGAAATTTAGCTATGGCTTTACAATTTACAAAGCATTAAATTATCATCGATCCTATGGCTACCAAAATAATTTAGTTTTATATTAATTTTGTCAATTATTTTAAAAACAAGATAAATTCACATTTTAAGCGTGCCCGGTACACTACACAGGGATACATATATAATCATAGCTGTTAAATATAGGTACTCATATAGTGCTGCGTATAAACTTGTAGGTATTTCCGCGAGCTGAGCTACGAATTATGGGAAAGGAACTGCGAAGCTTATAAAATTCGTTATTTTCCCATAATTCGTGGCTCGTCGCGGTATAACACCTCCTAATTTTGGGCAGCATAATATTTAACAATATTGAATTGGTTGAAAAAATGATTGGCTAGGTTTTTCTTTACTAAAAATGCTTAAATTTTCCATCAAATAATATGAAAGTTTTACCATGCATACAGGGCTGAGCAGTATTTGAATTACTTGTAATTGCATACGTATTTGAAATACAAATATATGTATAATAATATATGTATTGTATTTCAATTACTTCCTCAAAATGTATTTTGTAATTGGTATTTCAATTACCTGATGCTGAGGTATTTTGTAATTTGTATTTCAAATACTTATTGCTTCATAACACATTTTCAAATACATTTAGCGATCTTAATAATGATAATGAAAAATAAACTGACATAGATAATGCATAGACTAAAAACGCTAGAATCCAGAAGAATATATGTTAATATTTAAAGTTGGTGAAAGCAAGCCAACCAATTCAAAGCAAGTATCTTGTCAATTGTCGCTTTCATCGTTTCGCGGTATTTATTCCTGAAGACGTGGATTAATTGATAATTGGTAATGGATGACGAAATTCTGTCAAAACCACAAAACTTTACAAGTGGAGCGGAGATGAGATGTGTCTTCTGAGCAATATGATTGGTCAATTTTTGCACGTCTCTGTTTCACTCTGCTCAGCTTTGCTTCTGTGGAAACGCACCCTTAGATAAGGGCACTTACGACAATTTATTGCAACCAAAGGTTGCAATAAGTTGCAAAACCAAATATATTTTGTGATTTGTATTTGAATTAAAAAATGATTAAAATACTGTATTTTGCATTTCAAATACTCGACTTGAAAGTATTTTGTATTTTAAATACAGCAAAGCATGTATTTTTCCCAGCCCTGCACACATAATATTGTGTAACTCGCGTTTGTTAAATGTTTAAAAGCCTGGATTTCTTAAATAATTCACATTATCTATCAGTTCCTGCAAACAAAACACGGTGCCTGAAATACTTTACAAATACAACAAAACATTATTTTACGTATTGATTATTTTGTAATATTACAAGTTACATGGTAATAATTATACATATCTACGCTCAATTGAGAAGTTGCAAATTATAAATATTCAGGTCACTTGAACCGTGTTGCTTCCATCTTCCTATTCTTGGGTGTGAAGACTTCGTATGATCAAATATTTTAGTAATAATTAATACTGAATTAAACATCTGTGTTTCTATGACAAACTAAAATTTCAGATTCTTACAAAAGCAATTGAGAATTGTGATGAATGTGCAGTGGAATTCAATTTTTTCATGAATGTGCAATGGAATTCATTCAATCATGATGAATGTGAATGTGCAATGGAATTCAATTTTTTTTTATTAGCTACCAAATACAAAGTAGGTAGTTTTATTTTAGTTACAAGTTAACTAGTGAGAATGGGAAATAACAATGCTTAAGTTTATTAAAATACATATTTGATCATACTAGTCTAATCACAGATTTAAATCACATTCCTAAAGTAGATAAAAGTCATATTTTTAATTTAGAATATTCGGTTATGATTCAACTAAAGTAAATATTAATATGTAATGTACAAAATAGAAAAAAAAATAGTGAAGACTTGAAGGGGAAACGGAATATAATATGTAGCCTTATTTCTTCGATAGGATTGTGTCCAGCACCAGTACAGAATATTTTTTCGTTATTTGATAAAAGACATTTGTTTGCGCGCGGCAAAGTACTTTGTTATAGAGAGCGTGTAATATTTACAGTAAGGTTTTATAAATGTAGTTGATATGACTGCATTTCTTGCATATTCTAAATTAATAATACGATTTACTTTATATAAACAATATATAACGTCATTAAATAAAACACTCTGTCCGTTTCCTCGCACCGCGGTCGTAACCGTCCAATTCACAAAACATAATCACTGGGAATATTAATAGTCTGCTTTTATTTAGAGTCATTTCACTCGTAGAGCATGCTCTTGGGAAAAATGTACCTCGCGACAGAGTGTAAGGCTTTCACGTAAGGGTGTACACCCTCAGTCAGGGCGTGCCTGGGCGTGAGCCACAACCAGACGCGTAGAGGGGCCAACGCCCAGTGCGCCAGGCGCTGGCTGTTGATGGCCGCGTAGCACGAGGCGAGCGCGCCATCGACCACCACCGTGCCCGCGCGTGTTAAAGGTGCGTACACCCCGTGCTCCAGCACCCTCGTGATGTCCACGACTCGCGCGCCTATCGCCACGCCTTCCTGCTCATCCGGCACTTGGAGGAGGTCACCGACTTGGACCCTGGCGGCGAAGACTTGCGTCCCGTCCTCGCGCAGGAGAAGATGCGCCTCGGTGGCGGTCACGGTGCTGTTGTTCTCCAAGCGGAACTTGAGGAACCAGCGCGCGGCCGTCTCGTCCCGGTCGAGGAAGGTGAGCACCTCGGAGTACAGCAGGCGCGAGGAGACGGGGTCTCTCGCGAGCACCATGTCCCCGGGCCGCAGCTGCGAGAGGGGGACGCGTCGCCCCCCTTGGAGCCGCACCACGCCCGCGGCGGGGAAACAGCCGCCCGAGGGTGGGGCCATTGAAGATTCTGCAAAATTAACAAAAATACTTGGTTAGCATCAAACTCGTCAAAAATCAACATAATAATATTAACAAGTAGCCACCTACTAATAATAAAGATTGTCGGGGGGTGTAAGGTTAGCCCATGTGTAATATTATTGTAATAATAAATTACAGTTTTGCATTTTTTTTAATCAATCTTTATTCATAAAATAACATGGGTATACAATTTTTTACAGGTTTTTCGACTACCACACTAGGCACGTGCCCGTATTATGGTAGTCGAAATATGTACACGTATTTATAATAATATAAATAAAATAATTGTTATGTTTTTGTTTTTAAATATTTATTTTATCGATTTATATTTGTGTTGTGTTGTTCACACTCCACTAGGATATCTTATGCCCAGATGTTCAAGCACAGAGGATTGTTTTTTAATAAATATTTTATTTTTTTAATTAGTTCCACACAAGTGGCCCTGAGGAAAATAATTTCCTCGGGATGTCATCTTTTGTGTGGAGGGTCTTTTTTAGGGAGAGGAAGTTCTGGTAAGGAAATAGGTAGGTATCTGGGAGTCAGTATATCCAGGTGGAGAAGGCGATGTTCCGAGAGAGTTCTGCTGCAGAGGTCAAAAAGTCTTCCTTAACCAGATCCTCCCTTCAGATCCGGCCTGCAACGCAATTGCTGGGCATCCCATGCCATCCGGACAAACCTCATTCGATTTAATCTAAGAGCGGCGGTACCCACACCCTCCTCTAAAATTGATAAATATGCAACGTCTTTGATTCACGATAAAAAAATCAAAGTTAATCATCTGTTTGTTAGTTGCAGTAAATTAAAGGACTCTTTGAAATGGTGACTGGACAACTCAAAATAAAATTAATGACAATCCCCTTTAAAAGGTCATTAAGATTGATGAAAAAAATTTATTATATAAGTTACTTTAGGTTAGGCTAGTTAGGTTAGCTACTTTTCAAAAAGGTGTTGAGTTTACTTGATTCTGAGTTGGCATAGAACCCTTTGAAGATTTTCGTTTGTAAAAAATAATGTCAATCATCTATCACTTAATCTAGGTAGATACCCATTCTAATGTTTTAAGGGGTTGAAACATGACAGTTGCTTATTAAAAAGCAATATACACAACTAAAAGCTTTATTCGCCCACAAAGACAGCTTACACAGAAACCTTAACTAACTTCACAAAGGCACATAAAAAAAACTAGGAAGCAGAAGAATTGTAAACGCTTTAACAGGTAGGAAATTAAAAACAAATAATGGTAATGCTCGCTTATCTCTGTGGGCGACAATTGTCACCAGATAAAGACAACTAATCGTATTTAACAATTCCCTATTCGACAGGTAGTTGAGTTAAGTCCTAACCACTCGGCTCAAGTCACGGCGACACTGCTTATTGCTTAGAGACGGTAGGACTTAGGCTGTATTGGATAATTCAAGTCATATGACTGTATGTTATCATTGTTCAAATACACAAGAAAAAAAAAACAGAATTATTTAAAATAATAAAATAATATCCTCTCGAATAGTATTGTCATCATTTTTAAATTTGTCGCAATATTCTTATGTAGTATCTAAATAGGATAAGATCATTATTATACTAACTAACTAAAGGTGATTGTTATTTCCAAACAACCTCTAATTAATAAGAATTTAAATAATTGTTTTCTTCAAGAATAGAAAAATCATTTGATGACGTCATTTTAATTGAATATAATGACAAATTTTGTTTACACCATTATTTAATAAAAATGATCAAAATGTTTTAAAACTATTGGTTTCCTCATCGTGATGCAACATAAACCGAAAATTAATATATGTAAGAATAGAAAATTAATACATGTGAGAATACAAAATTAATTTAAGAATAGAAATTAAATACAAATTGAGAGTAAAATTGACGTATGTAAGAATAGACATTTAAAACACATTTAAGAATTGAAAATTAAGACGTGTAAGAACAAAATTTAATACATGTGTAAGAACAGAAAAAAGACATGGAGGAATGGAAAATTAAAACGTGTTAGAATAGAAAAGTAATACTTATGTTAGAATAGAAAAAATATACATATTATATGTAAGCGTAGAAAATTAATACATGTAAGAATAGAAACTTTATGTGTAAGAATTGAAAATAAATACTTACGAATAGAAATGAAAAACACAGGTAAGAAAAGGAAATTAATGTGTGTAAGAATAGAAATTAAATACTTACATAGAAGCATAGAAAATTAATACATGTAATAATAGAAAAAAACAATACGTAAAAATAGAAAATTGATATACATATAGGAATAAAAAAGTTAATACATGTAAGAATAGAAAATTAATACGTGTAAAAATAGAAAACGAATATACAAGTAGGAATAGAAAATTAATACATGTAAGAATAGAAAATTAATTCATAATGTAATAAATGTGTGTATTATGTATATAAATAATATTTTTGTTGTTTTGTTGTCGTTTCAAATTCTTTAATTCATTCGCAACTTACAGGACATTCATCCAAATTTACAAATAAATTTATATTTTAAAGCTTCGTGAAAAAGACGTTGAGGTCTAAAAATAATTGCATTGATCTAGAAATTCCAAGTAAAAAATAACTATTATGACTGTACAAATTTCATGTCGATCTTTGATTGGGTATATTTTGTGATTTATAAAAATTGTGCCGATATTAATAAATTTTGTAGATGTATTAATCGAAAATAGACAAGAGGCATAATATTTAGTATTTGATTATCTCGACAGACATTTCGAGTAGATACCTAACTAGAGATGCGTTGTAACTTCTTATACTATGAAATGCTTGGTTTACAAGAAAGAGGGAGAGGATCCAACGGAACTCTCAGCGGCGTGCCTGTACCAGGAGTATGTCCATTATTGACTCTGCGGTAAACAAGGCGACTGTTGTTCTAAGCGGAGATGAGAAGTGTGAGAACATTCGTAATAACAAAAAACAATAGAAAGTTGTTCAGAGCCGAGCCTGGAGATTGGTATCCACGCTTTTTAAAACAATGTTTTGTTTGTCGATAACAGACCACGATTTTGAAATGCCTGGGCATCAATCTAATTATTTGTAAAACGTGGACATGATGGAGATATATGTTATTTTTTTCTCAAAAAAATAAAGAATTTGATACCAAAGCTCAACGATTTTTTTTAGTCTGAATACCGCGCAAGAGTCCCAACTACCCCCGTCCAGAGCCAGTGAGACTATGACAATGAAAAAACGTATTCATACAAATATAAACTGAGTTTATTATTTCTACACAAACCTGAATACATACCTAACATGAAAAAACCCAATTCAAAGGAGTTTTCGAAGAAATAATGACCTTTACACTCATTTGAAAACGTAAACGTAACATTGACAGCTGCCAAAAGCCACCCGCAAACTTCATAGAAAATTCTTTTAAAATAATTCAGAGTATTAGCTACAATAATCAAACAGTACTAAAATCCAAGGTTGATTATTGGCGCAAGCGATTCTGATTCTGATTCGATATCCCCAAATAGGGTATGTTGCTGAAGGTACTGGTGGTCTGTAGTGGCATGAGGCTGAAGGCAGTGGTGGTTTTAACCCCAGGGCGATACTGAGAGCATTTTCCACTCTAGAACGTAACGTAAATATACAAATGCTCTAACAAAACTCTTTGGCTTTTTACCACTTGATAATTTATGATTTTAGATGTTCACTGCCCAAAATATAATCGTGATTCATTGGGGTTACGGTGTCCATCATCAGGACAAGTGTGTTATTACTGGTTAAATTGATTATGAATACAGCTAAGCTTAAAAAGCATCTCTTGAGAAAAAAATCATATTTCCCTCAAGGCCTACGTGATCTTTCGAGAAGCTGTATGGAGGGTGTTTTTTGGAATGGAAGGAATGAACCCAAGAAGAGGGAGGAAATACAGAATCTGGTAAATCGTTCCACAGCCGAGCTGTTGGACTCAAGAACGAGTCGTAGAAAGGTCCCGTCTTAATGAGACAAATGTTGGGCACGCGTTTGGCGTGTTTCCCGACAATGTACCGGCGCCGAATGGATCAATGACGCTAGTTCCTCGGAGCATCTTCCGTTGTAATAACGATAGAAAAAGATAGTTAATAAATAAATAAAACTTTATAGTGACTTCATCAGTTAAACATTCAGATTAATCATGATGATCTTCCAGTAAGAATTCATATAATATTATTTATCACTTTCATTTGTTCACTAGTGTCTGCACTAAATCGCAGCTACATCAATGTTTAATTCCAGTTTGCTGATCGTCGATTTGTATAAAAATTCTTATTTAAATTATGTTCACATTTAATATATGTGAATGTGGAGCGACGCAGCCCAAACACTTTACCTTTGTCATGTAGATTAATGAAATGGAATTCGATAATGCTAGAATATTAATACATCTGATAACAATAGGTATGGTGTGTACGCACTTACAGAACGAACCAATAATATATCACATTATCTCCGAGCTTGCTACCAAATAAGTCAATAACCTTGATTCTATATTCTTAAATTAGTTGTGAACCTTTTTATATGAAGTACAAATCACCAAGGAATATGGCATCGAACTAATAAAGAATTATCACTGAATGTTTTACGCCTGAAGTGATGAAGAAAAACTGTATATCAAACTATCTAACAGACATTGTGGGTGTAGGAAACTTGTTATTTTTTTAAATCTTTCAATGGAGATTTCTTTATAAGTCATTAATTTTGCGATTCCGATTTTATATGCTAACACCTCATATAGTCATAAAACCAGAGCCAAGCAAATATACCTAATAAATGTACCAATTCTACCTTCGGACAAAAAAGCTCAGAATTTTTAGTAGTAAAGTTAACAGCGTCCTTGGGGTGATTTTTCACGAAAACGGCGCGGCGCTTTATAAATCAGCCAAATATTATTATTATTATTATTTTAACAAACTCCCCACAGAGTAGCAAGTATTTTTTTGTAAATAACTGCATTAAGGATTTCAAATCTCGGCTTAAGGAATCATCGGAAAAATAACTTACTAGTAAATTAAAAACATCTTCATGGAAGAAAAAATCTTATCCAAAACATAGTCACCCTCAGCACAACATCTCCTAGTGATAAGAACTACGAAAATAATCTACATCATCTATTTTATATTTGTAATTAGCATGAAACTTCTATAAATGTAAAAATTTAAAAAAAGTAACTTTATAAAAATAAAAATCAGAATGTGAGGCTGATGTAAGCATAATGAGTAAGATTAATAAAAGGACCCTCAGATGGTTTGGGCATGTAAAGCGATTGAACGAATAAAGTAGTTTCAGAAGAATATATGACGCAAATGTAAATGGTAGAAGAAGTCGGGGACGCCCGAGAAAGACATGGCACGATCAAGTGAATCAGGTACTTGAGTCGGGCCATGTCAAAAGTAAGAATAAGAGAAGAGTATGTACGAGACGATGTATAGATGTGAGTGGGGCAAAGAGTGTGTGTCAAGATCGAGTTGTTTGGCGGTCAGTCCTCTCTGCCTACCCCTGCGGGGAAACGGCGTGATTAGTTAGTTAAAAAATTAAAATACAATACGCGACTGCAGAAATAAAACGGTTTTATTTGTGTTTTTTCTTATGACGGCAAAATTAACATTTTATCAAAAGCATGCGAACACCTCAGCATAGGTTCTCTAGTGAGGTGTTTACAAATCACTACTGCTAACCTATTTACGTACAGTTTCTGATTATTAACATTTTCTGTATATTATTTATTTAATCTGTAAAATGTATGTATGAGAAGAGAAAGAAATAAATGAATAAGATTTAGCATATTATACTTTCAAGTCGAACATCACGTGAATCAAACGTCACGTTCATCTCGTGTGCTCATGAGCTGGCAGATTTACATTTCCTCGGACAGAAATTCAATCACAACCATGTATTAAAGATAAAGCTCGAGCATTCATGCTTCATGTATCGCCGTCGGAGGCTGTGGTCTGCAGATCTGCTCGTGTGTATCCGGCTCTACTCGGCTTTGTTCGGCTTTGTTCCTTTCCTCTCGCTTATTTGTCTCGCCGCTCTCGCCTTGTTGAAGGTGGAACCATAACCTGTTGCCGGAGATGAGCTTTCTGCGCGGTCGATTATCAATACGTGATGAGGCGGAGGGCCGAGCAATATCGCGATCATTTCCCACTTGTTTAACACACCGTCAATTTTTAGCACCTAAGTTATGAAATTAACCATTTTTGGAGGAAGGGCTATCATACCAAAGAAACCAAGGCAAAGACTTGTTAAAATAACGCACGTTAAAACGCTTCTTCATCATTTTTCATAAAAAAATAACTGTTAACTTTAAAATAATGTTCTACCGGCTGAATACTTGAAGATGCCGTTTTCAATAATGAGATCGTTATTGATTGTTCCAAAAATCCATTATAATTGAATTTTAAACTACCGTTTTCGATTTACCGAATTTTTCTCGAAATCGGTATAAGAACCGTTACCTTACTTCGAAATATTTTCCCTTTATGCTTTACTCTTTATTCCAATTTCCGTTGACAGGATATTTTCCAGTCGAATGCGTGCCTCGGATCTGACAAATGGAATTAAGAATCGATGACCAGCTCGCATTGTGTCGAACCGGGAGACAATGGGTAGGCTTTGTTGCAACAAGAAGGTTTAGGGCGAAACAATGGCCTCCGAGGTGACTTGAGCCGCGGTAGCCTTTGCTCGGATTGCTGACTAAGTAATTTTACCGAGAAAACCGGACAATAATGTTATTACAAAAGTTGACTTGCTCGCACTGAATTGTTTTCCCAAAACACTCTAAATCGGTTACCAGATTATTATCATGCTTCAAGAGCAACTGTCGATCAAGGCAGGATTAAGCCAGCAGAAATACAGTGCTAGGTGTATACAAAAGAAACTGCTAACACACCTACTGCAAAATAGTTCTGGTGCACTGTCCTATTAATTTTAGGTTACTTTCCATCAGAAGAGCGTTTGATCGTATGTCAGAAGAAACTCTGGGAAAAACTAAGGAAAATAGCAGTTTCGGAAGATATGATAACGATTCTTTCAATTTGGAACACGCAGCAAGAAAATGGTCGGGAGACTTTTCCTAGTGACTTTATTCGAAAAGTGGCGTAATACAAAGAGGAAGCATGATTCCAGTTCTATTCAATATATATACTGATTTGTGTAGATTATAGTGCATTCAAAGGGCAAAAGCTAAAAGTCGCTTAAATTAATGCTTATCGCCAACTATTCCGCCTACCGAGATACTGCAGCGCTACGGAAATGTTCCTGGAGGAATGAGTTTCTTTCAGAGCACTTTTCCACCACCGCATTGGAAGCTTATGGCGCAAACTATGCCAATCGAAGAATATAATCATCACTTCCATGATTGCCTGGATGGAGTTCCCCCTGATGGCCCTCTGGACACGAGAGAACCTCAAATATTATGAATCTAATTTCTTTATTCGTTGTTTGGAATTATTTATTTATTTATTTTATCAGGTACTCCATAAAACAGTTATACACCAGAATATTATGGAAGAAGATTATAAAATTAAAAAAAATATTGTATGGGGAAAATACTATCTTGTGACTGTCAGAAGATAGTTACTGAATTCTATGTAGTTGACATTGGAGATGGAATTAATTCCATTGCACTATGACTGTATATTTTCCGAAATAAACTATTAAAAGAGTAAATAAATATGAAATGTGCGTACTTATTCCTACTCTTTTTAATGTGCGTATTTATCACATTATGAATCACACCATAAAATAATGTATTGCGAACGGCAGTTAAAATAACATTATTTATTTTATTCGCATAAATTTGATAGTTTAAAGGAGGGAAATGTGGCCGCCCTCGCGCGATGCCAAAGGTTAGTTTGGAACAACAAGCTCACAAGAAAAGTAAGAACCATTATTACTAGACTGGTCTGGTTACAAGAGGCGCGAGCGTGAGACGACGGACTATGTAAGTATATTAGCAAGCAATAAAAACAGTAATCAATCAGACTTAACATTCAGATGACTTCATACGAAGAAGTCTCCAGAGCCAGGAACATTCCTCAGTTTCCTTTGTGCCGTGATTTATCGACGATAGATCTGATGCCAGCCGAATCAAAGTGAAATGTTTTGATACATTACTCTGCCGCATATCAAATAATATGAAATATGCCTTTCCCACGCTTTGCCTAAACGCATTTGATAAATCAACTACGCTACACACACCCCAGCGAGGCTTTTTGAATTCTAATTCGAAGTTATTCTCTACATTATTATGTATTTACTTTCGGCATTTCACATGCTGATTTGAAATGATTTGCGTTGGCTGATTAATCTTCCGAAATTTTAAATTGAAAGCAAAATATTTAGTTTATTGAGACAGCTTTGTGAACATTAAATACCACTTTCCGTGAGCATCTTATCGTCTATTAATCGTAGATAAAACCATGTTGAAATGCTGATTTCGGATTGTTTACATAAATTATCTTATTACGTTGAGTTTTACAGGATGTATTACTTATTTATTTAATTTGTATTTACTCTTTTTCGGGAAATCGACAGTTTACATTTTTTTCAGTTTGTACATAAGTTAATACTTACTTATGTACAAACCAAAACAAACCAAGCCAAAATAAAACCAATTATTGAATTTCTCCTTCTGATTTTATCTTTAATGAGACAGTATAATAAGGAATAAGAAAATTAAATTTATAAGAAAGGAATATGAAGCCAATAATTATATTAAAATAAAACGTCACACGTTGTTTCCACAAAAGTAAGATTATAGCAAAACCGTTTGGCATGTTGTTATAAAATAAAGTAATGTGTACTCAGTAATAGTGTTCCTAAATAAAAAAGACGTGAAATTTAATCGTAAAAAGAGTGATTTTAAGTAATAAAAATCAATTTGTTAACGCCAAATAGTCACGAATCTGTACCGTGTTTTCTGGCGAATCCTCGCAGGTGCATTCTGATCTTATTCGTAAGTTACCTGACAACGTCTGAGCTGAGACTTGATAGCTGAGAGCTGTGATGTGAACTCGCCTCGGGAAGGTGTCGAACCCAAGCCCCGGGGTTACAGCGCATCTCTCTCGCCGGACCCTCCCACAGTACACCTCGACCAGAGGTCGCCCGACAGAGACGGCTATACAGCAGCCATCTCTACCCACTCGACCATCTTCGAGAAGGTTCTACAACTTGTATTGGAGGCTGTAGTCGATTGAAATTTATCGGCGATCATTCGCTCGGCGGGAACAAAAAATACATCAGCAAACGACTTTGTTTGCCGCTGTTACACATTGTTGAGAGCAATGTTACAACTTCTATTGTTAAGATTGATAATACGTGTTTTATTAAGTGATGCTAAACATTCCTAACTTTCGATAACGTACGTTGGCAGAAACAAATAATTTACTTCAGAATGTAGAAGCACTTTCTCCTGTGTTTTTCAAATGGCAAAAATTTAATAGTTATTAGTAGGTACCTACTAGCGCAAACCTGAAAAATCACGGGATAGTCGTGGAGGCGTTATTGCTCAATAATATTTTGTCGAAACTTGTTTCTATTGTCAAAACTATTATAACGTGTAGTAGTTTCTGGTCGCTCGGCGTTAGAGCATTGGAAGTCAAATTATTGGAGTAATTGTGTTTCATCTAAATATAATTCACGGGATAGACTGATATTCGACTAATCAGTTCTACTTTCGAAAACAGCAATTTGGCCAAGGTAAGTACTAAAGCTTATCCAAATTCTAAAAAAAACTTCCAATTTTTACAATGAAACTTAAATTCAAAGCAAAAGTTCTATATTTCATTGAACTGGAATTACAGATAGAGTCACAACCGAAATTAGTCTTTTTACTTGTTTTAAAATATCTATCTATTTTATTTAAAAGTCGGCTAATTTAAAAAAATGACGAGAGGAAAAAAACGTCAAGTTATATATGAGTTTCTGGGATAAATATAACGGTTGAAGTTTGAGATGTTTAGTTTCCTGTGGCGATTCTGAGAAGTTCGTGGAGAGAACTGGCGGCCGGACATGGTCCTCCCAGCCTCCCGGGGGGAGGGATGCTGCGATCTGGGGGGAGGGCGGCTGACCTCCAAATCTGGCACGAAACTCTCTCAACTCATACACCAACACAAGGAGGGAACCGAGACGGCGAGAGGAACGCGGAGGAATAAGCGAGAAGAAACACCGACAGTGCAATGAAAATGGGAGGAGGACAATGCATGGGAAATGATCCGAATGCGAGATTAAGGACAATTCTCACAAACCTACTCGTAGGTCCCAACGTTCCATGCCAAGACCAACTGAAACACACTTGTCCTGACAAAGTTATTGATGAGAATCCATTCAACTTTTAAATATGAATAATATTCTACAGCTCAGAAACTAATTATGAAGATTATTCTAAAACTGTTGATCACCAGCAGTTTGGATGAAATTTATTTATTTATTTACAGGGGTTTATATTAATTTATTTTTGGGTTTTACAGATGTTCGCACTTACGTGAGAACAATCCAGTTACAAAAACTCAGTTATTACACAATTTAAAAAAATGTACAATTACATACAATTAAATACAGATATGTACAATTAGAAAACAAAAATACAGAATTATTTGCAAGCTCACTCAAGTAACACATTACAATGAGTGGCAAGTGAAATAAGAAATACGGGAGGCATGCATAGAGAGACAATTGACACAATATAATTAGTATTTTTTAACAGCGCCAGAACTTTTATTTTGAATCCATACAAATTATCGACGAAAATATCTACTTCAGCACACTCTACATTGTTATATAGTCGACACATCGAGCTCAGAAGGCTAAACTAGGCGATATTAATTTTAAATGTATTCATGTGAAAAATGTTATGGCGTCTTAAACAATAGGAATTGGGGACATTTATTTCAATACTGCTAAGACATAATGTAGCATCAAGATGGCCGTGAATAATTTTATGTAAACTTCTTGTGAAATCTTCATAAGAATCTGTGTACCTATTTGGATATTAGGACTTTACGCCAAAAACTTTCCAGCATATCTCTTCAAACACAGAATACGAGAAATCCAAAGGGCGTAATCTTTTACTTATCCCTTTCGTTAAAACAACATTTGGCCAAAGAAATTTTAGATATGTCCTTTGTAACAATGCTAAACAATGTTCTTCAACTGGCAATTAGATAGAATATAAATTACGCTAAATATAAATTGAACACCAGTCTTGGATCATCAACCAAACAAATCAAACATTAAAGATTTTATTTAACCTCCAAGGTTGGTAGGTATAAGTTTTATTAACTCTATGCATTACCAATTTTAAAAGGTTGTGACTCTTTGGTTGCTTTATACTAATGTAAACTGTGTCCGTTCTCAATACAGGATTTCCTAGTCAGACAGGCAACCATATAATAATGTAACTTGTCGAGTACGTGCCGGCGCGCGCCAAATTAAACTCTAAAAAATATTTTTTGAAATGCGATTTTAAACCTTAACTATAGAGAAAACGTATGAAGGACTGGGTCAGAATCGCTTGGGACATTCTTGTTCTTAAAGTATAGAATGCTTTGAACACATCTATGGAACCAGAATAATTTCTATGAATTCTTTATGGATCTCTAGCAGAGTTTTTTTTCTGAGCATTTCAACTGTCAGTTCGATTGCATCATTCTCGTAAGAAAGATCGTAAACATATGAATTCGTCAGATAAACGCAAGTAATGTTGTTTTTGGGCATAGTTTATTGTTCAAGGAATGTGTTTCGGTAAATATTACATAAGTTAGCATAAAATAAACCAACAAAATATTACGTCAAAGTCAAAACATCGCGAAATTTTCGAGTTTCCTCCGGTGGCACGGGACGAGTTTTAAAAGATGAATAAAAATGTTTTCCAGATTGCAATTTGATAAAGAACAAAGATAGCAGCCTTCATTTATTTATTTATTTTATTGAAAAATTTATTACGGACAAATAATCCATTAACCTTAAGGGATAAGATAATATTACGAGTATTATACTGACCATTGAATTGACTTCCAGAATATTCCAGTCAAGCAAATGCTGTGGGAATATCGGAGATTGGCGATATCTCAAGATGTCGTTAATAATTTTTGATATGCTTGAGAAAATAATTAGTTGGAATTTGTTTGCAGACACAAAATCAATATCCCGCATTGACTCACGTTCATCATTCAATGTACACCGAACAAAAATAATTTATTCCCATCGCGATCTCTGTGTTGACAATTATCCATAAAGTCTTTTTGTTTTCGTCGGGGTTTATTTTACTCTGATAAACAAAAAACCAGTAATATTGCACTCGTCATAAAAAATAAATACAGCCTTTATCACATTGAATTTTGCATTAGATAATAAAATTTTTAATTATGTACAATTCATATCTATTAGTTGCAGTTTTATTGCAAATTCTATATTATTGAAATATATGAAAAAGTTTAAATGAACGTTAAGTATTATTATTAAGTATTTTTTGTAGTCTTAAAATAATTTAAATAATCAGTCACTAATAATAAATATTTGGAGACAAACTGATAAACGAGAACCAAAAATTAAATGTTAAAAATTAATTATGGATCAATAACCGGAATCTTGATTAGGCACCAATAAAATAAAATGTTTTCTATGGCAGAACGCCAATATTAACCTTACATTTATATGTTGAGTTAGGTTAGCCAAGGTTACGTTAGGTCATTATTATTCATTGATTGCCTGATAATCGGAATAAAATCATGTTTTTCTTTTGGAAAAGAGATACAAATCACCAAACAAACTAATTTCAATCATTAGTCTGTCTGTGAGTGATTGAAACTCTGGTTCAATGAACTCTTATATATTTTGAATTATAAATTCAATTGTCATTTTGGACTGGAACTGATTGTGTAAAGAATTCAGACAAGCGATAAAGTACCTATCTGTATTATAATATACAGAAAATTAAAGATATGAATTGCACTGCAATTTTCAAAATTAGAACTGGCATGTCAAAAATTTAAACAGGCTATAAATTACATTCCTATAATATGAAAGCGATATTTTTTCAATAAAAAATTATTTGAATTATAAATTTAAATGTGTATTATTTTTTTTGTTTTAATTTCTTGTGGTGAATCTTAACAAGTAATCGAAGATTTGGCGATTTTTCTACTTTCAAGAAAGCGTTATTTAAGCGGGGTTTTAGGTAGCATTAAAATAAACACATTTTGTTTTCTTACCCGTAACATGATAATAGAATCAGAATATTTTTTTAATAATTCTTAGAGTATACTTTATGATTATTTTCTATCGAGATATTAGATTTAATTTCTTTTGCAGCTTGGAAAATGTGTAGAGGTTAGCATACTTTTACTTTTTAAAGATCTTAAAAACTTGAAGTGCTCTAGGGAATTATTTATTTATTTACAGATATACGGCGTAACATGTGCCATTAACATAATTGACATAACATGTAAATAGTACAACAACATGAAGAATAATAGTAGATATAAATGTAAGTTAGGTAAGAAGTATTAAGTAAAAGGTAAAATATAAATACAAAATGAAAATTATGGTATAAAATATAAGTATAAAGTGTAATGTATAAAATATAAAGTAGAAAGTATTAAATAAATAAAAAAATTAATAGTGAGAAATAAAGTAATAAAAATGTTTAATGTAGAAATATAAGATATCTTAGGGTACAAGGATTTAAACATAAATATAAAATTATGTTATAATCCGGTGGAAATTCGGAATGCGCGGTCTTAAAGCAAAGAGTGAGATGAGGGCAGGTGCAAGAAACTGTAATAAAATCGGTACAACGAGGTGTTTAAAGCCGAGAATCACTTGTTTGGTCCATTTGACGATCTCCATCCATCGTGAAATGCCCTCAGAAGGAGCCAATCGTAAACGTCGATCTCCGCGCCTGGGACCGCAGCCGCAATATATCCACGTCCCTTCAGAGTGCCGGAGTACCAGAGGATAAATGCACCTTTTACGGTAGGTCTTGTAATAGCGTGATGCCTTTTATCTTAATGTATTTATGGCATTTCCTCCGCGAGAGACGTTTTATATTTGTCGCTCATTTATTCATTCCGAGATAGCGGCTGCGGCGGCCGGCGGACTTCATGGGAATCTTCTGCCTGTTACCTTCTGCCTTCTGCTTTGTACCTACACATTATGTGCTGGGCAGGCCCTGGCCGCAGCGCCCCGGGCCCAACGACAGGGGAGCTCAACTACAAAACTACATTTAAAGACCCTGACATTTTTTTAATTCGAATAAAATCAAACAAACGTAATTTGTAGTCAAAATATAAGCAACAAAGCAGAAAAAACTTACCATTAGTAAGCTTGTCATCATTTGCCTTAAAAAATTAACAAGCCTCCGTAGTAAACGTTCAAAAAGAAGAAGATGGTTTAAATGGGAGATATACAAAATTATTCGAATGTTAGATATATAGCGCCCTAATATTAAAAAGCGAAAAAATTCAATGGAGAATTATTAAAATCAGCAAGAATTTTTTCATACCTTTATCATGTTAAATAACAGAACCAGGTGTTTTTTTTATAATTTTCGGAGCATACTTTGCGATGTTTTTCAACTCGGCAAATACAATACAATATATAAATATACTTTTTTTACCCTCTGCACAGGAAAATAATTTCTCTCAGCATCTATGTCGTCTTTGAAAATTTTATGTGGAGTGTCTTTTTTTGGAAAGGAAAGAGTGAACCTGAGTCTTGAAGAGATCAATGTTGTAGAAAAGAGGAAACACGGGGGCCGGCAAATCGTTCCACAACCGAGCTGATGAACTCAAAAACCAGTCGCAGAGACAACTCATTCTTACCTATAAAAATTATCTTTAAGTTAACATACTCGTATATTATTTTTAGAACTTAAAAACAAATAGGAATTCAAATTAAATTTCAGTAGAAATTCGAAATGTGGGGCCATGTTTTTTCATCTCAACCGATCAAAAAAATTATAAAAAGATATTTTAAAACCTTATTGACACTCGATCAAAGCTGAGTATTAAGTAACTAACACTAATTATTGCGCCTATCTAATAAACAGTAATATATTTATCACAGATATAAAAACAAACTTTATACCTAGTTGAATCCGTTTTCTTTCAAGTAGATAAGGATGTAGTTTTTTTATAGTTTTCTCCTTCGCGGGTCAACGTCTCTTGAACATTAATCATGTTTCGATGAATTGATTATTAGTTGGCTCTATCTGTAGTGGTGCTTCAAATCCGGTTTTATAAATAGAACGCACCATAATCAAAACTGGTTAAATTAAATCAGACTTCATTTTTTTGGGCAACAGAATAAGGATGCCATGATATTAGAGTGCAATAAAATCGGGATGTAACAAACTTGGAATGCAATGAAATCGGGATGTTATGAAATTGGGATGTAATGAACTCGAATTGCAGTGAAATTAGAATACAATTCTAGCATAATGCAATGATATCAGGAGTGACAGAGTCAATTCAACGTTATTAGAATATAATTCAAGAAGACATCAGAATGCTATGAAAACGGGATATAATTAACTCGGAATGCAATGAAATAGGCATGTAATGAACTAAAATTGCAATGAAATCAGAATGCATTAACAGACTCTGTTCAAAAACGGGCGATTTGTTTGATGGATTCCCCTGTCTTTACAAACGTATTGTAATCTTTAGAGTTAAAACACCGGTGTTGGGTGAGAATGCTGCCCTTGTTTTACCGGTATTTCAACTGTAGATGCTCCGAGGAACCAGCATCATTGATCCATAGGTTCACAGTTGACATTTGTCACACGAAAACGGGTCTTTTCCACGACTGAATGATTTTCCTGCTACTGTTCTCTTCCTTCCATAACATAGCTCTCTTAAAGACCCAAGTTCATTCCTTCACGTTCAAGGTGACATAGGCCCTTAGGGAAAATATAAGTGCTAGGACAGTAAATAAAAGAATGCAATGATAAAAGAAAACATTGACATCAGAATGCAATTAAAACGAATGCATTAAAATCAGAATGCAATTAAAACAAAGGCATTAAAATCAGAAAAAAATTACAATGAACATTCTTTTTCAGGGAATTCTGATGTTATGGTTATCCCGGACCGCGGGACTGGGTTATGACTGCTCTGGATTATAAAGCAGTTAGCTGCATGCTTTGGTTTCTTTCATATGGAGGAATGCACGCCACAGTCGGGCGGTGGACCAAAGGCAGATGCTGGGAGACGGGAAAGGGAAGGGTGGGGGGGGGCGCATTGTGGAAGTTATTTCGATTTGATTAGGTTTATTTTTTTAGAGAAAATCTCCTCGAATGGGCGCCTCCGAGATGGTATCACCAGACCTCTATTAATAACTCTCTGACTGCATTCAAGGAGTTGCTTATTCATATTCACTTCGCGTACTAAAGTCAAATATTAAACTTCAATGATAATAATTATACCTCGATAAATATTTTCAAGTGCAATTTACACAGATCTAATTGGATGCATTACCCAAAATTTGTTATTTTTTAAATCGAATATTTCATCCAACAAATATGTCCATAAGATTGACATACGCATCTACATAATTGTGCAGTCGGAGGCGTCATAAAACTGTATATATGAGAATAAGTGGTTTGGTTACAACGAATGAAACGGTTCCATGACAGTTGATCCTCCGAAATTTGGCCCCCCGGCATACTTATATACGATTTGCAATCAGCTTAGGGAAAGTACGATATACCCAATTACACAAAATATTTAATTATATTTTTATTTTAACTTTATGAGTAGAACCTCAAATTGTAATATTCAATTAAATGAAAAGATTAATTAAAAAAGATATTGGCACCTCTGGGACTCGAACCCAGGACCTCTCGCTCGCCAAGGTGTCGCTATCCAATTCGGTCATTTTTAACTAGTTCCAGAAAGCAAGAGGTCCTGGGTTCGAGTCCCAGAGGTGCCGATATCTTTTTCTGATTTTCGATAGAGTTTCGCTTAAATTGTCTCCATTTGATGGATGTGAAGAGAGGACGTACCGCTGAAAACAAAAGTATAAAATACAATTTCATTCAAATGCATTGAAAAAAAAACGGCTTGTCTATTTACTCTAAATACCAGCGCACAAGTACAAAAAATCGACCCTATAAAAAATTCTTTTGATATTCATACCAACTTATTATTAAAGGTATTTTTGAAGTGGATTTTAGGTTTGAAATTGGTAAATAATGCATAAAAAAATATAATTTTATAGTAATTACATAATTTCGGGAGGCCAACTGTCGGGGGATCACATACTGAATCAGATGATGTTGTTCGGTGCGTAAAATAGTTTTTTCGTTCGTTAGGTCCCATTTTGCCGCCTCATTAATTTGTTGGTTCCTATTTTGTTCAGCTTCATAGATAAATTTGTAAGTTTGATCTTAAACAAATTGTAATTGGTATACACCTGTTAAAAGTTTACTTGTCTATGTGTAGACAGCTTGTATACAGCCTAGTTCATCATCATCATCATCTTCATCCCCTTATCCTATTCGGGTCGGGGACCCATTGCATCGACAAGGCTCCTCAGTATGTCCCTGTCTTGTACTGACTGTTCGGCCTCCGTCTATGGCAGTCCCATCCTCTCCTCACACAGTTTCTGGACGTCTACCTTCTGGAATCGCACTTAGTATCTTCCTCGGAATTCGGTCATCAGGCTTTCTTATTCTTAGCCCAAACCACCTCAGTTGCGATTTTTCTATGAAGAGTATCAGTGGTTCAATGTTTAGATCTCGGATCGTCGAGTCTTATATGATCCCATTTCGTAACCCCTGCCACTCCTTTCAAGTACCTCATTTCGGCAGCTTCTACTGTAGAGCGTGTTCGTTCAATGATTCGTAGCATAGTGCATGAAATGATATTTCATAGTTGCTCAACATGATTAAACGTTCAGGTAAAGGTGTGTTTGAGTAACCCTGATTTATTAATGTCGTCGGAAGGTAATAGTAATAACATATTTTACGAAATGTTCTAGAATTCCTCAAGTATATTTATACATAAAACACATTAGTATCAAACAATGGTCACACCGGTCTGTGACTGCGAAGCACAACAGGTAAGGAATCCCATTCATTTGAGGCTTTAACGCGCCATTACGGGGTCGTTAAAATATATTGGAAATTTAATCGGTTTACTGGTTATATTACGCGTAACGTATTCGCTATCGGGTTGCTTTTTGATACTTTCACTTGATTTGGTAAAAGCGAGTCGCAGCAACAAATAATTATTTCGGCGGTAAATAAACAAGCGCCATTAAAAAAAGACCAACCAACTTTTATGCAGATATTTATGCTTATATTTGTTTATTTATTTCCCGCTCAAACCCACGACGAATTATTAATGGCGATTCGTAAAGTATATAATATTTCCAAGACGACAAATTGATAGGATATTAGATTTCTTTCGGAGAGTTGAATGTTCAAATTAGCAACTAATCGTGCAATATCTTTTATGCACGATGTGAGTTGCATTTCGTATAAATTAATGAACGTTACCTTCATTAACCCTCTAAATCGTTTGGGTATTTGAGTATATTATGGTCGGTGGAGCAAAATTACTAAGGAGCTCACAAAGGCTACGAAGGTAGGTAATTGATTTTTTAAATGTGCAGCTATTAATCTGCCAAAATCACCTGCAATTTATTGAGGAGTGATTCTTGGAATATATTAGTTAATAATATGGCAGCTTGACTTTAAGTTAATTAGTGTTAAAAAAACAAATGCAGTTGATTGGTGTTTTGTTATTGTTCCAAAACCCAAACTAAGTAGAGGTTAAGACAAACATTTTTCTAATCGTTTCACGCTTTAATAAAATGTTGATAGTTTTTTAGGCCAGCTTCGTATCTTAGATATACATAAAAATTAATGTATGTTTGCTTTCTTGTTTGTTTGTGCGTTATGTTTTGCTATATTATGCATATAGGAAATGTTTGAAACTTTCAAAATATCTTCTTTCCACCCTCGCGAAGGTTTCTGGATTTTTACAACCTCATGACAATACATCTGAAAAGTTTTTTAAGCATTACAAAAACTCGTAAGAAACTGTCTACCATTTGCAAACCTGCGATTGTTCTTAATCAAAATTCAATTTTCGAATAAACTCTTTAAATTAATTAATATAATTGAAGTGGTACTCAGCTATGTTACTCACCTAAATCGAATACTTTGACCCTAATAAAGAATTATGGGTATTTTAAATACAAAAATTAATGTTTCTTTGTTTGTCCTTTATGCGTTCCTAAACTATTGATACGATTGTGATGAAACTTTGGTGATTTAATATGCGCATACCCGCGATAGTTTCTATAGATATTAGTGAGCTCTGGCGTTATGAAATTATTTCCTATACTATTCATCCGATTGCGACGAAAATTTGGTGAGTTGTTGTGCGTCCGCCTAGGGAGAGAGGGGGGGAAGGCGGGGAAGGTTGACGGGAAACGTGGGAGGGGATAGGGAGGCGGAGGGAGAACGGGGACGAATGTAAAAGGACACGCAGGTAGCAACTATTTCTTCATTTAAGTAGCATTGCAACGCATGCCGGGAACTCGCTAGTACCTATCTAATAAAAAACAAAGGTAAATATTGATAAAAAATTAAGCGCAATAAAATTACAATCAAGACACAAACTCTAGCAATTAAAATGTCTGCCAATCATATGCGATTGTGTTGCCGAAACGGGAATAATTTACGAGTCACTCCTATCGGAGAGAACTCGACAATTAATTAAATTCCTCCCACGTAGAGATGTGCAATAAATTACACGGATAACAGGAACCGGTTCGGGGAATTGACAGCCATTACACATTACATGCAGATCCGCTCCGGTCCGCCATAGATCAAGGAGCCAATTCGGAACCATTTTGGACACGATACATTTGGGACGCCGCATTCGGAGTTTTTAAATTGTGACTGCTTCTAAAAGTGTTGCCAATAATCGCCATTTTTTCTTGTGACGTTTTTAGCGTTTTGTCATTGAGTGGAAAAAGATGACGGCAGTTTTTTTTGCTCCTAATCTAAACTGATCATAAATTCGGAAAAACAGAAATGTTGACACACTAATAGTTCTGAATAATTTAAAATAACATAAGTTACGTTAGGTTAGGTTAAATTTCATAATAGAGCACAAAATTTCAATATTAGCAACAGATTAAAAGAACAATCAGTTTTTTGTGATTTCTGAGACCAGTCGTTTCACAGAATTTGAACAAATCATCAAATTTAATTTTCAAATTCTGTTATTATATTATCACTAGCTTTTCCCCGCGGCTTCGCTCGCATGGTATTACGGGAAATTACTGTAGCGCCTGCACTTATCAATTATCTCCCCCCCACCCCACCCCCATCCCCTCCCGCATTCCATATATTCATTCCCTTACATTCAGTTTTCAAACATCTCGCCTACCACCTAAATTTCATAAAGCTATAGCTCAAAGAAAAAAAGAATACTTTTCCAATTTTGTTCATTCGTTCGGAATTTATGCGCTTACAAACATTTCGGATGTTTACTTTTATTTAAATATTTGGAAGTTCGTTAATATAATAAAAAATACTCTATCATTCAGTCTTTATAATCGTTACGAATTATATTTTTAATATAGGAACTCAAATCTGACATTTATTCCAAGCTTGTCCAAAAAAAAAAACGAATTCTAATATTTGAATTTTCTGCAGTAGTAGCTGACCAGTAGACTGAGTACCTACCAGCATAGAGCCCAAAAATAATAATAACATGGAAAAGATTTTTTTCTGACGTTAGCAAAAACTCGCTTTTGTTAGCGACAGAAAACGTATAACAAATATAATATATTAATATTTTTAATTTCATAACGCCAGAGCTTACCATCATATACAACCTGTAGTCTGCGCATATAAATTAGCTTTATATTGGTGAAAGAATTATTAAAGTCTTTATATTGTGTTATGCGTGAAAAGGTCATAAACAAACTCGAGCAGTTTCGCATTTATAATATTAGTATGGATTACGGGCAAGTGTTCACAGAACTGAAATAATAGCAAAACTTGAATATTTTTATTTTGAAATTTGATGAATTATTCAAATTCTGTAAAACAACCCGTTTTGAGAGGAACGTATGCGCGGCCCATTTCGGCCAGTTTCATACAGAGAACAAAATACCTAACCAAACTGAAAAATTATTTTTGTAATCAAAAGGTATATCAAATATCTCGTACGGATGTGAGCTACTTTATTTATTTTTGCTTTAAATAATAAGATTTAGGCCATCTAAGATTTTAATGTTTCATGATTCTAGAGGATATTTGGGCAATCATTTGTGAGTAAATGAAAAACCATAAAAAAATCATTTTACTTTATTTTTCATAATAATGTGATGAAATATAAAATAAATATTTATAAAAACCAATAAAATATATGTATTTAAATAACTATCCAAAAATGCGTTTTTAACGCTGTTTTTTTATTTTATTTTTCATTATATTTTTTAAATAAATAAAGAAAAATATTTTTTTTTTCTTCATCTACTCCCAAATAATTGTCCAAGTTACCTCTACAATCATGAAACACTAAAATCTTTAATGGCCTATATCTTATGATTTAAAGCAAAAATAAATAAAGTAGCTCACATCCGTACTAGATATTTGATACACCTTTTGATTACAAAAATAATTTTTCAGTTTGGTTGGGTATTCTGATCTCAAATCCAGCATTAAGATTTGTATGAAACGGACCGAAAAGGGCCGCGCAAACGTTGCACTTAAGAATGTGAGCACTTAATTTCAATTAATTCGATATTGAGCACTGCCTATTATTGTACCTACTTGAAATTCTAGTTGAATTCATTGGCTTGTACCTGATTGGTAGCAATTAATTTTCGATCCGTATGCATTAAGAATAAAATCCGACAAGATTAATTAAATTAATCTGGAATCAGCAATGAATGAACCAATGGAAGTAGTAATTCGGCAGAGGGAGCTTGCTGTATATAATATAATATAGTGGATCTCCAATGGAAGAAGTGGAGAGGCGAGCGCTCATTGGCCGAGAGTACGCCAGTGGCGGGCTCGGCCTGCGGACCACCGGGGTAGTTGGGAGGGCCCAGCGCTCGTAGCGACCAGCGACCAGCGACCAGCGACCCGGGGCAACGGCAGCTACCAGCGTATGGGGGACTTCCCTCACTCGAGATAATACCGACAGTCTTGCAGTCAAACAAGCAATAGAAGAGGAATTCTTTGGTCACACGTTTCTTTGTGTAAGTACCTAGTTAATTAAACCTAACCTAATAGTCATGGTGTTTGAAAGAGAAAGTACGAAAACAGTGTGTGATATAGTTTTGAATGAAGAATACTTGGAGCAGGCGGATGAGTTTGAGTATCTGGGTAGTATGTTTACGAGAGATGGGAAGGCTGATAGAGAATTTGAAAGAAGGGTAAATGCCGGTAATTAAACCTAACCTAATAGTCATTGTGTTTGAAAGAGAAAGTACGAAAACAGTGTGTGATATAGTTGTGAATGAAGAATACTTGGAGCAGACGGATGAGTTTGTGTATCTAGGCAGTATGTTTACGAGAGATGGGAAGGATGATAGAGAATTTGAAAGAAGGGTAAATGCCGGTAACTCAAAAACTGTCAAAAAAAGCGAAACTAGCCGTCCAAAATGGAGTTAGTTAGTTAGTAACCTAATTAAATCATTCTAATTAATTTGTATCAAGACATTCTTGCACTCAAAAAGGAATACTTATTCACACGTTTCTGCGTGGAAACATGTAAGTAACTAGCTAATCTAACTAGCTAGTGACGGCCGGTGTAGTCCAGCGGTAAGGCTCTTGACTCGCATTCCGAAGGTCGCGGGTCGAATCCAGGCGTGGCAAATAAATTTTATTTGATTAATTTGTGTTATTTCACAATTTATTTATTTAAAATAATATATAGTATATTTGCGGCACATTCCAGAGTGGAAGATATTCTCAATATCGCCCTGGCGTAAGACCACCGTTCAGAATTGAAACTTTGCTTGAAATGGCTTTAGCCGTGTTTGGTAACCAGATCTGAATAGCCAGGTACTTCCCACCTTCATCTTCCCCTTCCCTCCCCACTACCTTCAGCCTCACAACATACCCTAATTGGGGATGCCATAGTCTCACTGGCTCCAGATGGGAGCAGTTGGGATTCTTGTGCGGTATTCATATAAAAAAAATGTGGATGTAAGTAATTAATGTATCTAAGTTTGGCGGCCGGCGTAGTCCAGCGGTAAGGCTCTTGACTCGCATTCCGAAGGTCGCGGGATCGAATCCCTGCGTGTCAAATAAATTTTATTTGATTTATTTGTGTTATTTCACAATTTATTTATTTAAAATAATATATAGTACATTTGCGGCACATTCCAGAGTGGAAGATACTCTCAATATCGCCCTGGTGTAAGACCACCGTTCAGAATTGAAACTTTGCTTGAAATGGCTTTAGCCGTGTTTGGTGACCAGATCTGAATAGCCGGGTACTTCCCACCTCCCTCTTCCCCGTCTCCTTCCCCTCCCCACTACCTTCAGTCTCACAACATACCCCAATTGGGGATGCCATAGTCTCACTGGCTTCAGACGGGAGCAGTTGGAACTCTTGTGGGGTATTCATATAAGGTGTTAAGATAAAGGTTTTTCCGTAAAGGTAAAGGTCTCATTAGTTTAAATAATTCTTATGGTTAAGTGATGAACTGTGTTTTTTTATAATTTATTTTTAATTTGAAAGTGGAGATTGAACGAAAACTACAATGGTCTATTGGACAATTAAGAACTGAGGCGACGATATGTATTTAAAATAAAAGACACAAGAAAAGTAAGTATAGATGCCTATTTTTAACAAACAATTAAAACTTTATTGCAAATTGACTTTTAGCACAACATTATAAAGTCTGACAATGTCAAGGTGATTTTCAACGACATTAAAATCCGTAAAAGGGCTGGAAATTATGAAGAGTTGTGAATTTTGGCGTTTGCGACCTCTTTGAGCTTTATGACCTCTGTTAGAAATAAAATAAAGAGTTCATGCCAGGAGCTGTTTATTTGAAGATTTTGAACACCTTATTGTTTTCTTGTGTGTTCATGAAGTTATCGAATCAGAAATGTTTATAAGTATTTAGGTGAGACCCCGTATTCTGTTTGGTACCGTGATGATGATTCTTGTGTTAAGCGAAACCGGTTGGTCTTAACATATTATTTGGTTCTGCCTTATGAAGTGATCATGGTTGTATTTTTTGCGTGTTGAAGGAAGAGGTCACAACTGCAATAGAAAAACTCTAACTGATTCATTCAGGTAACAAAAGAACAAAATGATGCGGAGACCGTACTTAATTTCGAAAAACCTGCCATTAAGCCGTAATTAAGTTACCAACAAAAATAAAGAAAAATTCCAATGACGAGCATGTCCATCTGACTGGCGACCCCGGATTGACGTCCAATGTTAATGACATATCCGACTAATTACAAGAACAAAAGCATTCAGTTAAAAAAGAGCATTGACGCACACAACTAGAGTCCAGCCTACAAGACACCTGACAGGTGACTCCTATACATAGAAGTTCCGGTCATCAAGCCTAACGCAAACATGCACAGGAGTAATTTAAAACTTACTCCACACAACGAAATGGTAATAAAGATCTGTGAATAGGTATTAATTTGGGCGTTCGTTGTATCATTGGATGACCCTTGCATGTGTGCGTCTCCTTGTTTCTTGTTAACACGCTTGTGTCTGTATTGTCTGCTGTCTGGGCCGGGCTGTGGTGGTGTTGGTAAATCCAACAAGCCCGCTCACATTTATAATAAATACCGGTATTAAATGGCAGTACAAAAAATAACAGACGATTTTTTCTTTTGTGCGGTGCCGATATACTTTATAGTAACGAGATTATGATCGAATTTGTTGAAACAAGAAGAGTTGCACAACAAAGCGTATGAATTCGCTTGTGACCTTTGCGAGCGTCGCTGTTTACGCTCTCGTGACGATCAAAGGGTATCGTTAAAAGACTGCGAGATACTTTTACAAATTGATTATTTCTCCAATATTTATTTTAACGAGCTTCTTCTCATTTGAACTTTCCATTTTTTTCGTAAAACACGACTTCTGAAACAACACGAAGATGAACATCCGGCAAAAAAGACGATTTAAAAAAGATATGTTTGCATCAATCTATCAACTCATTCGTTGACTTCAAAGGAGTTTTAATTTCACTTTCGTATTTGGATTCTAATAACGAAGTGATATTTTTTGCGTCAAAAAGAAAGGCTAAGAAAGTGAAAATTTTCAAGGAAACTTTGTTTTTTCATTGGCTTTCACCCTTCGAGGGTACTTTAGGTCATCATTTCTAATTATGAAGAGAGGAATGGTGAGTTATATATTAATTTTTTTCAAATGGACAAATTTCAAAATTATTTGGACGGTTGAATTCGAGTTCAGACTTAGAAGAGATCAGATGTTAAATGGGGGGAGGCAAATTTAGATAAGGTTTGATAAAAGAGAGGATATTTGTTTAGAGAGGGACAACACAAAAAATATGTGATCTAAAGTTCTCACTTTCAGACCACAGATTGTGTAATCGGGGGAGTCAAGGACATGAATTTTAAAAAGGTGAGAAGGAACAATGTCCAATTCTCAATCGACTAAGTGAGGAAATTTTTTTTGGAAAAATGGAGGAATTGTTCACGGTTTTGATGGAATAGTCCTTTGCATTGAAACATAGCAGGCTCCCTTGGATTGAAAGCGTCAATTTCCTAGAAAATTGTAGAAAAACTTTATAATTTAGTTGGGAAAATAGTACCAAAACCTTATTTTGTACTGTAGAATCCACAAAATGATCAGTTGGATGGATGAGCAGATCGAATGGATTTTTTTACAAAGGTATCACTTATTATTATTTTATTTTATTTTATTTTATTTATTAGCAAAAACAGCATTACACCAATATATTGCAAAAACGGTTGTACAAGATAATAATTATTACGTTTACAGTTAAAACATTTATTTAATAAGTGCTATTTCACGCTTAAAATCATTGCAGGAAATGTGGAAAATATCCACATTTCCTGCAAGGCAGTTAATTAACTTAGTAAGTCTTCCCAGGGGCATCACCATTGGTAAGTTAGTTCTGCACCTGGGAAGAATCAAAAGCCTGTGATGGCGACCTCGCGTGAAATTATCCGGGACATAGAATCCTATCATCGTGTGTGAAGTTATTCGCCTGTACGAGTGACCTAATAAGAGGTTCAGTGAAGTAAAATACGTTACCTATTTATTTATTTACTCCCTGGGGGCTTTTACACATCCGGTTTTCATCAAACCTGGAACGCGTGATCCCTTAAACAAGAATCATATTCGCTCAATTTCAAACGATAATTCTGGTTCATCGCTCCTAAAATATACAATTTATTGAGCACCGAAATAAAATCAAATAATACTATATAATTTTTACTCTTCGTATCCAACACTGGATTTGTTTGAAAGGGAACCAGCTTTCTTTAATGAATACATGAGCTCCTAACACTGTTGATCTTCAAATTTATTTTCCTCTCTAAACTTTCCATTGATAACGATCACGAATCGCCACTGTGTCTGAATGGTGTAGGGTGTAAGGACCAAAGGGGGCTACGACCTTTAGGTAATAGTACCCGATGTGTGCCATACAGAGGCCAGTGCACACGAAGGCCTCGCAGGACAGGGCTCGGAGGGATTCAGCCCAGGAAGGGCGACAAACTCTTTCCGGGATGTGGTCTGCGGTCAGTGTGAACTTGTGGACACTTTCGCACGCTCCGCTCCCCGTGCGATATCCCATACAAAAGATGAGATTTAACATTACAATACATAATAAAATGCTGTATGCGGTGTTTCAATACCCGACTCAACGAAATGCTTTGAAGTTCTTTATTATAATTTTTAAAAATATATCTAGTTCATGATTGAGCGCTAAAATAAATATTTACTTTTAATCGTGGCTTTTTCAATGAGATTTATTGCATAGGGTGATAGATGATCAAGGTAAGTAAGTACGTTCTGTTTTTGATCTACCGGCATGATAGGGAATAATAAGTGGGGGCGCCTCAGTAAAGTATTTCTTCAGTAAAATTGCACTAGGTACCAAAAGATGGCAGTGATTGCTACAGAGTGATTTGTACCAAAGGCAAGACTTTTTCTACACTATCACAAACGATTCTTCCCTTGAATGCGCATTGCGCACACATCAATGTCATTTTGCATTCCTTGTCATTCCCTGTCATTAATTAGTTCCTACTTTTGAAACATTATTGTAGAGCGGTTCTAAGGGCACGCGCGACACTGCGAGTCTATTGATTTCTTGCAACAATTTTAACATTATTTATATTTTTTTATGTGAATAGGTAGGGTGGGCAGTGCTGTATGGAATGGATATTGGGGATAGTGTGAACTCTGAACATACCTGACTTGACGCTACAGTGAATGTGCGCCCGGGCCTCGTAGTAAACCCAGTCGAAGCCCGCCTCCACGGCCAGGCGGGCCAACATGCCGTACTTGGAGCGGTCGCGGTCGGACGTGGTGACGTCCACAGCGCGGCCCTCGTAGTGTAGGTTGTCGGGCGCCAGGTGGCCCTCCTCCCAGCCCTCCGTCACGCGCAGTCGCACGCCCGGCCACTGGTTCATCACACTGATGGCCAGCGTGTTCAGCCTCTCCTTGCATCTCTGGAACGGAACACATATCAGGTCAGAAATGGTACAACTATATCAGGTGTTTGAATATGCACGCAAATGCTGAAGATGCATGAAAGCATTTCATCATAAAAATAAAAATAAAGCTATTGTTTAAGTGCTTTGGAAATAGTTAACATGCTAAACGATCTATTCCTCTTCGTTTTGCAATCAGTGTCACCACTTCTTCTTCTTTCGTATCGTGGGGGGTCAGACGGGGACATCTAGGCCTGCGAGCCAGTCTAGGGCCTCAGGCGTTGCCCTGTGGACCTCACCAATCCCGCCGGGAAATGAATGGGGCGGGCATTCGTTGACCACATGTTCGGTGGTCTGCACCTCACCGCATTCACACATCTCAGTGTCAAGTGTCACCACTGTCATCGTACTTTGTTTTTTTTTTTAAATCAACTCTACACTCATCGCATATCTCGTATTTCAGGATGTTGTATTGAGGGTATTTTAAGAAAAAGAAGGAGAAAAAGTTCTTGGCAGGAAAAGGGTAGGCAGAATGGGTAAGAATCTGGGTGTCAGTGTGTCCAGGAAAGACATTTGTGCAATCCCATTGCGATGCAAGATGATGGGTTGATAGAATCCTGGTGAAGAGGTCAAAGGGTCTCACTCAACAGACCTCTACCGATCTGGCCCGCCACGTAGTTGGTAGGCAGACGTAACCACTGTCGAGACCCGGACAAACCTCGCCTCATGAATGGGGGCACCCTTGCTTAGTCACCAAGCGTAGCGAACCATTTTTGCAGAGGTGTTGGTTATCCAATGAATTGTTGGTTCCCTGTCGAACAGATTAGAACCTACAAATTCCGGTCCCTAATCTTTTGCATCCAATCCTCAGGCTCTCCTACCCTGTTCCACATAGTCAACCTCTTTCTCGGCCTGGTTCTAGGTCACTTTCATTGAGGAACTATCTTGTTTATTGTTTTCAGTGTCCTATCTCCTAACATCTTGATTTTTTTCTGAGTGACCAGCCCGCCGCATTATTTGCGACCTACGTGCCGTGGTATTTTATCATAACCCATAGTTTGAAAGCATTAAAGCCTAACCTCAATGTTCTTCCTAAAGCGCCTACGCGGAAAGTTGGAAGTAAATGGTGCACTCAATTGTGAATTTCTCTGACAAATCTCTAACAGATGTATTACTGGAATCGCAGATTTCACAGCTAATCTCGCTAAGCGACCGGAACGATTCGGCAGCCGACCAAAATGTCTGAACTCCGATAGCTTTACGTCTTACAACATGGTGTGGCTGGTTTACGCATTGTTCAGCGCGGATGGGTAACCGATGGCACAAGAAATGAATCTTAAACTTAATAAATAATAATACAACATTGACAGAGGCGTGTTCGAATAGAACCGAATCCCAGAAATTTTACTCAACGCAATATCTAGTCAAGGAGCTAAATTGGTAGTGGGTACATTGTATTTATTGTTATCAAGTTTAATTTGTAGAACTCCATTTTAATTTTTTTACTTTGATATAAATAAACTGTTTTTATAAATTGAATAATAATATTATTGAATATATAAAAGTAAAAAAATTACGTACATTGTACCCCGCCAGAGTTCGCATGAGCTTTAAAAGCTGTCAAATCGGAATAATGAACATTACGTCTAACGTTCACAAACTACTAAATTCGTTTTTAGTGTTCCGTGTCCGAGGAATTATGTCAAGATGGTAGCCGTGTTGATTAGTACCTTTTTACACCGCTAGAGTTCGCATGAGCGTTAAGAGCTGTCAATTCGGAATTATCAACATTACCGAGGTCTATTGTAGAACTAAGGAGCTACATTTGTCTAATATATTTATCTATTGTATAAATATAATAATTTAATGGAACAGTAATTTAAAGTAAAATTTGTTACAGAAATTATAAAATGGAACCCATGCAGAAGAATAATATAAGCTAACATTAGTATTTATGTTATTATAGCATTCTTTAATTATATTCCGTGCAGTTGAATACATCTACCATGTCTGAGAGAGTATTGCCGACTGCATTCAATCTAGGTACAAGTGAGAATCTAAATGACTCAGTCCTGATATTGTTTTTGCAATTAAGAATAAATTTTAATCGAATAGTTGTAGTTGGTGTGTGGAAGTATATATATTGCCGAAGTCTGCGTGAATAATTTCATATATTTTTAAGTAGTTTCCAAGGGTGGAATCATTGATACATTGGTATTTATATATCAACGTAATGGGCCGATGGAAAGGATAGGTTATGTTCTAGCATGGTTTATATTGCAGGTAGACAATTAGTATCGCACAGCGGGGCGCAGGGCCAGGCGTAGAACCAACATACGTAGAACATAAGAGTCTGATGGAACCTTCCTAGGGGCCCAGTGGAGAGACGGGGCTGTGTGCCGTAATGGCCAACGGAAACGGACAATACTACCATAACGAATCCAGCATTCCATGAAGACGGATATTTTCATAAATAATGTAATTGTTCGCGATGGCTATGTCAATATTGACACCTCTGGGGATGTCGCTGTACACTGCGTGATAAATTGTGCTTTACATTTCAAATGAAAGGCAGATGATACAAATAGATACGGTAAAATTGGGTCACTTTGTCAATTTTCAACTTTGAAACAAAATAGCCTTTTTTACAAAATATTTGAGTGGGAAAATATCGACATAATTTTACACGTGTTTAATATAAGTAAAAAAAAAAAAAAACAAGATCGTAAAATTTATCAGTGGGGCGACTTTGATACAGCATTGTTTGTAAGCTTATTACAACAATACGCCAATCCCCCCAAAAAAATAAAATTATGTGAACATCGGTGGACACTGATTTACTTTATAAAACAACAGACACGAAACTATTATAATGTATTTTCATTTCTCCCTTTCTGATTTTTCTCTTTCGTTTTTCTCTTTCTTTTCTTTTCTACAGAAACAGCTTTACAATTCAACCATCAATATGTTTGAATACACGAACGTTGCTTGAGTGGAAGATACTTTCAATATCGTTCCGGTGTAAGACCACCATTCAGATTTGAAACGTGCTTGAAATAATTTTAGCCATTTTTGGTGACCAGATCTGATTAGCCAAGCATTTCCTCTTCCCCATCTCTTTCCTTTCCCCACTGCCTTCAACCTCACAACATAACCCAACTGGGGCTGCCGTAGTCTCACTGACTCCAGATGGTTGGGAGCAGTTGGGACTCTTGTGCGGTATTAAAAAAAGCGTTGCCTGAAAATAAAAACATTTTAAAGAAGCGAGTAATTTTTGAATGGCAGCCAGAATTTTGTAGATAGATGTTCGCGATGATCAAAGTCGCCCCCCAATTCAAAAGTGAACCTATATTACTGTACCTATATAGCTTCTTTCAAAGTGAGTTTCTGGAACTTGAGACGCATAAAATTTGATTTATAATATTTGAGTATAAGATTTGCTTCTATGAGTGATTTCAGCTAAACATTATAGGAAGGTACTTAAAGCAAGTCAGCGCCAAGATAACCCAGCAAGACGTATTTACGAGTACGTCGTTTAATAATGTATTTACAACTTCGTATTCTCTGTAAAACGGTTATAGTTTTATAACCCAATACACATTATTATGAGGAAAATTACAAATTTTAGGTACATGTTGTATTATTAATTAACAGACTTGGATCTACTGTGAGGAACATCATAATAGTAATGTGACACACGTGTGAAAAGGTCATGGGGGCAGTTTTACTATATTGAGACAATTGCCAAAAGATGGTTGCTGAATCGTCTGAAAGTGACGTTAAAAATATTAAGCGTTTGAGTCGCTCTGTTGATGGCGCATCCTTATAGGAAAAAGCCCTCGCTTTCGGAGCATAAAAAAGTTCACGAGATCTCCAACAAATGTACTTGTTAGACACATAAGATAACCTCTTTCAAAATAGGTGGATTTTAGTTCCAGAGATTGACTTCAAAAAATTGTTTTCTAAAAATATTTTTCGGCGAGCTTCTAAGGTATTGATATCAAGCATTCCTATTAAGAACAAGGATGGCTACAGGAATGAATAGTATGTACAGTCCCTCATATACCAACTTTTGTACTTTGTCTATTTCTAGGATAATGTTTTATTCAGAAGGGAGCCAAATAATGGAGCTATATTCCGGGATACTGCGAACAAGTGCCTCATATGTTCTCCGTATTGCGATTCCATTAGTAAATAATCTCGCATTACGGATAACAAATCCAAGCATTTTGTTGGCGCGGGGTGGCTGTATGTAGTAGGTAGCTCGTTCGAGTGAGTTAGATACTTACTGGCTGTCGCGAGACTGAAACATTGATTTCCCATAAAATTCCGCAAGGACCCCGAGGTCACCGGCACTCTGTCACGATGATAGAAAGCATTCCTCCACTACCTGACTGCCTCCATACCATAGCTTCCACTGCCTTCACAAACTACTGAACATAAACTATGGGCACTAAGCGGTTGGCTACGGCATTCTCCGATGTCCCCGATAATAAAGTCAGTGATTGATTTGACGAATAATTTAAAACACTGCAAAGCTTTCCCATCTCACCTTTTGCAATTTGTCCCCGCGACATTTAAAACGATAAATAATGGGGTATTTTCACAAACTGCGAATAATTTTTAAAATATGAGGAAGATTTATGATTGATTTACGACGCCAAAGCGTTCTGCCACTCTCCCCCCAGCATGTGCTAGGGGGGGAGTGGGAGAGCACAGAATATAAGTTATTTTTACGGGATCTGTCTCCGTGACCACGGCAGCTCCTTAATTCATCTGACCCATCGTTTTCAAACATCGCTCGACTAGCAGATCACGGCACATCATCTAGGCCACGCCCACACGTATAATATAATATATTATCTGACTCGTGTGATACGTCTGCATGGAATTATATGGTGAGCGATATGGTAATACAGGTCACGCCCAAAACACGCTTAGAGAGCATAAAGCATAACGCCGTGTGGCAGTAGCATTAAACTTTATTTTTTCTGTTTCTGACTATCGTAATAAGAATGTGTATTTCTAATATTCTATAATTACTGATTTTAAAAAAACATATAAAACCGTAAATTCGATAACGGTTCCAACTAGCTACAACTTCGTTATGACGTGGTATCAACGCCACTGGCTGGTAAAACGACGACCTCTTGGTCGAGGGGTAAGACTCTCGACTCGCAATCCGATGGTCGCGAGTACGAACCCGGCGTGCGCAAATAAATTTTATTAATTAATTTGTGTCATTTCACAATTAATTCATTAAAAATAATATGAAGTATATTTGCAGCATGTTCCAGAATGGAAAATACTCCCAATATCGCCCTGTTGTAAGATCACCATCCAGAATTGCATCATTGCTTGAAATGGCTTTAGCCGTGTTTGGTGATCAGATTTGAATAGCAAGGTACTTTCTCACCTTCCTTTTCCACATCTCCTACCCCTCCCAGCTTAACTTCAGCCTTAAAACATACCCCAATTGTAGAGGCCATAGTCTCGCTGGCGCCAAACGGGAGCAGTTGGGACTCTTATGCGGCATTCACATAAAAAAAGACGACGCTTATCGACGTTGACCGTTGTGATGTCGACAATGCTGTATTCACGTACAAAAACCAATATGCCGTTTTGGCCACAAATCAAAAATGCAAATTATCAATCTTAATATAAAAATACCTTCTTTTTAGCATTCTTTTGAAACCAAAAAAAAGGGAAAATAGCTCTTTTTTTGTCCAAAAAAACCAATTGCGAATCACAATTATGTTTGGCCAATAAATTAATGTCAAAACCTAACATTTGATATGCACTGCAGTCTTTCTAACCTCAAAAAAACAATGGAAATGAACTATTTCCTTCGAGGAATATTAAGAAGTATATCACTCCGCATGCATATTGAATGGCGGTGGAGTGGAAAATCAGCTCAGAAATTTGCCCGAGAGGAAACGGTCGAACAAATAATAGGCTAAACAACAATAACGAATTACTTGTTTACAAAATGAAAAGAGAGTGTGAATGCGCCCCAGCCGAGCTCGATTGTAAAAGTGTCCTTTTACGAGAGCGAAAATATCATTTCCGAACCCGTAATGCTTTTTGTTCCCCACCTTTAGTTGTGGGTAACACCTTAGTAAAACACAATGAGATTCTTCACTACAAACCAAGGGTTCATGGATAGTTGCGAATTCGCGTGGTTTTTAAACAAATTTGAAAAGACAAGTCAGAAATAAAATTGCATAATTCCAATGCAATTTTATTTAACATCTATTGTCAAATGCCAAGGAGGAACACACGTAAATTTCGCAAAGTTTTATCTTTGATGTAATATTTTGTGTGTTTATTTTGTGCTATCGAATATTATATTTACCGAAACACATTCCTTGAACAATAAACTATGCATAATCGAGAGTTTTTTCGATGTTTTTCGCTGCCTACCACACTCGGAGTTTGACAGTTCAAATCGCAGCAAAAAATGATGCTCCGACGCCAAAGAGAATTTAATACAAATTATTCCGAGTGGCTAGGGGTGGCTATTTCGGGTTTCTGTTACGTCAAGAAAGAGAATGGCTCAAGCGATTCTGACCTTGCCCTTCATACAGTTTCTTTATACATAAGGGCTAAAATCGCATTTAAAAATAAGAATAATTGAAAATTTTTGGATGTGCGCCGGTGCACACCCGGCCATTGACGAGTGTAGATGGTATTCATATTATCAAATTAGGGTAGATAACCATCATCTAAAGTAGTAAGTAGCGTAAAATGGAGTGAATTAAATATATTTTCAATTAAATCATTTTTTCACGAATTTTTTTTTTGGGGGAATAAAAAGGTGATCAAAGCCAATTCTTTCGGAGTGGGGCAACTTTGATATAGGTATTATTTTTATAAGTTGATTACATCGATGCACCCCGAAAGAAAAATGTGAGTTCGAATATTTAAGTACTTATGCATATTGTACCTACATTGATAGACACTTATATAATTGTCGTGATTTATTTTAGGGTATTACGCCGTGTTGCGCTACCTTCTTCTTCAGCCAAAGTTTCAGACAGCATACAGTCTCCGTCATGGCTAAAGAAGTAGGTAACACGGCAAATTACCTCAAAAATAAATCACGATAATACTTTGGACGCGAAAATCTCAAAGTACACCTGAAACTCATATCCTTTACAGTACAAATGGTATGAAACCATTTTTAAACTTTATTTTTTTCTTTTTTTCGTAAGTTTGTTTATTTTTTGGACGTGCCTATTACCTTTTGGTACCTATTACCTTGTATTACCTTTTGCTTTACCAGTGTCTTTCTCAGGAAAATGATAACATATCAGTTTATAGTTTATATCCTCACACTACGATTATAAAAGTAATTTATAAATTTATTTATGTATTGTTCTTCAAAATTACTATCCTGTTAAACTTCGATTAAGCAAATTGTGAATAAAAAAACTCTTTCTGAAAATATCTAAAAAATAGCTTCATAACTCAACCATCAACATGTTTGAATAAAACTGGAAACCAACTAATTTGACACTTATTTTCGAAGCACCACTCCATCAAAGTAGCATCGAAAAAAAATTATTTCAAATAATAGAGTAATTTTTGAGTAGTAGAGAAAATTATTCAGATATCCGCGATGACAAAGTCTCCCCCAGATACAAAATTCACCCCAAATTACCTTACCTTTCTAAATCCTATTAAAACGTTCAATTTCATATAATATTATAAACGGTTACATTGCAGAAATGTTTTGTTTGGTCAGATCGATGAAAAATAAAAAAATGTAAGCACGGTGTTTGTATCAAATTTTGAGTGATTAACTATCATGCAGTATCATCTGCGTACTCTTAAAACGTTGTCGCAAAAACTAGAGGCTAAAAATCAATCAAAATATTTGTGTTTGGCGCAGCCAGCACAATGCCCAGTGATTGGCAGATTTCCAAAAGGCCTCTCATTCATTCATAGATCAGCGCTTCGAGGAGTGATGCGACGAATCGGCGTGACAGCCTCCACCCTTTATGCACATAATAATGTCATGTTTACAGGCTGCCACAGTGCCAAGTGTCACACTGTTCCTCTCAATGCGGGGCCGAAGTATTCCCAGAAGAATTGGAGAGAAACCGGCCAACAACAAACAATACACCTGGACGTTTTACTCGTATATGTTTTGATGTTTCTGATTTTATGTTTCTGCTTTGAAAGTCATTTTTAGGGCAAATTATCCGAGTCAACAATCATGTGGCAGATTAGGTAGGTTAGCACTTACCTGAAAAATAATAATCGGCGCTAATATTCAGAAATACGTGCTAAATTTTGTAATTTTGTCGAGGAAAAGTATTAAACCAATTTTATTAAGTACCAACCTAAGTAGTCAATTTTATTAAGTACCTACCTAGTTGTTCAATTTTATTAAGTACCTGCCCATTTAGTAAAATTTATTAAGTACCTTCCTAGTTAGTCAATTCTATTAAGTACCTACCTAGTCAGTCAAATTTATTATAAATTTATTTAGTCATTTTTTTGTGTATTATGTCTTGCTAGGCAGATTTTAGTTCATAGCTAGGCAGATTGCCTGTTCCAAGGAACCAAATAAACAACTTGTACAAGATATCACACGACAGAACCGATGTTCTAGTACAACATAGCATGGCAAGATGAATGTTGCTATTTAATAAATTTTCTAAAACAGTGGATAATTTTAATTTCACCGTAAATCACCAGTGCAATTATCTTCACAAGTGCTAAAAATGTCAAAACAAGAAATCTCTCTGTACAATTAAAAATAAAAATAAGAGTACAGGTACCAATAAGTCTTTTTTATAAGCTTTTCAATGCACAACGAAGAGAACGGGTACGTAAATCAACACGCACTTCGCTATTCATAATAATATTAGAAAAACATGAAAATATCACAAATATTTGTGCAACCAAAAATTTTGGTAGGTGTAAAAACCGTAAAAAAATTACTGTAAAGAAGTTTTTTGTTAAAAACATTTGACACTTTGTTGAGAATATCACACGTTACCTTTAATTACTTCTCCAGGAAAGAGGAACTAATTTAGGCAGAGCTAAATCACCCTCAAATCTCAATGACAAGTTGGAGAGCGTGAGAACTTTTCCCCCAGATATATCACACAACCTTATTCAAGTTGCACTCCTTTGTTTCAGCCCAATAATGGCGGGGAAACAATAATAATTGTTGTTGTTTTCCCTTGTAGCCATTTTAAGTGGTTCTATTGATGAATCTTTGTTTCGCCGGGAACACTGGACTTGTTTTCTTAGCCATTCGTCTCCCACGACAACAAAACGTAGGTACGCCGGAACGAGGCTAACAGAGCAGCGGGCGTCTCAAGTCACAACAGCCAACACAACAACCCCGGTGATTTACTGCCCGAAAACTATTAAACTTAAAAAACTTATAATAAATTCCAAAATGGTTTCCGGACCTCTTTTGTTCCATTCCAATCTGTACGATGAGAAAAAATAATTGCCAACAATAAAGAAAATTGCCGCGAATAATAATGAAAATATAAGCCTACATAATATTTTTATCAGTTTCTAAATCAAGGGAGAAAGGGTTAAAAATAACAATCTTAGAAACGTGGTAAATAAAAAGGATACGAAAAAGGTCTACTACGCATATATCTATTATGTCTATTATGTCATTCTCGAATTGAATATGGAATCATAGGATGGGGATCTGCTACACATAAGTACATACACAGCCTGAACACGATTCAAAAAGGAATCATAAAGATCATATTGAATGTACCCATTAGAATATCTTCAATTGAAATTTTCAATAGCTTTGACGTACCATTCGTGTGCAGACTATTGTTTTTAGTAAATTTGCAACAAAAATAGCCAAAAATATATTATTAAGGCTTATCAAAAATACTGAATCCTCTACTAGACCGTGTATGCATAACACTAGGTCGAATAAAAATGATATAAAAAGGACAAGTTCGTAAACTAATTTGGCCTAAACTAGACAGTTAAAAAAATAATTGCGGCAATCATTAGCATAATTTAATTCAGTTTTTGATACACATTAAGATATTTCTATCTATTTCTGTTATCCGTGATTCATCCTTTTGAAATTCTACGTAAAGCATGGCCAATCTCGCTTCAAGTTTTATGACAAGTCACCCCGAAGACGCGTGAAACTAACGCCCCAACATGGTCCAGAAAAAAACAGCGTATAATTAGTAGCTGTTTTATGTATCATTTTATCCCGCTGGCCCCTCGGCGAACCAGTCTATTGGCCGAATCGATTCGATACCTTCACACGTTAAAGTGGAAGGTCGGCAGAAGGTAGAAGTGGGTAGGTGACTACGCCTCGCTTTTTAGGCAGAGGTAGGTACCCCAATTTATACCTATAAAAAAAGAAGGATAATTTGAACGGTCCGCCCCACCGTAGGTGACCGAGCCGTAAATTTGGTCGTTAACTCCGTGGTTATTGGTAATGCGACCGGAGCGGAGTGGTCCAGCGAGGAGATGGGGGTTAAGGAAGGGGGGAGGGCTGCCCGGGGCGCAGGATGCACTTCTGAGACTCTCGCGGCAGATATTGAGAATAACTAGAAAACGGTATGATCATTTTGTAGAAAAATTTTTTGTATCCTTCGACGCTTGTTCGCGTCTAAGTAATTGTGTAAATATTTTGTTCATCTAACAGGTATGGCATGTCATTATGTAATGTATAAAATAAATAGATTTTCTTTACCGTAAAACTGCATTATCACGCTTCCTATTTGACTACGTGCTAAAAATATTAACATAATAAATGCCGTGGTTTTGAAATTACATTTCATGTACGAGTTTTCCTGGTAAAACGCATTTAAAATTACTAGGAATCTTGCTCGTTTGAAAATACCGTAATATGGGGCGACTTTTGAATCAGGGGGCTACTTTGATCATCGCAGAAATTACTCGCTTCATTTAAATGATTTTGTCCGGCAATGTGGATACAATGACACTTCGAAAATAAGCGTCAAATTAGTTTTTTTACATGAACTCCACACAGAAGGCCCTGAGGAAAATAATTTCCCTTAGGGCCCATATCATCTTTGGGGATGTGTGTGGAAGGTTTTTTTGGAAAGGAAGGGGAGGAGAGTTCTGGGAAGGAAAAGGGTTTGAGGGGTGGGTAGGAATCTGGGGTTAAGTGTGTCGTGGTCATCCGCCTCCAAGACCTAGACAAACCTTATCCCATGAACCCGGTTGAAGTTGAATGAAGTTGGTAAGTTATAATTAAACATATTATCGGTTGTGAAGCTTTTTTTTATATTTTCGTTTAATAAACGTATGAGAAATGTAATTTTATAAATTTTTCAATGGTTATAAACGTTTTGTGTATTTTATATTGTAAAGTATATTAGTGTTCATCGATTTGTTATTTAGAACACTCATTCATATTTTGTACAAATTGTTTGGGATTGATTGTAATAAATGTATAAAACCATAACACAATAAAGTTGTCCCACTCCAAATTTGATCACCATGTGATTTTTAGGACTCCGTAAACATAGTCCATTCTTTTTTTTTTGTTAGTTTAAACAAGTGCAGTATAAATAAGGCATAATTTTTTCAAACGCAATTTTGTTTATAAAAAAGTAATTTTGTTTCAAATTGAAAATTGACAAATCACCCTATTTTACGGTACGTATACAATATTATTTAATACCAGAAATAGTATAATGGCAACAATTGGCATCCAATTATTCCTATCCTTTGTTATGACAGACTTCCCCGGAACACTCTCGCGCTGGGAGCTTATTTCGGCTTATCTCGAATGCAATTGATCGCAGTACACAAGTAACTTATACCGCACGGATTCCAAAGGAATCGATAGAGCGGAAGGAGCCGCCTTAACATGTCCTTTAAGGCATGAAAATTCTATTAGACGATTTGGACTTTGTAATTGCTTTCCTTACATGGTTAACGAGGCGAATAGAAGCCAGGACCCTCGACTTTAACCAAAACAATTTAATTTACCAACACGCAGTTACATTTACCATGAAAACCTGCGTATTTACAATTATCGTTCGACCGTAAAATGTTATAAACATACTCTGCCTGTAAGCTGTACAACTCTACAGCAAAGAAAGGTGTTTTCTGAAAACAAATACATATTCTAAGTACTCGTATCTAAGTGTTGGGCTTGTTTTAATGCTGATTTAATGGACAGTTTAATAAAACATGAAACAAAGTAGCATTTTTGAAAAATCAACATTCTTACGGCGCGAAATGCGAAGCTTGGAATCGTACTTTAAAAGCCGCTTTCTCAGGCTCTACGGCGCCAAACTGGCAGAAATTATGAATTTTTACGATACGATACGATACGATACGATTGTACCCCCCAGCCAGGAGCACTCCTGTCTCATATCCCGGGAGACCGGGCACGATTTGATAGGACTTGAAACACGTGCTTTGAGGATGGAAGGAGGTTGGAGTTTAATCAACCGATGTACTTGGCAACCTAATAAGCCAATAATGGAATTTAGGATGGGCATTTTGCAACGTAAGAAGGTACGCACTATGTGAAACACGTGTAATTAACACTTTTCAGCAATCTATTAGCAAGGAAACTCATTTAAAAAGGTAAAACAAGCAGGAGCATTTAAAAAGCGTCTACAATAATATTAGAAGCTAGTAATGATTTTTCTCTGATTAACAATACAATTCTGATGATCGGAAGTTGTCAATAATACTTCGATTCGTCGGAGATTACGAATCTTGTTTATTATCATATCGTACAATGAATATCTACATTTTTTTTATATTTACAGTCATAATATAATTTATGTTGTTTTAAGATATCTAGCGCAGACCTGTTATAATAATTATTATAGTATAATTATTTTTATTACATGTTAGTTAAAAACCTAAGACCAATAATTATCCGACGTCACTTAACTTTAATGAATTTAATAAAAATAAACGCACGATTCAAATACAGAAATAAAATATTTTTTTTGTAAAAAAAAATAAGTATCTTAGGTAGGTACTTTATAGCTTATGGCACACAACGCGAAATTAGTATTTTAGAGAATGTCGTTCATTGTGCATTGAGATGAAGATGAAATATTTTAACTGCCCATGGAATAATGGAAACTCTTGCGGGTTTCGCTCTGACCCGCGCGTTCACATACTTTTGTTAGATTACTCGTTTCAGGAATTTGTCGTAAAGAATGGTCGATTTCTGTAGTAAAACCACACTTAATGCGTGAATTCGACCATTGATTTAACTTTGAGATGCTTAAAGGTAATAAAATGAGATGAATAATACAATCTATTATAAAATCATTGTCGATTTGAAGTGTCGGACACTGCTGCAGTAATTTTTGTGAAAACGTAAATCTCATATTTAGACTTATTTTTCGATATATGGGTGTAGTACCATTTAGTAGAGATTTTTCAACTTTTTCAGATATACAGCCTCGTATCTTGTTGAGTTTTTAACATGCACGCTTAAAATCCAAGTTGCAAAATAAACTATTCTTTTAAAATTGGTTCACGTTGATCGGAAAATTAGTCTCTGAGATGGGATCTCATTTACGGGCGATATCGAAAAATCGAAAAGAGTGAGTACCTACACTTGTGCGCAGTTTGTGATGTCCGGCCACCACTAATATTGTAGTGGTATTGGTACAAACTATAACCCTTTCTCTTTGAAACAAAACTAAGATGGCGGCGCTATCTTTATTTTTAGCCTAGTTATTGAAGTTTGAAATAACCCCGACAGAAAATTCGCTCACGTGGATATGATTGCCTCCCCACACCCGGCATTGATTCACGTCAAAAAATCCTTGGAACATTTTAAAAGAATGTAGAGTTTTTCATGGCTTGGCGCCGTGCATTCACGAACACACAAGGCATTGAAAATAAAATGGCATTATTGATGGAATATTTAACTTTTCGGCTCTCTTTTGCCTTTTCAACATGACAACAGTCACACGGGCACAATACAAACCTACATCGATGTTCAAATAAATGTTACACCGCAATATTTCACGTCCATTCTTTGGGCGGCACTTTGGGCAAATGTTTGCCCCCAGACCCGGCCATTTAACATTAGACATTTAACATTATTGGACCCAAGTTGCTGCAGCTGCGAACTGCACTACACACACCTTTTTAATTCCACCCGACAATCTGACTAATTCGGCCAAAATTAATCTACCACAATCAATAAGCCTCCACTTTATGACGTTATATTATTTTTAATCGTTCTTCATTCAAAGCGATTATAATCTAAGCATTTCCGGAGGCTTATATTATTTTCTTATTTTATCTTTAACGTGGGTTTTTTAAAGAAACAATGCCGACACGTACTTTAAACCATTTGCAAGTCAGCAAGCATTTTAATTTTTAGTTTTCAAATTTGTAATAATTAACTTCTTTTTTTTTTATAGTTAATACCGCACAAGAGTCCCAACTGCTCCCGTCTGGAGCCAGTGAGACTATGGCATCCCCAATCGGGGTATGTTGTGAGGCTGAAGGTAGTGGGGAGGGGAAGGAGATAGGAAGGTGGGGAAGTACCTGGCTATTCAGATCTGGTCACTAAACACGGCGAAAGCCATTTCAAGCAACGTTTCAATTCTGAATGGTGGTCTTACACCAGGGCGATACTGATAGTATCTTCCACTCTGGAACGTGCCGCAAATATACTATATATTATTTTAAATGAATAAATTGTGAAATAACACAAATTAATCAAATAAAATTTATTTGCGCACGCCGGGTTCGAACCCGCGACCTTCGGATTGTGAGTCGAGAGTCTTGCCTCGGGACCACGGAGGCCGTCTTATCCCCGATAAAACAAATTCTTTGTTTAAAATCACGTTATTTGAATTTATATTCGTCGACCGGTTTCGGTTGTACTCAACCTTCTTCAAGACAGTGAGAATGGCAAAAGTGTGTGATTATGGACACTGTTAAGCTCTCCGAAACGTTGGCTAAAGGAAAGTTTGAAAGTTGGAAAATTTGTACTTTTATTTATATCTGTCTTCGAAATTATTTTATAATCAAAAATTTTTAGACTTTATACTTACACACCTATATTTATATATTATTTAATTCTTTTTCTGCTATTTATTTTATACTTTATTTTTTACACTTCATACTTGTTACTTTTTGTAACCACCTATAAGAATAATATTTAACGCTTTTTGTATTTATAATTAATTATACGTATTTAAGTTATTTTGTACTTAATGTTTTTGTTAAAGTTCCATATTTTGCAATATCTAATATAGTATTAAATAAATAAATTTGAAAAATACCGTGATTTTAATATTGCAAGTGGATTAATTTAACTAGGTCAGATCTGGCAACACTGTCCGGAAGGCAGTGTGATGTGATAGAGGGGGAAGGTGTGGGAAAGGGGAGAAGGGAAGATGAATGAGAAAAGTAGGTGCTCACCACTTACCACAGATATCGTCTTACAGACGGGTTCTTGAACACAATCCTCGATACAACGAGTCTACAACATGCATCGCGGAGATATCGTTCTGCCCTAACTCAAATAGAGCCTGTTTAAATATTATATATCCAATACACCAAGTACAACGTTTTTGTAATACCGTCCTATTTTTATTTTTACATATTGGATGGCGTTTTTAAGGGTTCAGTGAGCAATATTTTCCAATCGAAATAGAATTAATGTTTAGATCAAATAAGGAAAAGATTTACAAACAATCTGACGGTTTTTCTACTATCTATTTACTATTTGTATTAACGCTCTGTTTAATGCAACGCTTATAAATTTAACTTTCAAATAATCGGTAATCGAGCACGTTTTTTAGTGATTGTCGTTAATTTGCAAATAAGGAAAATGCGCAGCTAGATGAAATGTTTTCCGATGCAATTTCCGTGAAATAACAGTACAATATTGACATAAAATACGTTAATTTACATTATTTTCTCTGAATGAGGAAAATCCGCATTGTTTAATAATACAGAAATATCCACTTTAATTGTAGTTGAAATAAAGACAATGTTTGGCTAAGAAAATTAACAGAATTTCAATGTCACTGTCAAAATAACAAAAATATTAGATCTGTATTATCGCTTCTTACATATATATTTACAGATGATGTCACTTTTGCAGCACTTTTGCGTTTTGAATGCTCAAGTAGCAAATTTCTGAAACTATTTTAAATAATATCTAATACTGATAAATTTAAACAAAACACGAACCCAGGATCTCTTGACTTACCGAAAAACAGAGGCCTCGGTCATTGGGACCTATATTTTTTTGCAATTTTTGTTTTTTTTTTTTATGTGAGCTATACACAGGAGGCCTTGAGGAAAATAATTTCCCTCAGGGCCTATGCCATATTTGGGGATGCTGTGTGGAGGGTTTTTTTAAGGAAAGGAAGGAGGGAGCTCTTGGAAGGAAAATGGTTTAAGGATTGGGTAGGAATCTGAGGTTCAGTGTGTCCTGGTCTTCCGCCCCCAAGACCCGGACAAACCTCACCCCATGAAACCGGGCACACCTGTTAAATCACCAAACGTAGCATTGGGGTGACCTATGGCAGAGGTGTTGGTTATCCAATGAAGGTTCCCGGGGCGGCGGTACCCATTCCCGCATCCCATATTAATCTCATATTTCAAATTATTATTATCCTCAACAGATTCTACCCTTTTTTGGCAGCTATGTTCTTGAATGATTACGAATTTATTTGGATCTCGGATTAACTTGTCCAATTTTACTTATACGTTGAATTTTTTAAAATTTTAAATAACGGAAAAAATATCGGTCCCAATGAGTTGATTAAGACGCCGAGTTCCGGTAAGACAAGAGATTCCGGGTTCGAGTTGCAGCTGCGACCAATGCCTTTTTATTTCGCTGTCTTGTTCTGTTTCATGTTTCATTTAGATTTATTAGTTTTCCTTCTTGAATGAATTATTAATTTGTTAGGAAACTGTAAAACAATAATATATGAAGCCTGAATGATTTTGGGTAATTTTCAATTCTCACCTTTTTTTCAATTCCAACTTCAAAATGTGTACTTTATGCACACTTTGCTACTTGTATGGAATAAGAGGTGTTATTAAAAAGATGGAACCCGGAATTTACTTATTTACAGAAGTCGCGACATAAAAACATAGAAGGAGTTCTAAATTTGTTAAAAAATATCATTAAATACGGTGAGAGGTACGAAGAGTGAGTAAGTATGCTGTTTTTTATGTGAATACTGCACAAGAATCCCAACTACCCCCGTCCGGAGCCAGTGAGACTACGGTATTCCAAATTGGGCATATTGCGAGGCTGAAGGTAGTATGGAGGAGGCGAAAATGAGCAAGAAGAAGGTTGTGAAGTATCTTACTATTCAGATCTGGTCATCAAATACAGTTGAAGCAATTTCAGGCTTTGTTTCACTCGTGAATGGTGGGCTTACACCATAGCGATGCCGAGAGTATCTTCCATTCTGGGACGCTTTGCAAACATACAATATATTATTTTAAATGATTAAATTGTGAAAAAACACAAATTAATCCAAAAATGTTAATGGTTTTAGCCCTGTTTAGTGACCAGATCTGAATAGCCAAATACTTTTCCACCATCCTTTTCGCCACACCGCTACCTTCAGCCTAACACTAAACCCCAATAAGGTACGAGATATTTCAGTTTCACTGGATCCAGACGGGAGAAGTTGGAACATCTTTAAAAAAACTAAAAATATTAACTCTCATATAGATTGGATCATTTGTGTTTTCTTCGATAGCAAAAGATTTAGTATTGATTTACTGAGAAACAGCGCGTTTACACGTTTCGGTCAGCTGTTGATTTATTGAGGAAAACTTATGTTGAAGTGTGATTAGCGGGCCGCGGTTTGGCCCCTCTGCCACCACACATTTTGTAGTTTGCTCACGAAAAATGGCACCTTTTGTCGGTGCCAGCGGCCGCCCATTGGCCTCTCCTTTCATCTGTCGGCCGCGGCGCCCATAAACCAAACACCGCAGACGTCACTTATCAATGGGAGAGACTCCCGACACACTCGCAGCAATACCAGCAATACCAGCCATCCCGGCCAGACCGACAACACATCACACAAAGCTCGGCGGCGAAGGCTTCTATGTGCTTGACTCGAGTAACTTCACACTCGTCCATACTTGTAACACATACCACCTAGGTGTAGGTACAACACACAAGTATACTGCACTGTTCTCTGTTCCCTTTACATACCATAATATAGGTACTGTGGAGGATAATGGTATATAAAAGCTTTCACTTGAAATTGTAAGCTCCATTGAATAATACCAAAAACGTACCCACTAAGCAGTCACACTCAATAATACCGGTTTTCATTTTTTATACTCTCCTGTATAATAATATATACAAGTGTACAACAATAAGGCATTTAGTTCAGCCATTTATATTTTTGTTTTCTATCAAACAATGATATTGAAAATATTAATACGTATAGTTTTTCTTACAAACTTACATCCATTTAAATTTACAGCAAAAAAGATGTGCTAAATTTATTAGCTACTTGAGAGTATCCAGCATGAAAGAAATTGTTTCTCCCTGAGAGTCGTTTCAAAGCGTCCCTGTTCTTATCCCCATTCCCCTCCCGCATCCCCTTAACCTCCTATGTTTCCCTTCTACCTTTCCCGGTTTCCCCTTCTTTCGTTCCCCTCTTCCCCTCAAGGATTCCCGTTCTCCTCGCGCCTTCTATTCCTGCCGCTACGTGTAATAATACACACACTTTTCAAACAACTTGCGCGCCACCTATTGTAAGTTTTCATACAAATTTCGTAACGCTAGAGCTCACCATTATATATAGAAACTTTTGCGTATGTGCGCACAACAAATCGCCAAAGTTTCATCGTCATCGGATGAATGGTATAGGAACGCACAAACGCGGGACAAACAAAGGAAGATAGTTTATAATAGAAGATAAGTCAATATAACGTGACGGCAAATAGAAGCATTTGAACATCTTCAAACTTTGCAAACATACAAAACAGGATTCAGATTTTGATAAAGCCTTCATTAAAGTTTGAAGAAGTAAAAAAATTATAATTAATTTACTTTTATTTTTTTCTTTCTTTCTTCTCCTTTTCTGCACTACGAGCTTACTATGTTTTACGTTTTATTTTGCTTATTATAATTTCTGTTATTTCAATATTGGCGTCTCCACCAATTAAAAGCTTAACCTTTATATAAGCATGCTTTGAACATTTTTAATAGGAGGGTTCATTAGTGTAATAATTGTTAAACACTCCGTAAATATTTCATACAATAAAAAATTCCTCGTGAGATATTTTTATTTCGCGGTGTATCATTGCCTACAATGTTGCACTCTTGATGTGGAAATTTGCTTCACATTGATGGTGAAATGATTTGGAGGGCAACCACCCCATTTACAGAGCTTTCATTACAGATTACAGACATTCAAATAAATTGCTTGCACCTCACTAACTATACCCTTGGAATGATATCGTCATTATTTTGCTGGTAGGTGCTTATTCCGCTTACAATGTAAGATCTGCGATTCCAGCGCAGGTACAATACATATTGCAAATGTAAATTACGCGAGCACTTAAATAAAATAAATTTATTAATTAACATAGCTCGAGTTAACCAATTAATTAATTAATTGAGTAAATTAACCAAAATACGAAAGTTTTGTCAAAAGAGAACCAATTATTATAAAACGTTTATGTTCGTTTATGTTGTGTTATTTCACAATTTATTCATTTAAAATAATATATAGTATATTTGCGGCACGTTCCAGAGTGGAAGATACTATCAGTATCGCCCTGGTGTAAGACCACCATTTAGAATTGAAACGTTGCTTAAAATGGCTTTAGCCGTGTTTAGTGACCAGATCTGAATAGCCAGGTACTTCCCAACCTTCCTCTGCCCTATCTCCTTCCCCTCCCCACTACCTTCAGCCTCACAACATACCCCGATTGGGGATGCCATAGTCTCACTGGCTCCAGACGGGAGCAGTAGGGACTCTTGTGCGGTATTAACTGTAAAAAAAAAAAAAAAAACAATAAATACGTGATCAAAAGTAATCGAACATAACACAACACGTTTTATTGCACTACGAAAAAATATAGCGCAAGATTTTTAGCATTTTTAATCAAATTAATCTTTTAAAAATCACCGGAGAAAAAATAATTCAAAAATCTTATATAGATACACGTAATGGGAATCTAACTATTCCTCTGGAATTTTTCCCATATGTCGCGTAATTCAAAATTTTTAGAACATTGCATTTAGTTTGCCAACAAATTGGTTTAAACATTTACGAAAAGCTACGGAATTTGACAATCTTAACTTCAATGTTTTTTTCCCCGTTTAATCTTTTCTTCAAAGATAAACACAACGCATGATTTTCAAAGCATTTGGGTATAAAACACAATATGATATTGCTTGCAAAGTTTCGACGGAACGTAGCCTACGATACACCGGGCGGCGAGGTATTCGGGCTGGCGGAGGGAGGGCTGGGGGAGGGCGGGTGGAGGGGGTGAGGGGCGGTCCGCCCAGAGAGCGCCGCCCCCCGCCGCCACCAGCCGCACAGCCTGTCAAACAAACTAAACCCAGCGCCGCCAAATAAACTGGATCTGTTTTACAGTTTTGAATTTGGAATTTTGTTTTGAAACTGATACGTTTTTGATCGAAGCAGAAAAAAATCATACTTAGTTTGTTTTTCTGTATTGCAATTTACCATTTTGTCTGTTATTTCAAATAACGATTTGTGAAATTTATTAACAGTTTAGTTTTTTTTTTAATAATAAAAGTAATCATTCCGATCAGATATTTAAAAGCTGACGATTTCTGACGTTCTAATTGAATTAATGAAGAAATACAAATTAGAATTAAAATAATTCGTTGAAATAAGTTTTCAGTTAATCACAAATATGTTTGTTAAAAAAATTGCACAATCTCTATCACACAAAACGTAAATTTGGATTTGAAGTCAAATTATTTTAACAAACTGAAAAAATATTTTTTAATCAAAAGATATAGCAAATATCTACCAAAAATTTACGCTGCTATATTTTATATTTATTTTAAATCATAAAATACATGAGATTAGAGAGTAAATGTTTTTTGAGTAAATGTTAATTATTAAAAAAAATTATTCTTTATTCACCAATTAAAGTGAGGATTATAAAAAATAAAAACGTTTAAAAAAGGATTTCGATAGGCGTAAATTTAAATTACAACTGACCGATTACATTGGAACGCAATTTGTCGTACATAAATTATAATTTCTACCGGAAGAAAAAAAAAATTTACGATATTTTATTTTTTATTTATTTTTCATTACTCTAAAACAGTTTATTGAGAAAGGTTATTTAAAAATATATATTTAACTAACTAACAAAAATATGTCAAGGTTACCTCCAAAAACTTTCAATATTAAATTCTTTAATGACCTTTATATTATGATCTATCACACAAATAAATGGCCTTTATATTATGATCTATCACACAAATAAATGGCCTTTATATTATGATCTATCGCACAAATAAATGGTATTTATATTACGATCTTATCACACAAATAAATGGCCTTTATATTATGTTCTATCACACAAATAAATGGCCTTTATATCATGATATATCATACAAATAAATAGCCTTTCACACATGATCTATCACACAAATAAATGGCATTTTTATCATGATCTATCACACAAATAAATGGCCTTTATATTATGATCTATCACACAAATAAATGTTTTTTATATCATGATCTATCACACAAATAAAAGAGAACATATCTGAAGTAGACTAAATGGGGGCCTCAGCACGGGTAAGCCACGCAGTGAGGCCAACATTATTGGATTGTAAAATGTTGTATCAAAATAAAAATAAAATAAAAAGAAATTTGTGTATACATTTTGATAAAAAAAAATTTATTCAGTATGGTTGAGAATTTTGGCTTCAAAACCAAATTACAGGTAGACAACAACGGTCGATTTTTTAAACGAAGAAAAGTCCGCGTGGATTTATTGCATGTTAATTAAGGACCAATAAACGAAGGATATTGGTAATTAGTTAGCTAATATATTATATACTTATTGTAATTTGATAACGTTGAAAATAATATGATACGCTTTTTTTTAGAATTTTAATCAAAATTTATCCATGTCGTCTTAAAATATAAATATATATTTATAATCTGATTTACATATGAAGCTATGCTCTATTCACCGACAAAAAACTATGTAGTGAAATGTGATATGCATATCGGATTGAATTTTATTTGCGAATATCATTAGATTTTACAAAAAAATGTATTAATCATCTAATTCCGAACTGAAAAGTGAGATACTTACATGTATTAATAATGCGTTACAACCTCCGTGGTTGCGTAGTAACGATCCTTGGCTAAGAATCCGGATATCGCGGGAGATTCAAATGCACAAGTGAATTTTATTTGATAAATCGTGTATTTTTTTAAATTTTTACGTGAATACCGCACAAGAGTCCCAACTGCTCCCGTCTGGAACCAGTGAGACTATAGCTTCCCAATCGAGGTATGTTGTGAGGCTGAAGGTAGTGAGGAGGGGAAAGAGATGGGGAAGAGGAAGGTGGGGAAGTACCTGGCTATTCAGATCTGGTTACCAAACACGGCTAAAGCCATTTCAAGCAACGTTTCAATTCTAATGGTGGTCTTACACCAGGGCGATACTGAGAGTATCTTCCACTCTGGAACGTGCTGCAAATATACTATATATTATTTTCAATTAATTAATTGTGAAATACCACAAATTAATCAAATAAAATTTATTTGCCACGCCGGGATTCGATCCCGTGACCTTCGGATTGCGAGTTAAGAGCCTTACGGCTAGACCATGCTGGCCGTTGTGTATGTGTGTGTAGTATACTTATGATAGTATGCCTCTTTGCTATTTGTGACAAAACGTGTCACAAATAGCAAAAATGGTAGTACTCCGAAGCGGAGTACTGCCCGATGAAAGACCTCACCTTCCGCTTGCCATTCTCCTTCCCCTTTCCACTACCCTCAGCCTCACAACATACCCCAATTGTGGATGCCATAGTCTCACTGGCTCCAGACGAGAGCAGTTGGAACTTTTGTGCAGTATTCACACTTAAAAAACAGATACTTCCCTCCCACTCTTATTTACTTTCCCTTTCCACTTTACTTCAGCTCACAATTAACCCCGTTGGGGAGGCCATTGTCTTCCTGGCTCTAGGAATTTCGGAGCAGTTGGGACATTTGTGCGGTTTTCTCCTAAACTTGCAAAGATAAATTACTGCTTATATCTGATTTCGAAAAACTCAGTAAAGCCCGAACAACGCCGGGGACTTCGGCTAGTTTGTCTATAAGTTAAACTACAACCTTCTGATAACAACTTAAATGTACCTATTCTATATATTGTATTACAAAAAACTCAACAACAAATGTAAAAGTTGCTAAAAGCGTTGCTAAAGGTACCTACGAGTATCTAATCGTTAATAAGAATCAATAAAACAACTAGTAGATATAATGTCATAACTTTCCCATATTAATCTTAACGAAATTAAATATGTTAAAATTATTTCAATAAAAATCATTTCACAATGCAGAAGATCAAATACGATAAAAGTCATTCCAATTTACAAAAAACAAATTCTAAATGAACGGCGGCCGCGTTGATTAATGGTGTTTTATCTTTTTTACCGTAAACTGCATGACTGCTGACCGGTTTAATAAATATCTCATATTTCATTCATGAAACTAGCTCTGGTCTCCGTCATGTACACCTTACACTTGTGGGCAGGGGCGTGCGTGCCTACCCTACTTTACTAACATCAAAATATAAATAATTTTAAAAATTATTATCAAATGTTTGCAAGAAATCAATCTTCACTTTCAAAAATATTCGCGGAGTTACAGATGCGAATGGCAGCGGCGCAGGTGCACCACCGCCATACTTAAATTGTGTCAAAAGCAGGAACTAAGTATGCAAAATGATGAACATTTCATATTCTACACAAAAATGTACATGTCCGCCCAGTACGCATTCAAATGAAGACACGTTTGTGTTATGCCTCAATTACATTAAGCCAGTTTACAAGCTACTAGCCGGTAAGTTTAAAAGCGGGTAAATCGGCAACTGAGATTATCATGATTACACACAAAACTGTCCACTCGCTCAGTAGCAACAGAAGCAGCTGAAATAACGACTCCCGCGCCATACAATTCTGTACATTTTAGAGGAAGCTAACAGCTTGTAGTTAGCGCCACACGCTAGCCGATAACGGCTTCCACCCGAACTAATTCTGACGGACAAAATCAGCTGTTGGTGGGCCATCTTTAGGCAAACACCAACGAGTAGCGAGTAAATTAACCATCTTTCAACTTTTTTCATAGACTGTCCACAATCTGCTAGTTAGCAAGTAATACGATGACACTGAGCGAGTTTACTAACAGATAGTGAATTTCCCAACTTGTAAACTCGCTCTATGTCATCGAGGCTTTAGTGCCGAAAAGGCCGTGACTTTCGTTACCCATCACAGATGCAGTAATTAGTGCCATCTGTTGGTACCTTTATTAATTAGTACAATTTTACTATATAAAAAAATGGTTTTCATGAAAAAATGTTCCGGCTGTTTCCAGTGAATGGCTTATAATATGCATATTTTTATTTATTTATTGCATTTCGTTGGATACATTTATAAGGCAAAATATCTTAGTAATAATATTGCATAATAATTGAAAATATTTAAAATGTACACAAGCATTATTATATCTTTTAAGGTTAAAATTCGTTCCTAGCTGTTCTAACGAACATGAAAATGCCTAATGAATTATGCTTTAAATAATTCAAATTAATAAATACTTAAAATTATGCTCTAATTCTAATTATGTTAAATACTTAAAATTATGTTCTCATGTTCTCATGAAAATGCCAAATGAATTATGCTTTAAAAATGTTTTAATTATTAAAACTATATACTAAAATTTTACTAAATATGTCATTAATAGGTAAGTATATATAATTTTAAGTGACACTATTTACCCACTCCCACTAACCAAGCCAATCAATCATTTAATTACAATTGGACAGATGTACGACATTTTGCATTACATGTTTTAATGTTGAATTCCGAGGGATTTTATTATTTAATTAAATGAAGCGATTATTTGGATATTTGATGTGGCTGTAATCTGTTATCCCAATCAAACATCAGGTAAAGCCAGAAGCTTCGCCTTCCTTAGCGAAAACTTTGCGTGATATTTTTAATGACACTTAATTTGCTATTTTTCCTACTGCCAGCCTAATAAAAAAAACTCTGCGCACGACACTGCTTATGGGTAGATTCTCAATGCAAATTAATCAAAAGCTGTTAATAAGTACCTGTGATAAATGTTGTTTATTCGAGGTATTAAAGAAATGATGGAGAAAGTTTGTGTCGGTGTCGGTGTCGGTGTGGCGGCCACACCTAGTTTTATTGTGCAGCTTCTTCACGAGGTGAGTGTCAAAGTTAAGTTGGTGCGGTGGAGGAGAGGGGAAAGGGAAAGAACGGCATGGGAGGAGTACCAACTCGGAGTAGTCAACGGGGGTCATTAATATCAACCTGGATGGGTACAACAGGTGAGATTAAAATACAGTTTTTCAAACGTCACTAGAAACTTGCGCAGTTAAATAATATCAAATTTCTTGACCATCTAGTTAAGAAGTCTTGTTTAGTTAAATTATGCATTACTTGAAATCATCTTGAGTGCGATTCTCTCGTCTGGAGGCCGCATCACAATGTGCATGTAAGTACAAGCTATTGAAAGAACACAAAATAAATTCTTAAGCTTTCTAAGATTTTAAATGTGCATTTCGGCATTTTGTTGAACTACGGAACTCTTTTAAATTATGTCCATATTATGCTTAAATTGTCAGACAGAAATATTATCACTGACTTGGTATTTCTATTTAAAGTTCCAAATTATGCATTTTGTTGAAAATGGTCCAAAATTGCTTGCATTGATAATCTACCGGTTTCCATTTCGTAACACTAGAAGTCGGGTTTTATTTCAGTTCACAATTTTTTTGACTTACTACAATAAATATTATACCTTCCTCATTGCCCAGAATAGGTACTAATGGAGGGAAATAATTATACCAAGTCGACGGATATTTTCAATTTATCGCTAAATAAATACAAAATGTTATTACTGAGGCAGTTCAGTTTGACGGCCTCCGTGGTCCCGAGGTAAGACTCTTGACTCACAATCCGAAGGTCGCGGGTTCGAACGCGGCGTGCGCAAATAAATTTTATTTGATTAATTTGTGTTATTTCACAATTTATACATTCAAAATAATATATAGTATATTTGCGGCACGTTCCATAGTGGAAGATACTATCAGTATCGCCCTGGTGTAAGACCACCATTCAGAATTGAAACGTTACTTGAAATGGTTTTAGCCGTGTTTAGTTACCAGATCTGAATAGCCAGGTACTTCCCCACCTTCCTCTTTCCTATCTCTTTCCCCTCCCCACTACCTTCAGCCTCACAACATACTCCAATTGGGGATGCCATAGTCTCACTGGCTCCAGACGGGAGCAGTTGGGACTCTGGTGCGGTATTTCATATTAAAAAAAAAATTGTTTTTGGGGTGTTATGCCGTGTTTCGCTACCTCCTTCTTTAGCCAACGTTTCGGACAGCGTTACAGTGTCCATCATCAGGGCAGATGAGCAAATGATATTGGTGAGAGTGTTTACTTATGTGTGTCGAAGCGATACCGTGCTGCCAGCTCCATTTCTCTACGAGCTGGTGTTAGAAAAAATTCAGCATGGTTTTTTGCGTTTAGCTTTGGTGTAGCCGTCAATTACTGGATACCAAGAACTATTGAGCTTAGCTCCGTCGTCTCTGTTAATATTGATGGGGTTTTTATGGATTTCAATTGCCTCCGTAATTAGGCGCGCTCTGTAAGTTTTGGGTCTTCCCAGGACTTCAGGAACAAATCCAAAGTAATGGCCGGTTTCGATTAAGTGCTCGGCGATTGCCGATTTGTCAGGGTGGCCAAGTTTACAAGCACGAAAGTGTTCCGAAATCCTTATGTACTTTCAAAAGTTGGTGTCCTAACACAAGAGCAGTATTTAACTTTTAACATTCGATATACTGGAGCGCAGAGCTCCGGGCCAAAAAGGTCCCTTTCTCTTTCATCATGATCATGAGTATTATTAATTGGTTGTAGAAAAAATGGGTATTCCTAAAATGGATATAAACTGACAAAATGTGTCCTTAAAGACCGATTTAACACGCATTAGGCTGTCGCAAAAGATATAGAATCATTCTTCTGACGAGGCGTAAAGCACTTGCACACGTTTGATTGTTTTTAAACGCATTTGCACGATATTGGAGATTTGTTACTTTGAATTAAAACATTAGAGAATTAATATACAGGGTGTTAAGGGACGTACTTGACTTACTTTAACCAGTGATTCCTGACATTATTTGGAGTAAAAAATGTAAATGAAATTTTGGTCTCCGGTGACTTTTTTTGGTGACTTTTTTTTTCAAAATTTTTTTCTTCAATATCAAACAAAAAAAAAATTCTTCCGCATGTCATCACTGGTCACTCCGCCGAGTAGCCGAACCACCCCTTACCCCGCCTCCAACTGTCCAACACCTACCATTTTTTATGTTTTTGTAGAAAAAAAAAAAAAAAAACATCAAAAATGTCACCGGAGACCAAAATTTTATTTACATTTTTTAATCCAAATAATGTCAGGAATCACTGGTTAAAATAAGTCAAGTACGTCCCTTAACACCCTGTATAACTACTTCGGTATATAGCCTTCCTATCTTCATGTCTACAATGTAAGGGGTCATCCATAAATTACGTCACACGAATTTCACGATTTTTTTATTCCCCCCCCCCCGTCCCTGTGACGTCCCTGCCGTCCCTGTGACGTCACATATTTTGCAATTTTACGTGTAAAATTTTTTTGCGTTTTAATAATTTAGGTTATATGATGATGTCACAGAGCTGATGACCCCCCCCCCCCCCCGTACCCCTTGTCACACTTCTCTACTCCCCCCCCCCTTAAGGTGTGACGTAATTTATGGATGGCCCCTAACTAAAAAAAATATTATATTGCTTGAATCTTATATTACATCAAAATATTACATTGCTCAGATATATTTTTGTGCAATTTGTTATTGCTATATTCAGCATAGTTGATTTGTTTCTTATTTCGCGTGATTTGCAGTGCAATTATTGGATAATGGTATAATAATTTTAATTACGTACAATGGGAATTTATACTCGCTAAGCTATTGCAAGTAGCTTGTCAGCATGATATTAGTTCCACAAGTTTTTTCTGTAAACGAATGTAATAAATTAAATTAAAATAAATACCCACCGGTTCTGGACGAAAGGTGATATTAACACGAATTACGGCAAACCATTACCTCTTTATTATCCGTTATTAATATAAATTTTATGAAGAAATTCGTGTAGTTCTCGAACCAGTTAAAGACAGATACATGATAAAAGTTGAATTATTCATATAACTTCAGATGTTCCACTAATTGTACAACGAATAACACTGTTCGAGAAACGAGCCAACTGCACCTTAGTGTAGGCTGCTTACATCTATTGAATGGTGAACAAACCCATAACTCTTGCTTGTGAATACCGGTCAAAAGCTATCGTAAATTTGCATGATTTTTTTTCATGAATATCATGTTACGATATATCACTTTTTTTTTCAACCAAGATGAGTAATACGGCCTTTTTATAGAGACTGTTGAACGATATGAAATATTAAAGCGCCAACTTTGTCTGCATCAACTTTATTTTGTATTTAAGTCAACCGGTTTCAGAATCACTGATTCTTTTTCAGGATAAAGTAAGGATATATTACACCACATGGAAAATATTTAATATTTTAACAGAGCACTCCAAAAAAGCAAAGTTCAGTATTTTTTTTAATAAATTTGAGTGCATTATGCTTATTAAAATATTGTGAAATGTGTGTCACACAACATTCACTTATTTTTTACAACGTCTAGAACAGATAAGGTCTGCTTTTTGTGCGTTGGAGAAACAATGATAAATTTATGCTAATTTTAAAGGTGCAACTAATTTCGATATTTTAATTTTTAATCAACTATTGAAATCTATGAAACTATCTAAAATGAGACACGGTTTAGATGAGATCTATAAAGGAGCCAAGAAAAAATCTTAATATCAACTTGAAAACAATCATCAAAAGAAAATATAAAATTGCTTGTCATGGGAGAAGATGTATTTTAGCATACTACAATAACTAATTTGTCCTTTTTTCAAGAAAAATACAATACGTCACTTTATCCGCTCCCACTTGTAAAATAATCAAGCCAGTACAGTTTCGTTTATATTTAAATTCATATTTCGTTTACGCATCATTGTAAAGCGGCTCTGTTAGAAAATTATTTATTCCTATACCGATTGTTGGTCGATTTAGAAGAAGTGTAAGAGTAAAATAATTTTTAAAAATTTAGTCAAAATATTTTTAATTTCGCGTATCTACTTCGCTCTGGCAAACGAGTAACTTTTTACAATAATTCCTTGTCGGTAATGTGTTTCTGTTAATATTTTCGTATATTCAGTCAATTTTGTCGTCTTTTGCCTCTTCTTGCCGTCGTACTTTCCTGGCTTGATAATGAATTCACTTAGCTACCCATATCTCGGATAATATTACGACAATATTGCCGGACAAAATCTATTTTGATGTCAAACGTATTTTTAAAAATGTATACGAAGTTTGTTGGAGTTCTTGCAAGAGGTCGTATTTTTGTGTTGTGAATTTTGACGGGATATAACAATATTCACAGCCAACACCTTTCCTTAAGACTATATTGATTGCCAAGACAATCGTTCAGCAATAGACCATAACAGGCAAATTATCTTGCGCGTTTATTAGCACCTTCACGCTGGTAGGCATTATTAATAAAATATGGAATTTAATGTTTTCTTACTTAAATATCAAACTTTTACCAAAGAATTACAAGAATGTGAAATGAACGTGTATTGTTTTTCCATTCCTCGGAAACAGTGAGCGTGAAAAGTCGATTAGTCCCGAGACAAGAATTGCTGAGCGCGTAACAAGATACGGATTCCCCGCGCTAATGGACCCTTAATCCACCAAGCATGGTACCCGGTGGAGCCTCGCCACACCCGGGACATTCAACACACGAGCCCCGCAAGCCAAGCCTTAACTCTTTACGTGACTTTATTGTTTTTATTTTCACGGGAAGTTTCTATAATACACGGAAAAATGAAGTTATGATATTTATTATCCACATACAAAAATTGAGCAGACGGGAGCACGTGTTCCCCATGTGACTAAGTTTCGTACTAGTCCTGAGTCGATCATGATCGACCCGATCATTTTGATCCGATCATTTTGATACGATAATTTTGATTTGATCATTTTGATCCGATAATTTTGATTTAATCATTTTGATCCGATCATTTTATTCCGATCATTTTGATCCGATCATTTTGATCCGATCATTTTGATCCGATCATTTTGACCCAATCATGAATTAACAACGATCGATCGGGTCACTTTAAAAAAAGATAATTCAATCGTTTGATATCAGTCAACACCTGTAATGGGCAAGGCGAGCGTATATAAGACTGGACGTTTATTAGTGTGTATTTTAGTTTAACCATCTGTATTTATGTGTAGCGAAAACGAGACTCAAGAAGCCCAGTCTACACAATTTATACATTTGTTCTACGTCAACACTCATCTATCTACAACATTTTTCTATGTTTAAAAGTAAGTTTCTATGTTTAATCATCGATCAACCATGGACTCTTTTGTGCCGGTTTAAAGTCGTATTCTATGACCCAGCCTATCCTATGCAGTACGAGATAACATAGGGCATTAAGTGTCGGCATAACGTCGATAGAGCGGCAAACCGCACCTAAATTGTTAAGGTGCACATTGATAGTCATACCAAACCTGCCTTCTGCATAAGAGTCGTGGTGACCAAATACTCGCGTTATAGAACTTAATATCTGTAAATGTCTGCACAGGTGAGACAGTGCATAAAGGAGAAAATTTCTTAAAAGGCTTGTTGGACTAGCTAATATTTTCCAATAAAATGACGTAGCGTGGGTACATTTATAAATAGTTATATTTAGATACGTAGGTGTGGATACGTTAGTACATTTCTGCATGACTTCTGATTGAAAATGATTAAACAAAAAGTATCGACTCTTATTTTCTGAAAATAAAAGAGGTATTTAAAACTCCATGGCTGATGATGGAATTTATGGTGTACAATTTGAAAATAGCTGCGTAGACCCAAAAGACACTGACAGAATTTTAAAAAAAACGAACGAATTTCACTACGACATAGTTCAGCGTTCAAAACTTTCTTGCCTTTCTACAATTGACGACATCCGTGGTCGAGGGGTAAGTCTCTCAAGCAATTCGGAGGCGCTGGTAAATTTAATTTAATTAATATATAGTGTTGAACAATTGTTTCATTTAAAATAACATAAAACGTGCCGCATCCAGGAGTGGAAGATACTCTCAGTCGCTCTGGTAAAAACCGCCATACAGAATTGAAAACGATTTGCGTTAAAAATTTTATATTTTAAAAATTACTTATCTGTTTATTTCGAGCGTGTTTCATCACATTTCAAAAACAGTTTTTAGTTTTCGGATGCGTTCAGAAATATTCCATTTAATTTGAATTTAATCCAAATCAGAAATATTTTGACCTTCTTAGGCCTGAGGGGTTAAGTAAAAGATTTTTCCACTTCATAATTTAGATTTACTGTTTATAAACGATAATAAAATATAATAGTATTTGATTTCATTGGATATTAGATTTGAAAAAGACACCTTTGACTTGGTGTCGTTCGTTTGGTAAAACTGGTGAATAGGTTTTTTTGGGTAGGCTTTCCGCTCGGACGGATATCGGGTCAGATCCCATCGCAGGAGAGCCCGAGTCACACGAGCCCGCACCCAGCCCATGTTAAACATGCTTTTAATCTTAAAGGCACCCACGGGAGGCATCGCAAGGTGCTGCTGGGCGGATGGCGCTTCGGACCCGATCAGGCACCGGATCAAAATTCCAACCATTTATTATTTCAAGCAGATTAAATTAGTCTTCCCAATGATACAAGCCTCAATGGTGTAGACTGGTACTGATTAATGTGGGAAACAAAGCCTTATATAAAGCTGGTGAATTCAACTATAGTGTAATGGTATAAGTATAAATAATTGAATTTGGATACTTTATTACGGGTTCGATTCCTGCGGCACGCAAAAATATATTGATACTTTCTTTCGTTTATTTATTTTTTTACATTAGCGCCACACTCGTCTTACAGGATTCTGTGTGGAGGCTTTTTTTAAGGGGAGGAAGAAGAGGAAGTTTTGGGTAGGAACTCTGAAGGAAATAGAAAGGTTCTAGGTATGAGAGATGGGTAGGAATCTGAGGGTAATCCAGGAGTGACGGACATATGAATCTATCCCTTCACCTGCAAGGCGATGGGTCGAGGGATTCCGGCTGGAGCACAGCAGATGGACAGACATATCGGCCGCCAAGACCTTGACAAACCTCACCTGTCATAAACCCGAGCGCCCAAGCTAAGTCACCAAACGTAGCGAACCTCTTGGGGTAACCTATGGCAGAGATGTTGGTTATCCAATAAATGGTTCTTGGGGCGGCAGAACAATTCCCCATTACATTTCCTTTACCACTACCTTCAACCTCACAACATGCCTCAATTGGTGATGCCATAGTCTCACCGGCTCCACAATACCTATCGAACTATTGGGAACAGTTATGCTCTTGTTTGGTACTCACTTTAAAGAAGGAAGTAGATATCCAGGAAAAAAAAGGACACATGCAAGATTTCAGTGCATCACTTATCAATTAAACAACCTAAAGACATTTTGATTAACAATGCATGAAGCTATTCGAGTCGCTTTAGTTCTCTGGTTATTTAGTATAAACGTTCATTCGCATTCTCGTCCTCCGATTAGCGCTCGTTACAGCCTCTTTTGATACTCTCCCCAAACAACTCACCCGTCATTGTTTAACATCAAAGCAAGGATAATAAATATAGAGGATATGGGTGCAATTAATTCGTCAATAATTTCAATTGAAACAATTAAAAACGTTAACAATGTTCTGAACTTATTGTGAAAATAAGTTCAGAACATTGTTACTTTAAATAACATATTGTTATTTTTTGCAAAACATTTCATTATTATATTTATGTACTTTTTATCCATATCTGTATTAATAAAGAATAGTGGTTTGTTTTTAAAACAAATCTAGTGTTTTATTTCGAAATTTTGCACACTCATCGTCCAAAACAGAAAAAAGGTCACTTGTTTATTTGAGACTTCAGAAAGCCAGCGTACCCTCTTTTTCCAACCCTTTCAAGCAGAATTTTGATACCTGTTGATGAAATTTTGCACACACAAACTTTAAAAAAATGAGAAAAATTATTAATGTCTATTTATAAAAACCCTCTCCGGGAACTTCAGCTAGTTTAAATTTGTGCATGGGTGTATGGAGAGTGTTATTAATTTAGTTATTGATGAGATTTTTTTTATACTTTTGTTGTTATTATTTTTTTATATTCTTAGGTTATTATTATTTTCGTAGGTTATTATCATTTTTTTAGTTTTCTTCCCTCTACTATTTAGTTGCAATTTTAATTCTTGAAGGTTATTTATTCTTAAAGAATTTTATTTTTTCTTTTATTTTATTAATTATTTTTTGGTTTAATTCGTAGACCTCCATTTAAATTTTTTTAAAATTTAATTAAAATAAATTTTATTGTTTTATTATCAAGTTCTGCGAGTATTTTAGTAGGTATGCATTTTTGTTACAGCTGTTTCGGTTTACAAGACCATTTTCAAACTGGGGTTAATTCACTGTTAGGCATCTCATTTATTCGCCAAAAATAGACATTTAAAATCTTAAAAATAAGTCGCCTAAAAGTGGATTAACCACTGTTTGAAAATGGTCTTGAAAACAGAAATAGATGTAACAAAAATACATCCTAAAATACTTGCAGAACTTAATAAAACTATCAAATTTAATTTATTTTTTCTGGTAATTTATTAAATGAATTCCCATGATACATTTTCCTTCTTTCTTTTCTTTCTCTGTACTGTATTCTCAATATGTTTTATATTATAGGTATATTGCTTATTATTATTTGTGTTATTTCACTAGTAGCATCTCCACCTGGTATCAACTAAACCTTGATTTACGCATCCTAGAACCTATGAACATGTTTAATTACGTGCACATCCCATTGACAATTTCATTAATGTAATAATAATTAATACTTTTTAAACGTTTCAAACAATACATAAAATAGATAGATATATTATTATTTAATTAATTATTCATGTAATTATTTCTGAACTTGAATAATTATTTCGGACACGGTGTGGTTGCCTATCCGATGTATCTACTTTAAAAAATCGCTTTCATGAGAATAAAGTTACTTTTCTGCTTGTAAAACCGCAATATCTGATTTTGTAAAAAATAAGTACCAACCCCTTGAAAGTTGTCGTAAATATATAATCTAATTCTTTAGTGGCATCCTCTACAGTTTTGCAACCAAAGGTATTAGTGATATTTTCTTATGATTTTTTTTGCCTCCTGATCATCAGTGGCGCACTTTTACTATATAATTCGAACCATTTGTGACTCCGAAAAGGCTTCAAGACGGTATTTTTGTGTTATTCTAACATTGGTAAAATTTCTGATATTACTGAAATTCACTGAAAATGACATTTATCACAACCTTAATTTTTTATAGTGAAATTTAAAGAATAAAAACTCCAAATTGTAACATTTAATCCTTAAAGACAATTTTTTTCACTCCCTCTGGTTTGCAGATTGCGCGCCCAGGAAGCGCCATAAAAAAAATTTGAGATGCGATTTTAAACCTTATGTATAAAGAAAATGTATGAAGGACAAGGTCAGAATCGCTTGGGGCATTCTTGTTCTTGACGTAACAGATATAAGGAACATACCTAGCCTCTCAAATAATCATATTTGCACATATCTATGACTTTCGAAATGACATTTCTGCCGCGATTTGAGCTGTCAAACTTTGAGCGTCGCATGTCATGAAAAGATCGATAAAACTATCAATTTGTCAAATAAACGCAAGTAATATTATTTGTAAGCATAGTTTATTGTTCAGGGAACGTGTTTCGGTAAATATTATATACGATAGCTGTTTCATATCGCTACATTGAATCTCGATGGGTTTGTTCTGTTTCACTTAGAAAAGGTCAGAATTTAAACCTATTGGTGAATTCGCACGGGGTACTAACACAGGCTGATAGTTGCCCGGCGGACAGCCGTCGTCAAGGAGACGTAAAGTGTTGTTCGGGAGTCTTCATATCGTATCGCTGCTGTCAACATTCTAACGTTTTTATCGTGACATAAATTGAAACTCGCAAGGTGAAAATACCGCCGTATTTCCCTTAATCGCTACAAAACTGACCATCGTAATTACCTGTGGTTCATCTAGACGCAGAATAGCTAAATACCGACCACGAGGGACCTCAATTCGGGCAAGATCGCCAACTTATCGTGAGTACCCTTGTGATCCTACCTTTGCTATTTGATTCAGAAGATATACCATATCGAGATTCACAGGTATAGCTCTTGCTTAGAGTGAACATCAGCTTCACTCTAACCCTAATAAGGTGGTGCCATCAGCGCGCCTGCCTTATTCAATAGCATAAAATAAATCCGCAAAATATTACGTCAAAGTCAAAACATCGCGAAATTTTCGAGTTTCTTCCCCGGCATTTAAGAGGTTAAATGCAAAATGTGAAATAGACAAGACCTAAAAAATTTTGGTTGCATCTGGAAATCATATAAAAAGAACAAGCGTTAAGAAAATGAACATATTGTTGGTAGCTTTCAGACGAAGTATGATGCAGTTAAAATGACGGGAATCGATATGATTGAATTAGCTCAGTGGTCAGAACACTATCCCTGCGGGAGTTCCTGTGTTCATTTCCCAGATGCGACCGAATTTCAAGGTTCAAATCCCGGCATGCGTAAGTATTGATTAATTTGAGATTTTCCACTATTTTTTATTGAAATAATATTAATTAATTAATTTGAAATAATATTCAGCATATTTGCGGCACGTTCCAAGAAGAAGATAAGCTCAGAATTGCCCTGGCGTAAGACCAGTATTCACAATTAAAATAGCTTTGACGGCCTCCATGGTCCCGAGGCAAGACTCTCGACTCACAATCCGAAGGTCGCGGGTTCGAAACCGGCGTACCGGCGCACAAATAAATTTTATTTGATTAATTTGTGTTATTTCACAATTTATTCATTTAAAATAATAAAAAGTATATTTGCGACACGTTCCAGAGTGGAAGATACTATCAGTATCGCCCTGGTGTAAGACCACCATTCAGAATTGAAACGTTGCTTGAAATGGCTTTAGCCGTGTTTAGTGACCAGATCTGAATAGCCAGGTACTTCCCCACCTTCCTCTTCCCTATCTCCTTCCCCTCCCCACTACCTTCAGCCTCACAACATACCCCGACTGGGGATGCCATAGTCTCACTGGCTCCAGACGGGAGCAGTTGGGACTCTTGTGCGGTATTAACTGTAAAAAAAAAAGCTTTAGCCGAGTTTGGTGACCAGATCTGAGTAGCTAATTACCTCCCCGCCTTCCTCTTAAGCGCCTTCTTCCGCTACCTCCACTTTCAGTCTCACAACAAACCACAATTGGGGATGCCGTAGTCTCATTGGCTCCAGATGGTTGGTAGCAGTTGGGACTCTTGTGCGGTATTCACATAAAGAAGTAAGCCTTTTCTGTTTCATGTTTTTTTTTTTATTTAAGAGTGATTAACGATGACCGGGCAACTCAGAATGAACTCAACTCACATCTTCTTTGAAAAGTCATTAAAAGTGATGAAAAAAAAATCAGAGTGTGCAACTCACACACGGTAGAAGTGAAACCTTCAGAAAACTAAAGTAGACTAGTGTAAAGTAGAGAGACAAAACAAAGAGGAGATTTAAGTTGATTCTGAGTTGATACGGAACCGTGATTAACAATGTCTTCAATGATCGGTCTTAATTTTTTATTATGGATTAGAAAATTGCGAATTTCTCGTATTTATCACAGTACGCCTTTGAGAAGAATGAGTGAGTATGTGAAGTATCAGGTTACGGCATGGGGCTCCATGACGCGGCATTCCTGCGGCCTGCAGCAGCCCTCTCGCTCCACCAATACCTCCTTCACCTCCTGCGCCCCCGTTCCTGCGCCCCTCGGGACATCGATCACCGGACATTTTTCTCACGGCCCCGCGGTCACTAAGCTACCGTCCTGTCACAAATGCCAAACGACTTTCCATCGGCGAAATGACCAAAATTCACTCTCACGTAAAAACAAACATCAACACTTAGAGATAACGTTTGTTACACTTGAACTGCGATGAAAGGATTTCACACTAAAGCTGAACAATTATTTGATCAAATTACACTCGCATATATTATATTAAACCCCTGCATTAAATTTAACTTCTGTTTTATCTTTAATTCCTGTATTAAATTTAGTTCCTGTGTTAAATTTAACTCCTTTATTAATTATTTATTTCCTTCATCTAATCCTTTATTTAATAGTATTATCTTTACACAGCCATAATTTACAATAAAAACACATAAATTTGTTTTAGACCACTTTTATTTTTCCACACTCTACCGGTTTTGGAAGCACCCGGAAGCAGTTTTGGAAGCAAAATAAAAGTGATCTATAACAAATTTATGGGTTCCTGTATTAAATTTAACCCCTGTATTATCTTTAATTCTTGTATTAAATTTTAATTCTGGTTATCTTTAATTCTTATATTAAATTTTAATACTGTATTATCTTTAATTCTTGTATTAAATTTTAATTGTGTATTATCTTTAATTCTTGTATTAAATTTTAATTATCCGTTATCTATAATACTTGTATTAGAATTTTTCATGAATCTTATTAAGTTTTGGAAAGTGAATAATACAAGAAAGAGGACGGTTAAAAATTACTTTCTATACCTACATACGTGTAAAGCAACGTATTAGTTTGAAGGCGCAAAAAATCATTTTATGTATGGATTTTTGTGGATCAATCGTAATTAATATCAATTTATGGATGATACAAGATACGTGCGTTATTTTTTAAGGAAATTCCAAAGCAGAATCCATAAAATCCCATCAAAAATAACTAAAACAACACGAGGGCCTTCGATGAGCACCTACCTGAGCTTTAATATTGAAATATTCAAGTGTAAATATGTAAGATTGAATACCTTCATCACATTTTTTTTTTAATCAATGAACAGCTTCGTTAAAAGGATAGCATTTTTTGTTTGACACTATGGAATAGTGAGACACCTCCTAATGGATATTGAATGAGACAGCGAAGGCATCCGATGATTATTTGCCCTTAAGGCGAGGTATTAACGTCATAATCCACTTGTCACAACACATCTTTGCCGAGCCACCGCGCACCATCTTCAGGCTCGGGATAATCACACGTGACATGTGAACAGAGAGACAAACATGTCAACACTGAACTTCAACACAACACATAGACAACGAGCAACAGACAACAGACAACAGACAACCTGAACAACAAAGATAGTGCTTTGTATCGTAATTATAATGACAGCGCTTTAAGAATCAATACCAGTCGAGATGATTTCACGGCGGGTTTTTGACTTGACCGTGCGTTGATGTCTTTTCATACAAAATGTTATCCATTAGGAAAATTGTAACCTTACTTACCAGTTTGTTGACAACAAACTCTACTTAGGTAATTGTTTTAACAGATTGTTCGTACATAAGTAATATCCAATTTAAAAAAATAAAGCTACTTAAGTAGATAGAAATCTATGAACTAAATTATAAAAAAGGTTTTAATTTTGTATTCTGAATTTGAATACACAATATTGGATGCATTTGTAAATGGTGTTTTAATATTTTTTTGAGATCCACGCATGTGCATAAGACACTGTCATTTGTCATTAGAAGCGTCATAATATGGATGCAGATACAAATAGTTGACACTTATACATGATTAATTTTTGGGTTATTACGTCGTGTTGCGCTTCCTCCTTCTTTAGGTAACGAACAGCGCATTGTCCAACATCTGGGCAGATGGATTCTGTACGCTGTGATGGTCCCGACACTTGACGGCTACACCAAAACTAAACGCCTAGAACCACATTAATTTCACTAATTACTACACTGCAATACTGGCAAGACGATATCATTTATAGAAGCGTAAACACACATTCCACCACTACCATCTGCACATCTGCTTGAAGATGGACACAGTAACGCTGTCCAAAACGCTTGCTAAAGAACGCAAGCGCAACACGTCATAATAACTCAAAATTTAATCACGAAAATATTACTTTGGCTGTAAAATCTCGAATCATTAGTTAACATTATTATTTTTTATGATTCATTTTGGGCTATTATGCCGTGTTGCGCTACCTCCTTCTTTAACCAACATTTAAGACAGTTATAGTGTCCATAATCAGGGCAGATATGGGACGCTGTCCGAAACTTTGGTTAAAGAATAATGGTAGCGCTAAACGGCATAATACCCCAAAAATAATTCACGATAGTACTTTTGGCCGTGAAAATCTAAAAAAAATTGGTTGTCTATAAAGGCGGTTTACGGACGATAATTTTACGTGATAACGTCATATAATAACGATGAAGTGGAAGAGAGATAGATGCGTCACATCCAAACGCTTAGGCCAAACGCTTGTTCCGCGCTCTCGCTTGCACGCTCGGCTCAGGCGGAACGTGACAATGAGTCATGCTTTTTCGTGAGTGCAGCCGGCGTTCATCGATTTATAAGACGTTATCACGTCAAAAAATAATAATTAAAAATTAACATTATTATTTGTTCACTCAATAAGGATTAAAAATTATATGAGAATATGCTTGATTATCAAAGGTGAGTAATTACTTATGCTGATACATTGTTAAACATTATTATCATTATTAAATTTAAAGTGAGTTTTGGCAACCCTATCGGAATTAGTAGAAAAGTGCCGGCGCGGTTCTTGTGACGCAAAGGAACTCTACCGAAATTCAACAGATTCCGGCGACTTCTTTTTACCGAATTAAAATTGCTGGGTTCGTGTAATGATTTGTTTTGTCATTCCGAAACCAATAAAAACACTGAATTACTGCAGCGATCGTCATTTACACTTTATTGCGGTACTTAACATTTAATATGTTGTACTCTGATAATGCCGTGTAGTTATGCTTACAATTCTAATTAAAGGATTAAAAATTGCAGCTTTTAATAAATGCCTTATAATTACTACGTTCTTACATTCTACAATTTATTTTAGTTACATCTCATTTTATGTGGGGTATTTAAATTATAAAATCTTGAAATTTTTTCCACATTAGATTACATTGTAATTTGGTCCACTTATCTTAAATTTGAACAGTTTTTTTGTTTTTAAATTTGTTTATTTGATTCTCCGTTTTCCGGCTATTGGAAAGGAGATTATAAATGTTTAGACCTTATACTTCACTTGTTTAAATATTTATTTTGTTTATTTAAATGTAGCGCTTAATATGTGTGATTTATATTTAAAAATATCAAAATAAATCCAGAAAACCTTATTGAAGTGTTGTTACGCGTGGCAGATTGAGAGAAATCAAGTAAACCTATAAAATATGTAACAATATTAATGACAAATTACTCTTAATAAACCTGTATAAAGTGTTATAATATTCATGGTATTTTTAAAGAATTCCCGTAAACCTGTGAAAGTGTTAAAATATACATAATAAATTTAATAAAATCCAATAAATCTATAAAATGTCTTACAATATTTTTGTTGAATTAAAGGAAACCCAATAAGCCTACATAAAGTGTTACAATTTTCAAGGAAAATTTAAAAAACCTCGCAAACTCTTTAAAAGTGTTAAAATAATGATTGTGTATTTAAAGAAAAACTGTAATCTATAAAAAGTGTTCTATTATATATTATAATTTCAAGGAATCCCAGTAAACCTACATAAACCTAAATAAAACCACGCTTACGGCTCAAAAAGAAGAAGATGGAGAGATATGTAATTAGGAATGTTGGAGAGAGCGCGCTAATATTTAAAACGATAAAATTGAAGCGACAATTTTGAAAATGTTACATAAAACACGACTCGTTTAAAATAGAGCAAAAATCTCATTGAGAACATCTAAAATAGCATTTAAAAAAAGCACTGTGAATTTTTTCATACATGTAACTTCTAAAATTAAAAAAAATGAACGTGTTTTTAATAATTTTCGAAGCAAACTTTGCGATTTTTTTCAATCGAGGGAATTCCATATAATTTGCATTTCGGCGTGGGGTAGATTTAGATATTATTTTAAAGAATAACATAAATATTTTGAAGAGCTTAAAAATTTCAAATATTTAAGAGATATATGTTAGAAATCGGTAGAAATTCGGGATGCGGCGGCCTAAGGAAACCCCGAAAAACTGTAAAAATTGGACTGTTGTACGTGGTATAATAGAACAATTTTTACAGTTTTTATGATCAAGGATACCCAATAAACCGATAAAATGTGTTATAAAATTTATGGGAAATATACATAAATGCAAAATTTAAGTAAACTCAATAAATCTATACAAAATTTAATAATTATTGCCAGTATTCGGGAAGGTCCCACGGGCTGCGATAATGTATGCAGATGGGGGACATAAAAAACGCGCTGTCAAAATATTTCCAAATCCCATCCAACCCACAAAGGGACAGCTCTGGAGGTAGCGCTGTGTTTAATGCTTGATTGAATATAAATGGACATAAAAGCTCGGTCGTTTTGATAACAATGCTCGCCATAATATACCACATTAAATAAATTAAACCTCTGTCGGGACAGTATTTTTTAATATCGAGTCAAATATTATTAATAGAATTTGACACCATCCTAAAATGAGAAAGTACTTATTGTATAAAGGGACGTAATTGGTGTAATTAATCTTACGCTTTTCTGTTCTTAGGGGAAGTGCTGATGTGTTCATCGGGGGTGAGTATGATTGATATTCGTATATCATAATCTTCATCCGCCATAACACAGGGACATCTCTAGCATGGCGGATGAATTAACACAATTTTTTTTGTTCATTGTATAAACTTATTTTAATAAATAAATAAAATAAACAAATAAATATCTACCCTTAAAAAATTTTCGAAATTATTAAAGGGTGATTTATAGAATTTTACTCCAAGAGACGGCAGTCGATTGATCGAAAATAAATACAGCTTGTTTTCATTTATGAATTACGAATAACCAAACAATGTAATGTGAAAAACTTCTGCCATAATTATTGTAGGTGGAAAAATTTGTTTGTGCAATGATGGAGGACTTAGCTAGCAGATGAATTGTACCCATGAAGCCTGGATGAGAACCCGGCGTATTTATCTACTCGGTTGCTGAATCGACTATGTTGAATCAATGCGATATAATGTAAAGACGATTGCAAGAGCTCTGGTCCCAAAAAAGATAATTTTGTGGCACATCGAATGTGAACTACGGTCTCAGAATATCATGTCCGAGACACCTAAGTTTCCACCAGTTTGGGAGGCAGGTACGGTACCGCCGCCCCGGGAACCATTTTTTTACATTAGCTCCACACAGGATGCCCTGATGAAAATAATTCCCCTCAGGGCCTATGTCATCCCTGGGGATGCTGTGTGGAGAATATTTTAAGGAAAGGAAGGAGAGAAAATTCTGGTAAGAGAGTTCTCTCATTTATTGGATAACCGACATCCCTGCTATGGGCCATGGGTCACACCAAGTAGTTCACTACGTTTGGTGACTTAGCAGGGGTGACCGGGCTCATGTAGGGAGGTTGTCTAGATCTTGGCGGTGGATGCGTCTGCCAACTGCGTAGCCGACCGGATCGGGAAAGACTGGTTGAGATATACCTTTCTCCAGAAGGACTCTCTTATCGCCTTGCACTACAGTGGAGAGATATATTCATACGTCCGACACTCCTGGACCCACTCTAAATTCCTACCCACCCCTCATACTTTTGTCCATCCCAGAACATACTCTCCTTTCATTCTTAAAAATATCCTCCACACAGCATCCCCAATGATTATATAGACTCTGAAGAAAATTATTTTCTTCAGGGCCTCCTGTATGGAGTTGTAAAAAAATTATTTTGTTTTACCAATCAAAATGCATTTTAAATAAGAGCATTGAAATGTATTTGAATGGAACACCGGAATGTTGGAATGTTGACGACTTCAATTGTTGCCATCTGAATCATTGAAAAGAATATAATAATAAAACCAACGTGTTATTAATCAAACATTTACACACGTTTCCTAACAGAGAACACGTTTTTGCTTTCAAATCGGAATTAATTTTATAAGTATTTCCTGAAATGCGAACCATTAATAAAAAGAAACATCATATAAACGTCTCCGGTGATATCATTAGCGGAATATTATTTTAGGAGCAATACTTTTCATTGCCGTCATCACAATAAAATGCCATAGTTTAAAATGCTTCTTTGGCTATTCGCATTTATTGTCCCCCAATAAAACTCAATCTCATTAACACAACACCGTGATATACAAGGTTAGGCTAAAGCTATACTAAACCCACAACGGTGATAATTTGTCGGGTCATTATCATCGACTAACACACATAATGCACACCAATGTAAACGATTTTATTTATGGACGAAGTAAATCATATTAGTAGAACGTTAAATACTTGACGCCTAGTATCGTATCTGGGGTTAAAACGACATTTAAATATTATAAATAAATTAGATTCAATTTCATGTACCTGCGTTCCACATGCACTTCTGTCTTCTTCAAAATAGATCAATGCAAAACAAATTATAAATAATTTTAGCTTGAACAGGCTATGTAATTTTTATATTTGTTCTCTAGACTTTATGTCCGGGTTAAATCTTCCCCACAGGAAAAATTTAACCCTTCCACACACTTTTCCACAAATGATCATCTAGTCAATCCACGCGATGTAATTGCATTGTATAAGTATAATAAATTCAAAACTATACAAGAACAACACGTCAACCTACCAGAGACCATATGGGAAAATACTTCACCGACTCCAGATATTTTCATATCAGAGGGTTCGGCTCAATAGAACTCCTAACTGAACCGATAAATCCTACTGATCCCTCAATATAAATATTTAAAAAATCTTTCGTAATCCTACGTATGTTTAATATGACTGATTTTTGCATCTTTATATAAGGATTCTTTGATAAATCTAATAAGCCTAAATTTTTAATTAGAGAGCTAGGTATAATGCCAGTAGCCGAAATAACAAATGGTAATATTTTTATAGTCCGAGAATGCCAAATTCTTTTAATCTCATTTCCTAAATCTGTATATTTTCTAATTTTGTCGGAAACAGATTTTTGAATATTACAGGAATTTGGAATAGCGACATCAATGATATAAGTTATTTTTTTAATTTTGTCATGTAAAAATATATCGGGTCTATTATGACGAATCGTTCTGTCTGTTAGTATAGTTTTATCATAATATATTTTATAAAATTCATTTTCTAAAAACTAATTTGGTTCGTATTCATAATATGGTACTACATTACGGCAGTCAATCAATTTATGTTTAATTACCAAACTTTGATGAATTATTTTCAAAACCTGATTGTGTCTAAAAGTATATTCGGAAGGCGCTAATATAGAACATCCCGATATGTTCTGTAGTTTCCGGAAAAGCCAAACATTTTCTACATAAATCAAATAATTTTTACATAATCAATAACATAATATCAAAAGTGGATATTATCATTTGCGAGCTTCACAAATATACAAAGTCCTTAAAAGTGTATTTATCTGATATTTCACGGGTCTGTAACTTTTCTGTTGTTTATATTTATATTTCTAATTATGAATTAAGAATCATAATCAGTGTATTAATACGTGAAGCAAAAACTTTGTACCCCTTTTTACGAAAATTGCGCGGACGGAGGAATATGAAATTTTGCACACTTATAGTTTATATAGAGAAAGAGCGCAGAATGTTAATGTTTTTTTTTAATTATGCATAAAAAATACATTAAATCAATAAAAAAAACATTACGATTATGGTAATACGGAAAACGAAACCGCGCCTAAAACTGATTTATTGGACTAAACTGGCCTTAACCGAAACTGCTTCCGAAACCGAAACTGCAGCCGAAACCGAAACTGCAGCAGAAAATGAAACTGAAGCTGAAATCGAAACTGCGGCAGAAAACGAAACCTGTTTATTGGCCGAAATTGGCCTTAACCGAAATTGCTTCCGAAACCGAAACTGTAGCCGAAACCGAAACTGCGGCAGAAAACGAAACCGCGCCTAAAATTCTTTTATTGGCCAAAACTTGCCAAAACCGAAAATTCAGACAATTCATAATAATTTTGGAATCTAATCTGAATCCTTCTGCCACTTTACGTAGTCATCTAACCATTTAGCCGTATCATAACATTAAGTGTTGATCCTCGGTTAAAATTCATCAGTGATTAATCACGAGTATTCCCAAAGCTCCTTTGTGACATACCGTCCGCCATTATTGTCAAATTATGTCAGTCCATTGTCAGATAAATATAATTTATGACGGCAACCAACTAACGAATTGCCAAATTATGTTCACTAGTAAAAATAAATATGCTGTCAGGTCCCGGCCTGAGTCAGCAAGGAACAAAACAGTCCCGACCGAAACTAATAGTCGACAAATAAAATAAAACTAAGAGTCCAAAGGTAAAAAGCATAGATGAACCATTGTCTATTGACTCTGCTTGAGATAAAGGCAGTGGTGGAACCTTCCGACAAGTAGTTAAAATTTTAAATTACGTCGGATGATTAATTTTATGGAGGTAAATTTATCACCATTCTAAATAAACCATTCACGGAGAAACATCACGCCTACAATGTTATATCAACAGCAAAAGTTGTTGATAATTTCATTCAATTTTTCACACCGAATTTGGTTATTATGTGAATAACTTAGTGCCCGGCTTCATCCGAGTTTCGTCAATATTTAATTGATAATAATTATGAATATAGCATCTGTATTATAGATAGACAATAGATCGAAAATTCAAAGCTCTATAAATGTATATCTTTAACCCCTCGGGCCAATTTTGTCGAGAGGTCAAAATATTTCCGCTTTGAAATAAAATCCAGATAAATGGAATATTTCTAAACGCGTCCAAAAACTAAAAACAGTTTTAAAAATGGCTAACCTTACGTTGTTCTAACTAAAATTACTGATAACGAAAAAAAAACACTAATATGTTATTAGGTAAATATGATTTAAAAGTTACCGTCAACTCATTTTTAGTCGTTTCGTGTAAAAAAAATAAAAAATTTCAATTGTGGTCGGAAACTTTGGTTTCACAAAAGTATGATATTTTCTCTTTCTGATACCGCGTAGATCATATTTTTAACCATGATAAGAAGGGAGACACGAAGATTTCTATGAGACGTATGTGAATTTTCCGAAAAGCGAACAAATTAGCCTGAGGGGTTAAAAAATATATATTATGTATTTCTTATTATCCAGAATACTAATGGAGGAAATAATTGTACAGTTTATCACTAAACAAACATAAAAAAATGTATCTGAGACAGTTCAGTTACTTACAATACTATATGTTTTTTCTATTCCCATGTAAAAGCCCCCAAAAAGGGCGTTAATAAATTAATAAATAAATAAATACCCATAGACACGAAAAATCATGTTTCCAAAGTACCTACGCTTCTCGCATTTCTGTATGGCGTCAGTCCCCATTCCGCAGTCAGCAGTCCGGCCAAGTATCAGGTGTCAGAGGACATTCGGAATATGGTCTCTCTTTGTTCTCCGAGACATCCCAATAAACTGGATCTGACCTTATCACGGAGAACTGCGACTGTGACACTGTCTACTGCCGCACTGTCCGTGTCCGACCGTCTGCGGTGTCTATGAACCATAATAACATACTCCGTGACATTAGCTCAACAGCTCAACATTAGCTGAGCTGCTGTGGCTGGTACAGGTACCTGTGTATCTTGTATACACGTTGCGTACAGTGGCTCAATTTGATCTAGGACAGGTAGGTAGATTGTACACCTTTTAGTAGAGAACAATTCAATGTCAGGGGAATTTTTAATACAATGCTGTGGCTACCATAAAGTCTCAATTATATACGATTAGCGAAATGATTCGATGTTTTTTTTTAAGAAAGATTCTTGGGTTACAAATAAGCATCACCTTTTTAGGGTATTTTGAAAAGGATACGTAGTAAAAATTATACAGCATTAAGACGAACCGATCTACCTTAGTAACAATCTATTATATTTATTTTGTGATTTTGAAGTTCGGCATAATTATTTCCCCCCGATTTAATATTCTGTGCATTTTGGAAAACAAAACATGATAGTTAGTGCCAGATTTTCTGCACCGAAATAAATCTCAAACTCTAGTATTACGTAGAGGAATCCGAAGCTTATCAATGCAAGCAAATCTGGAATATCAATTGTATCATTTAGAATTTTACAAAGAAATACCGATTTAGTGATCATCATTCTGTAAGACAATTTAAGCATAATCAAATGATCTAAAAGAGCGTTGTAGTTCAACAAAATTGCTGGAATACCCATTTTAAAACTTAGAAAGCATAAGAATTTATTGTATCCACGAGTAACCGATTAGATCAGAGAAATTTTAGAAGAAGTTATTATTTCAGTATAATCCTGGTGAAACACCACCACTCAAATAGAATCAATACGTGAAATGGCTTTTTATCAATTTGTTTCTTCAAAGGGTGGCACGGTAGCTCCCACTGTTTTATTGCTCTAAATCATAGGTCCTCAACCTTATTTTGACCACTTTGAAAATATTTTTTTCTAGGGCCCCAATTTTTTTTACTTATGGTCAGAAGAGGGGGGGGTGTTGGCTCAACTCTCACGGAATAAATAATTCGATTAAAAATATATTTAATTGTTTGTTAAATTTTTTTTACTTATGGTCTAATATATATATATTATGGTCTAATATATATTCATTTTTTTTTACTTATGGTCAGAAGGGGGGGGGGTGTTGGCTCAACTCTCACGGAATAAATAATTCGATTAAAAATATATTTAATTGTTTGTTATACCTTTTCGTTTAGCAAGTTGAAAAAGCAATTATTTTGTATTTTAAGTACCCGGCTGCTACCTCTTTCTTTCTAGTATTCGTGATTAATTGTCAATAAATTATTATCATTAAGGATGGGTTGTTTCAAAAAATTTTACGAATTCGTCAAATATTTGACGTTAATTTTCACGTCCTGTGTAAGTTCTATTCAAGTTCTGTGATGATTTCAGTTTTATGAAGCAGCTAGCCTATGATGATAAAATAACAGAACTCGAATAGAACTTACACAGAACGTGAAAATTAACTTCAAATATTTGATGAACTCATCAAATTTTTTGAAACAACTCGTCCTAAGTGTCAATTCTTAATAAAAATAATACACGTAAGATGATCATATTATACGACACAAAATAAAAAAATTTCATATCATCCAATTTAACGTAAATCTGAAGGATTTGATCTTTCAGATCAATTTTCTTGGAAAATCTTTCAGATCAATTTTCATCCATTTTCCGAACTACCGAAATATGTGAATTTTCGCACAGGTGATAAAAAGATTAGATTTCAATACACACAATAACAAAAATGAACCAATATTAAAGATTACTTTTCTTTATTAGTAAGTGATTAGCTTGTTTTTTTGTGTCTTTTAGATAATTTTTTTACCTACCCACGTCCTCACTGTGCCATCTCAACGCCCTCTAATTTTCTCTGGGTCTTCTACTGCCCCCCTGAAAATTTCAAACGGCCACAAGGGGGCGTTATCGCCCACGTTGAGAACCTACGCTCTAAATACTTATTCGCATTGATACAAAAATATATCGTTAATTAATAACGTCCTCAAAACTCAAAGCAAATCTTCGAAAAGCACAAAAGAAAAAAGGTTTTTACGAAATTTTAACTGGGATCTTTCAGTATCCGGACGCCTGCTATATTCAGTTCTATTGCGTCAATCTTAAGGCCTGCCTTATTTCTCCAATACATTTTTCTCATTATTAACATTGTTTCAAGAAGTGCCTACGTGAATGTGGGTCTTGTGACAGGACTCGTCGGTTTACCGCAGATGCATGAAGAAGTACAAAAGATAATTTACTTAACGGAGAGGAAAGTAATATGAAAAAGGAGTAAGGTCGCGATGTAAGAGAGGTTCCCGCATTCCTTCCGATTCCTCCGCCGCCGACCAGATTAAAGCACAGAGTTATAGCCCATTGTCCTCCGGCTCCGCATACTCTTTTATTTTATGTCTAGTGTAAATAATTTATATTTAATATGCCCACAGAAGTTGCGCGAGAGAAGCGAACAGAGCTCATCAGCTTAATTAAAACATATTTCAAATATCTCAACCAAACCAAACACCAACCAAACCAAATTAGCACAGCAAACAGTCAGACTGTTAGCGGTAAATAAACGACAAGCACTTGACCTTAAAAATCATTAAGAATTTTACTAGATCTGTGATAACTATCAAATGTCAGCATCACTCTAATTGAAAGACGACCTTGCTGATAGAAATAAACATCCTCGACATTCCTTTAGTGGTTACTATTATTTATTTTCTTCATTAGATAGAAGAATCTTTTCGTTTAGATAAAATTATTTTTGGAGTCCATAAGTGTTTATGTATTTGGTTTATCAAATTTAATTAAGCTCAAAATGATTTAAAGAGAGATAAAATCGATTTTAAAATTAAGTGCTTAATCCATAAGAAATTTTTAACACGCTTCAAATCCATATCTTACACAATCAAAATAAAATAATAGATTAAGCATTCGTACGAGGCATTGCAAATTACTCACAGGTCGAGTATATCAGCCGATTATAAGCTCGGCCTGGTTGAAATGTCGAGCTTAGCACAGCTTGGAACATAATCTGTATATAGCTCGAAAGCCTAGATGTCACCAATATTACGTGTATTTTTTGTGAATTCAGTAGAGGAATATGTTTCTTTTTTCGTTGCTCTCTACTGTTATCTAATTCTCTGTCATCTTTGGAGATGCTGTGTGGAGAATGTCTTGAGGAAAGGAAGGATATGAAGTTCTGGGAAGGAAAAAAGATGAGGGGTAGGAATCTGGGCGTCCATGAGTGACGGACGTATGAATCCATCCCTCCCACTGCGGTGCAAGGCAATGTTCTGAGAGCCCTGCTGGAAAGATCAAAAGGTCTCCCTCAAACAGTCTCTTCCGATCCGGCCTGCCACGCAGTTGGTGGGCAGATACATCCACCGCCGAGACCTGGACAAACCCCACCCCTGCTAGTCACGCTGTGAACCACTTGAGGTGACCAATGACAGAGGTGTTGGCCAAAAAGTCGTTCTCTGGACAGCTGTACCCATTATCGCCTCCCAAATTTAAATAACAGGTGACTGTAGCCCAATTGGTAAGGCGTTTGTCCAGTAAGACGAGAGGTTCTGGGTTTGTGTCCCAGTTGCAACCGTTATCTTTATGTTTTTCTGTGTCTTGTTCTCTTTTATATTTTCGTTTATATTTTTATCTTCTCTAGTGATACATTACTTGATGGGAATAACCTTCAAAAATTGTAAAAAGAGAGTTGTTCTAATAAAAATTGTTTAAGTTATGGTTTACATGTTTTAATCAGGCGACTAATTGAATTATTAAAATAGAATCGAATGTTTTATTATTGCACTTGATAACAAAAGTCCTATTCACGAACACGACATTAAGAAATGCGAGATTTACGAACACCATTAGGAAGAAAGAAAAAAGGTTATGAACAATAACGCATTGTTCGGACTTCAATAAAATAAAGCTTGTTTTATTTTATAAATCACATTACTAATACGAATTGAAAGGATGAATGGTTTCGTGGAGTTCATAAATTATATTATTAGGTGCCATTTGTACTTGTGTTGAACGATAAACTATTATTAGTTCGATTATTGCGTGCAATGATTTAGATTAAAATATTAAAATAAATTATTACTATTGGAATGGTAAAAAAAATTCCCTAAGAATAATATGCAAGTTTATTAGCTTTTGTTAAGTACCTACTTAACAAGTATTTTGGTGAAATTCGAATCTCAAATCGGGTTATTTAAACTGCTCGTCCCACTCGAGTAAAACTTTTTCCTCCGATCGCTCGTGATTTTTTGGAGATCATTTAAATTATTTTCCGCTCACATCAAAAAAATAATACCTCTGAATTTTAATACGAAGACATACTAACTGATTAGTTCTATATAGCCAATGAATTCACCTATATTTTGTTGATTATCATTTATTTGTAGGAATTATAGAAAAAAAATATTATAAAATCATAAACTTTAAAACCGTGAAAATCATAAAAAAATGTGGTCCAATTTTGGACCGCTGTCAATCGCAGAAAAATAAAAGTCCCGTATTTGATTCCTCGGCTGGCTAAGTCCTCCATCACGATACAAGCAACATTTTCCGCTTACTGTGGTGGTAGTAGAAGATTTTCAAATATTGTTGGGCTATGTGTAAAAGTAACCCGGGAATATTTGTCTTTCTTTTTAAAGGAAAAAAAAAGTAAATGTTCACTTGTTGTTTTGTAAAGCCAATTTAGTATATTTTGCCCTGAAGAAGGAACGGTTGTTCCGAAACCGGTCGGCATACGTAACCAAAAACGTAATTCAAACAAGGAAATATTATTGAAGATGAAGATAACAACACTACTAATCGAAACGAAAATATGAAAGAGAACAAGACACAGAAAAATAGAAAAAACAATGGTCGCAACTGGTCCCAGTTTATATTACGTTAATGATATATTACAAACCTTCAAAAGCTGGAAAAAGAGAGTTTTACAAATATTAAAGAAATATTAATTTATTAATACGGTGGGTATCAATTATTAGGTAGGAGTTAATTTTGCAAAGTAAAAACCGAGGAAAAACACATTTAGGTACCTACTCAAGTTATTTAAATAATATTTCAAGTACCTACCTACATACCTGCGTGGATAACAATTGAAATAAACATCCGAATCAAACACAGACTAATCATAATTCGTAATCAGAGCAATTACTACGTTGAAGTAACCGCCACCTTTATCCATTGCAACTCGCTCAAATGACTCAAGCCAAGATAGTGCCCAAAATAATTACCTAAGTTTTTAATAGCGACTCGCTGCTTAGTCATAACAACCGTAAATTTATAACTATAGCTAATAAAGGACTTGATACAAAAAATGATTACGTTAGACTGGTTGAGATTTAGATACCTCGACAAGAGATAATTGATGTCCTCCGTGCATGGTTGAGTGGTTACGATTCTTGGCGACGAATCCGGAGGTCGCTGGTTCAAGTAGCGGAGTGCGCAAATAAATTTTATTTGATTAATTTGGGTTTTCTTATATGTTTGCGGCATTTTCCAAATTGGCAGATAGTTTCAGTATAGCTTGAAATGGATTTAGCCGTGTTTGGTGATTAGATTTGAATATCCAGCTACATCACCACCTTCTTCTTCCACATTTTCTTCCCCTCCCCAGAAAAATATTAAAAGACAATGGTCAGACAGTAGTGAGCAGAATCTGCTCATCTGCCCTGATGATGGACACTGTAACCCTGTCCGAAACGTTGGCTAAAGAAGGGGGTAGCGCAACACGGCGTAACGCCCCAAAAATAAATAACAAAAATACTTTTGGCCGTGAAAACTTAAAATCATACCTGAACTTAACCTAACCTAAAAAACGGTTTTTACACTCAGTTATGATTTAGGATGAAATGAAAATTGTACTATAATTTTATAAATTAGTAGTAGTTTGGTCCCCAACCTACAAAATTCACATAAATAACATTGAGCGAATTCAAAAAAAAATTCTGCGTTTTATCAATTTTAAATTAAATATCCCAGTAGAAGACTTGAAATACGATTACTTATTAAATATTCAAAAAATACATACATTAGAAGACAGACGTAAAATAAACGACTTAATATTTTTATTCAAAATACTTAACTCTAAATTCGACTGTTGTGAACTCTTGCAACTCATTAACTTACGAATACCCACAGTAACAACACGACAAAATTCAATATTCTATAGCAGCACTCATAAGCGTAACTACATTGCCCACTCTCCGATACAACGACTTCACACCATGGGGAATAAGTACTTGGGTGATGTTGACATTTTCAATATTAACTTGGCGAGTTTTGTGGATCATCTAAAAAAAATTATTTCAACACTATCACTAAACACATCTTGTAAACCAATAAAATAGTTGTATTTCTCTGTTTATGTTTATGTGTTTGTATGACTTGTTGTATAACTTTTATCTAATGTAGTTTTATATGTATTATTTCCTTAGTTTTCAAGGTATCTGTCAAATTAAAATTACACTACAAATCATGTAAAAGCCCTCTGGGCGTCAAATAAATAAATAAATAAATAAAATAAATGTATCCGTATCCTTTTTAGATTAGTTCCACAAAGCCAAAAAAATCCCTCCGAGCCTATGGCATCTTTGGAGATACTGTGTGGAGGGTCTTTTTATGGTGAAAGAAGGATATCTGGGGGTCCATATGGCTGGGAGTGAAGGGAGATAGGCCGAGAGTGCCTGGCTGGAAAGGTCAAAAGGTCTCCCTCAACCAGTCTCTCCCGATCTAACCCGCCACGCAGTAGAAGGTCGAACGCATACGCCGCAAAGACCTACACAAACCTCACGCCATGAACCCAGGCACCGTTGCTAAGTCTTGGTTATCCGAAAAATGGTTCCCGAGGCGGCGGTACCCAAACCCGCCTCCCCAATTGAAACGAGAGATAAGAAAGAAAAAATCATTAGAAACATTTTATCTATTTACGAGCTAATACATTCCAACAAATTATTGATATTCTTTGAGGTAAAACTTCAAAATATTTAATTTAATTTGTTCAAATCGTTTTATTGCAATGCGATATTTTTTTTATAAAAGGTTATTTTCATATTTAGCTAAAATAATTGATTATTTTATGGGTGTTGAGAACCGTTCCGACGTCTATTCTATTATCGAAATACAAAATTGGGTTTGCCGTGGGCGGGGAAGGTCGCGGCCCGATAAATCACTTCCAACAGCTTCCAAATGCTACCATCAATACCACCTATTCCACCCATACCTTTATCACCAATAACATCCATGGCACCCACAGCCCCAATAGCGTCAAATATCATAAGGCCGCTGGTTGAAGAATGCCATTACAGACGACAAATTGACTCAAAAACAATCAAAATTCTACGCAACACAATAATAAACAAATCTGATGTAATAAATCATTCTCAAATAAAATACCAATTATTATAACTTTTTATAACTTTATGAGTAAAACCTCAAATTGTAACATGTAAGTCGGAAGTCCGTTAGTCGAAGTTACAGTTAAAAATGGCCGAATCGGATATCGACACCTTGGCGCAGTGGTTGGCGCATTTGCCCGGAAAGCGAAAGGTCGTGGGTTCGAGTCCCAGAGGTGCAAATATATTTTTATGATTTTTCTGTTTCCAGATTTTTTTTTGAGTTTCGCTAATATTGTCTTCATTAATTAAATGTTACAATTTAAGGTTTTACTCATAAAAATAATATATATATATATATTCATCCTTGACTTGCAGGAAAGTCAATAGATGTCGCATATTAAAAAAAATGGATAAAGATTTATCCAAACACTATCTAGATAGCATTTAGTTCAGGTTTGAATCTTGCAATCATACATAAAGATAGCAGCCAATAAAATATGCGTTAAAAAATGAAGGTAATGTGGGTGGTTCTTAGTCGAAGTATGATACAGTCAAAAATTTTCGACACCTTGGCGCAGTGGTTAGCGCATTTGCCCGGAAAGCAAAAGATCTTGAGTCCCAGAGGTGCAAATATCTTTTTATGATTTTTCTGTTTCCAGATTTTTATTGAGTTTCGCTAATATTGTCTTCATTTAATTAAATATTATATTATTATTCATGACAGATGATAGCCAACCTCTCATGTGACACGTAGAAAACGGTGCTTTATGGAATATGATAATTGAACTCTAACCTCCCCACATCCTGGAATAACAACGTTATTACCATAATTAAATTAACAACCAATCGCGTTTGTATGGCTTCTGAACTATTGTCTTGCGGGAAATAACACTTGTAAAATATGATTAGAAAAGCAATTACGTTCAGTTGTTTCTCTGATGCGAGAATCACCTCATAAAGCCTACATTTTACTTTCAAAGTCAAGACAATAACAATCACCTCCAATGCCAATACATCCATCACCGACGTCAATGGGCGATTAATCAATATGTCGGGTGGTGTGTGTTCCCGCGCAGACCGCATCGGAAATTAAATTATAATCAGTTACCACCGAGACAGATTATTACCATGCATTTTAGAAATAAGCGAACTTTCAATCTGATAACACGTGAAACAAACAGAACCTACGGCAAATATCTTCATTTACACTGCTGAATTTTTGAGGATGTATTATTCATTTGAAAATAGTAATCGTGTCTCGCGTCAAACGCTGAGGTGATTGTATGTCTCGTACGCATGCGCGTTCGTAAAATGTTGCCAATGTAATAAAACAACGAGAGAAATTTCTTTGGAGACATTGATTTTAATTCTTTGAATATTCTGATTTCATGTTTATACTTATAATTTAAGTATTTATATATTGTACGACAGATTATTTAACCAGTTGTTTTTTTTTGTTATTACCTCTGCCCTGGGATTTATTGGATCATCGACATCTCTGCCACAGTTAACCCCAAGTGATTCGCTACTTTTGATGACTTAACAGGGGTGCTCGGGTTCATTGGGTAAGCTTTATCCGGATCTTGGTGGTGGATGCATCTGCCCACCAACTGCGTGATATCGGGAGACGTTGAGGGAGATCTTTTGACCTCTCCATTAAGGCTCTCTTGGAACTCGCCTTGCATTGCAGTGGGAGGGATTCATTCGTCCGTCACTCGTGGACACACTGACCCCCAGATTTCTACCCACCCCTCATACCTTTTTCCCTACCGGAACTTCCTTTCTTTAAACGACCCTCCCCACAGCATCCCTAAAAATGACATAGGCCCAGAGGTGAATTAATTTCTTTCGTGCCCCTTATGCAGAGCGAAATTAAAAAAAAAAAAAAAAAATTGTTGTGTTTACACATGATATGATTTAAGTGGTAATATACATAAACCTCTTTTTAAAATTGAAAAATCAAAACGAAATTAAGTTATGGTGACTAGACAATCTCTACAACGAACAACTTCCTGGAAAAGTCATTAAAAATTATGAAAAAAAAATTTCTGTTTTTTTTTTTAATTCATCACTTTTATTAAATTTTTAACGGGTTCGCTTTATTGAGTTGTCATGGAACCGTAAGATATGATATATTGTATACAACGTAATATCATTAAAGAAAATGTATAAGTCATAGTTTTCGCGTTTTTGAAAACAAGTTTTCATATTTTGATTTCAACGTTTGGGAAGATGTTATGCTATGCTGTGCTAGAACGTCTGTTCTGCTGAGTGGTATCTTGAACGAGTCTCAATAAAGATGCAGAGTTTTTATTTCCCACGGCAGTATAAATTTCATTAAGCTGGCAATCGTTGTATTATTATTGCTTTTTGAACATGTGTTTTGTAGGTTTGCCCGCAGTTAATAGTTCTGCGAATCAATAAACAGGGAGATATTAACTGCTTTATCTATTCATTTGTAAAATTAAAGTATCCATTGTTTAAAGGGGATTCCATTCATATGGATATTATAATGAATAGTGTATTACTTTATCACGACAACCTCTGGTAAAATATGACATTAATTAGTTTTGAACACACAATACTAGAATAAGTACGATATTAAAATTATTTTCAAAGTGAACACGTTAATAAATCCTTCATAACAGTCATTGGTAAAATACCTGTTACTTTGAGTTTAGCGGGTAATAAGTTTAAGAGGAACGTATGCGCGGCCCTTTTCGTCCAGTTTCATACAAATCTTAAATTTGGATTTGAGATCAAAATACCCAATCAAACTGAAAAATTATTTCTGTAATCAAAAGGTATATCAAATATCTAGTATGGATATGAGCTACTTTATTTATTTTTGCTTTAAATTATAAGATATAGGCCATTAAAGATTTTAGTGTTTCATGATTTTAGAGGCAACTTGGGCAATTATTTGTGAGTAAATGAAAAACATTAAAAAAAATTTCACAAACATCGATTTCTATATTAGGTAGGTCACAATTTCATCAATCTATAGCACCTAAAGTGGGTATTAATAGCATTCAAATGAGGGAAGTTTTATGGCCGTTGTTCCTAATCCTAGTGATCAACTGTTGAACCGAAATTTTTACTCAAATACACTAATATGCTCTCTCCAACACAACTCTCCGACCAACAGGCAAATCGAGCGTTAAGCCTTACATTAAACTAGTTTACAATCTACTAGCCGGTAAGTTTATAAGCGGGAGAATCGGCGAGTGAGATTGTCATGATGACACAAAACTGTCAACTCGCTCAGTAGCAACAGTAGCAGCTTAAATAACGTCTCTCGCGCGAATTAATTCGGTCGATATTTTGTAAAAAACTTGAGCCTGCAGCTAGCGCCACATGCTAGCCAATAACGGCTCCCGCCCGAACTAATCCAGACGAAATCAGCTGTTGGTGGGCCGCAATCTTTAGACAAACACCAGCGAGTAGCGAGTAAAATTGACCACCCTTCAACTTTTTTCGTAGATTGTCCACAATCTGCAAGTAATACGATGACACGAGGCTTTACTAAACAAATCACTTAGCTAATCGGAGACTCAGATTGATCGAAAAGTTAAAAACAACGGCTGTTAGAGTACTTTCTGGTACCTAAATCAAATAACCAAAAACTGACATAGGCATTTTTAGCACTAACCACCAGAAATGAAACCTAGTTCCTGTGTTTTGAGCACACGAAAACGAGGAGGACTAAGAAAAACATTTTGAATTACGTATCTTTTATATTTATAATTTGTTAATACTTAAGAAATAAATTTGTTTAAAACATACATAAATTGAAAAAAAAAATTTTTTTCAATTCCAAAACAGAAATGCCAATTAAGCAATCATTTAGTATCGTCGTGTCAAAAGTATTGTCCACCAATCTTGATTAAAAGAGTTCGCTCAAATAATACAACTTCAGAAACACCAATGAATCTTAAATCATGTTCAAGTTCCAATCTCCCACGCCATATTGACGAGTGCCACTTTTTTGCGTGTTGTAGAGTTTTATTATTGGTTTTATGTAACTTTTATGGGCCATACGATGATCAACTGTCTCTCGGCTTTGCAATTTCAAATGAATCCTTATCAATACGTTTTTATTATCTCATTGTTTTTGTAAAGATGCCTCCCAATGTTCCAATTAGCAGCGTTACTTCTGTTAACTTTCTTGTAAGGTTTCCGCTCCACTGTTATCTTTATTTTTGTTGCGAGATGTGAGAAAGGGAGAAATTACAATTATATTGATGTAACGACAAAACTTTTTATGTCAATACTGCACAAGAGTCACTGCCTGGGTGTGGGACTATAGCATCCAATAACATGTGTTCCCATTGAATATATCTAATAAACAATAGACCGTATTAATTGTAAATGATCTGCCAGGTAAGTATGGTCCAGTCTATTATCTGCCTGTACTTAATAAAAATAAATAATAATGTATTATGTGCATTTCAACGCAGCATTTGTGCATTTTAACGTTCATTGGTCGAATGCATTCTACATATGGTATTGTATTAGTGATCGAAGAACCGGTGGATTTAATCTATTAGCCATAAGTTGATATATTATTATCATTAATTAACCCCTGATGGTTTTCTGGAGACGGAGAACGATCAAATATCCTCAATAAACGGCTGCTTGCATTCATTTTTGTGTTAAGCGTTTTTCACTTTTTTTCCGTATTATTTTTTCTTTTCTGTTCTAATTTTATGTACCTACGCATTATTATTATATCTAACATCTTTTTCTTATTATTATTGTCTGATTTACTTTTCGTTATTCTGAAATATGGAATGTATTGCATTGAGTGTTGTCGTTAGTGGCCCGATTCCGAATGATACATGACATGGTGCATCATCTTAAGGTGACACAAAAAACAATTCAAAATCTACTCTTTCACCAATAGCCATTGTTTAATTATTTTAGGTAAAAATATTAAGATGAATTAATTTTTTGCACCTGTACATACGCAATATCAAGAGAAAGCCGGGCGGTGTTTTGTTCATACAAAGGTGTTCCCCCATTTCCTCTTTGGATTTTGACCGGCACATTTGCTTTTTGGATAAGTCACTTCTTACAGGAGTTAAGGCCCCTCCAAAAGTCAATTAAATTACCTGGTTTGAACGCAATCAACAGACGTTCATTATACAATATATCCAATGTATTTAAATAAAAACAAAACGTACAGATATAGAAAATATTGTCTTTTAATGCAGTTGGTAAAAAAAATCTTAAAAATCAGTCCAGTTTTGGAGGAGAAAAATGGGGAATATAAAAGCTTGATTTTAAAGATTCTATTTAGGTATTATCAGCCTGAGGTGCAGTTGTCCCTTTAGCTCAGTATTCGGGGGAGTAACAGAGACAATGACAGCAGCAGTTTGGTAAAATGTTACAAGGTACAAATTTAAAACGTTGATTGTTTAAAACTAATAACTTTATTAATTACATATATTCAACACGCGAAGTTTATTAGAAGGTTCGAAACACGAGGTTGAATTGAAACTTAGGAACTATGAACTATTCGCAAGCGATAATCAAAGCAGAATCATTTTGTTCTAGAAAAATGCGCGGTCATTGAAACTGCGATTCACTGCGCAACCGATTTGCGCCGGTATGGCGATTCGTCAAATATTGCTAGCTTTAAAAAAAATCATAGTTCCTACTTGCCTATTATTCAAATTTCTCGGCGATCGTGTTTTCTTTTAACACCACGTGACTGAAATGACGTAGGCAAGTTTATTTCAAAATACTATCTAAAATAGAGTAAGGAAACCGCGTTGATTAGTAAACCGTGTTGATTCTCCAATCAGCTGAGTTGTTTTGGTGTCGTCACATTTTCAGTTTGAATCTGAGTGTTTTATCCTCGACCGTTAAGTTGAGATGTTGTCCGCAAGTCTACAGTTCTACAGTCTACACTCGCTTCACACACACAACGCACACCTTTAAAGCTGGCAAACTGAAATGTTGACGATACAAGTTAGCGCCTCCAAACACGATCTGACCAACAATCACAATGCAAATTGAACAACTTTAACATTTGTTTGCGGTACAAATAACTGCGTCCGATATCTGTTTACAGAAAGTGATGCACTGCGCTATACCGCGAAGCCAAATTATTATAAAATTCCGCCGAACAGATTTTTCAACTGAATACACCTGTCGTAGTTGGAAGAGTTCGTTTGAGGCGCATTATTTTCAGAACCAATACTGTCGGTATTCGGAATGTTTACGCATTTTGTTTCCAACGAAAACATTGTATTTTGACTAAAGCATACAAGCGACACAGACGATTACTTATTATTTTTTTTTTGTTATCTATACTAATATTATAAATGCGAAACTGCGTGTGTTCGTTTGTTACGCTTTCACGCATAAAACAATAAAACGATTTTGAAAATTCTTTCACAAATAGAAAGATACATTATATGCGAGTAATATAGGTTAGTAAGTATATATATAGTAATATATATATAGTAATATATATAGTAATATATATAGTAATATATAATTCTTTCTATGGTACTAATTTATTTTATTTTCAATGTCTTTTATTTTTCGATGATTTTAAATTATTTAATTTTCATTTTTACTAACATCCCTCCTGTTGTTGTAATTTCTTTTATTTTCAAAGTCTTTTATTTTTCGATAACTTCAATTTATTCTATTTTCATTCATACTCACATTCTTCATATTGGTCTTTAATTTTTCAATGATTTTAAATTATTTTACTTTTATTTTTGCTCACATTCTTCCCTTTGTTTTAATGACCTTTATTTTCAATGTCTTTAATTTTTCAATGATTTTAAATTATTTTACTTTTATTTTTGCTCACATTCTTCCCTTTGTTCTAATGACTTTTATTTTCAATGTCTTTTATTTTTTGATGACTCTAAATTATTATATTTTTATTTCTACTCACATTCTCCCCATTGTCCTAATATCTTTTATTCTCAATGTTTTTTTATTATTCAATGATTTTAAATTATTCTATTTTTATTTTTACTTATATTCTTCCAATGTCTTTTATTCTCAATGTCTTTTATTTTTCAATGATTTTAAATTATTCTATTTCTATTTTTACTCACATTCTTCCAATTGTCCTCATGTCTTTTATTTTCAAAGTTTTTTATATTTCGGTGATTTTAAATTACTCAATGTTTATCCTTAATCACATTCTTCCTATTGTTCTTCCTATTATTCATTCCATCCTTACAAAACTCCTTAATCTCATACTTTCAATACATTTAATTAACCCAATGACCGTAGTTCCTTTAAGTGTACGTACTCGCTTTATATCTGTGACTCTCCTAAGCTCTAGAGTAACTAAACATCTGCAAAAAAATTCATTAAATATTAATTGCTACTACTTATACATCCACACAACTAATAAAATCTCTGCTAAATTCGAACCCCCACCAAACACAGACGCTCATAATGGATCCAACTAACTCTATCGATAATTTTCTTAACATCACTGTTCAAACGACAAATGATACAAATGCGTATAAAAAAATTATCTCCAAACCTAAAGCACTAAAAATGTTTGCCATGAACATCCGTAGCCTCAATAAAAACTTCGACAATTTACTTGTACTCCTAACTGACTTAGGAAATGAATTTGATATAATTGTTCTGTCAGAGTGCTGGATTAATGCAAATTATATCCCAAAAATAATTAACAACTACTCTGTGTATAATACAACTCGGCACTGGTCCCAATCCGACGGGGTCATAGTTTATGTAAAATCTCACTTAAATCATATAGTGTCTGAAACTTCAGTTGACCATGCAAATTGCCTCAAAGTCTCTATTGACAACTTAAATATCTTCGCCATATATCGCTCCCCTAAGTCCAATAACGTCTCCCCTTTTCTCTACTCGCTCGAAAAAAAAATCGATGACACCACTAAGGATCTTATCATAATCGGTGACATCAACATAGACATCCTAAACGAAGCCAGCCCTCATACTACAAAATACCTAAACCTCATGGGTCTGCATGGCCTTATACCATACATCAACATACCTACCCGAGTTACACTCACTACTAAGACATGCATAGATCACATCATGGTCAGAACTAAGCGAACCGCTAAATCAATTGTATTTGAATCTACCGTAACAGACCACTACTCAACCATCCTAGAATTACACAACTCAAAATCTACTCCCCCTAAGTCCAGCAATCCCTCTCATAACATTGTAAACATGGATTATCTGATAAAGTCTGTAGAACAAGAAAAATGGGAGTCTACCCTGCTTTCTGAAAATGTCAACACAGCTCTTGAAATTTTTTCTGCATCACTAACTGCCCACATTAACCAAGCGTCTTTCCCCACCAAAACAGCCTCCAATAAAAAAAAGAAACTGAAACCTTGGATTACGAATGGCCTTATCTTCTGCATACGTAAAAGAGACAGACTACATAAACAAGCACTTAATAATCCAGACCCCCAAGTCTTACGTTTCTATAAAAAGTATCGTAACATCTGCAATAACCTGATAATAATAACCAAACAAAAATACTATAAAAAAAAAATTGAAGATTCAGGATATGACAGTAAAGTAATCTGGAACGTAGTCAACGACATCTCAGAAAATAAAAAAACCTCACTCAACATTCAATCACTACTCATTAATGGTAAAAATATCCAAGTCCACGAAGACCCAAAAACCTTAGCCGATCACGCCAACCATTACTTCAGTAACATCGGCATGAACTTAGCCAAAAAAATTCTTAAAACCACAAATAAAACCGAAAATCTTCTAACTTCACGGGTAAAACAGCAGAACTCTCTTCATCCCACCCTTATCCTAGCCCCCACATCCACTAAAGAAATTGTTGACACAATACTCTCCATAAAAACAAATAGTGCTGCAGGTATTGATAAAATCTCACCTTACATACTAAAACACATAGCTCACTTTATTTCCACACCGTTAAAACATATTGTAAATCTAAGTTTCAAAAGCGGTTCCTTCCCTAATCAACTAAAACATGCAACGGTGATTCCAATCTATAAGAGTGGCGACAAAACAAATATCGAAAACTACAGACCCATTTCTTTGCTAAGTGTCCTATCAAAAATCATTGAAAAAGTTGTTAAAAGTAGACTTATCTCACATTTGGAAACCCAGAAGATTCTCTCGCCCAATCAGTTTGGCTTCCAAAAAAAAATGAGTACAGAATCTGCAATCTTAGACTTGACTGAGAACATCACCAACAGCCTGAATGAAGGCGATTCCTGCCTAGCCATATTCCTAGACTTAGCCAAAGCATTCGACACGGTTTCCCACCCCATTCTTCTGGAAAGACTATCTCAAATAGGCATCCGGGATTCAACTCTTAACTGGTTCTCCTCATACCTAACTGGAAGATCACAAACCGTGAAAATTAACAACATAGCTTTAAGCAACCCTTTACCAATCCAATTCGGAGTTCCACAAGGAAGTGTTCTAGGCCCTATTTTGTTCCTCATATACATCAATAAACTCTGTAACCTACCCATAACCGGAAAAATAATATCCTTTGCAGATGACACTGTGCTTATAGCTCGACATAAAAATTGGAAAGGAGCATTCGACATAGCTCAATATGACATAGGTCTGGTAAAGAATTGGTTAGATGATAATCTCCTCACCCTCAATGCTGGTAAAACTAAATTCTTAACCTTCAGTCTATCTGCTGCAACCCAACCTTCTATCAATCAGAAAATAACAATTCACTCCTGTCCAAGTCCCTACTCTTCCTGTACTTGCCCAAATTTGGAAAAAGTATCTCATATAAAATACTTGGGGGTCCTAATTGATCACCATCTTCGTTGGGATCAGCACTTAGCCAGTCTAACTCCCCGAATTCGCAAGCTCTCTTATGTTTTTCGAACTCTAAGAAATATACTTACTCCTATAACACTAAAAACGGTTTACTATGCTCTCTGCCAATCCCAGTTAGCATATGGCATCATAATTTGGGGCGGCTGTGCTCTTAATTTTATTGATCCTCTGCAAAAAGCCCAAAAAACGATTTTACGTGCTATCAACAAGCGACCAACAAGATATTCCTCCAATAGACTCTTCACAGAATATAATGTCTTAAACATACGGCAACTTCATCTAAAATTTACACTAACACATTTCATGTTCAAATACAAGAAAAAAACTCTTTTACATCACAGTTACACCACCAGAACAATAACCAAACGACACTACAATGTTCCTACACTACGCACCACATCAGCTCAAAGACATTTCATGTACCTAGCTCCTAAAATGTTTAACCTTCTCCCCGAGAACCTAAAATCCGAAACCCAACCCCATATCTTTAAAAAAAAATTATCAAAATGGATCCTTACATTCAGTAACGATGATGAGTAAAAATTTGCTATTTTAATTGAATTGTAATATAATTGATAAAACTTGTAACATAAATTAATTTAATGTGTTAATTAAATTACTAACTTAATTTGTTACTAAATATGTTACTTAAACTACTTAAATGAATTGCATAAGTTAATAGCTGTACACTGTACCTACACAATCTGTAATCTTCATCCGCCATAACACAGGGACATCCCTAGCATGGCGGATGAATTAACACAATTTTTTGTTCATTGTATAAACTTCTTTTAATAAATAAATAAATAAATAAATAAATAAATAGGCTGTATATAATGGTAAGTTCTGGCGTTATGAAATTATAAATTTTAATATTATTGCTAACGTCAGAAAACAAACGTTGCCGTGGAAACTATGTTGATATTTCAGGCGTCGTTGTTAATATCTATCTAATTATATAAATAAAAATGAATCTCCGAATATTTGTACGCGCATAACTTCCGAATGGCTGCACCATATTGGATAATTCTTTTTTTACTACTGATGAGCTCTGGCATTATGAAATTTAGGTGGCACGCGAGCTGTTTGAAAATTGAATGTGCCGGAAATGAATGTATGGAATACGGGAAGGGGGAATGAGAGGGGGAGTGGGGAGGGGAGTGAGAGGGGAGGGAGGGGGGGGGGAATTGATAAAAGCAAGCATACGAGCGAAGCCGTGGGTAAAAGCTAGAAACTTATATTGTCTCCAAGAATTAAAAAATTACAATTTCAGGTTTTACTCATTTCGTCATAATTTTTTTTTGTTTTTCATCCTGCACACCTGGACTGGGAGAAAAGTCAATAGATGTCGCACATTAAAATAAAAATGGATATATTTATCCAAAACACAATCTAGATTGTGTTTAGTTCCGGAAGAATCTTGCTATCATAGGTACATAAAGATAGTAACCAATTTTTTTTTTTTTTTACATTACACACAGGAGGCTCCGAGGAAAATAATTTTCCTTAGGGCCTGTTATCGTAGAGGGTGATGCTGTGTGGACGATTTTATAGGGAAAGACAGAAGAGCATGTTCTTGAAAGGAAAAAGGTATAAGGGATTGGCAGGAATCTGGGGGTCAGAGTGTCCTGGACACGAATGAATCCATTCCTTTCACCGTAGAATTATCTCAGTGGTTAAAGCAAAGCCCCGACAAGACTAAGGTCCTGGGTTCAACTCCTAGATGAGTCCGAATCAGATTTTTCTATTTCAAATAAAATATAAATGATTTGTTTCCTAATTTCGTAGTAAGACGGCCGGCGTAGTCCAGCGGTAAGGCTCTTGGCTAGCATTCCGAAGGTCGCGGGATCGAATCCCGGCGTGGCAAATAAATTTTATATGATTAATTTGTGTTATTTCACAATTTATTCATTTAAAATAATGTATAGTATATTTGCGGCACGTTCCAGAGTAGATACTCTTATTATCGCACTGGTGTAAGACCAACATTCAAAATTGGAACATTGCTTGAAATGGCTTTAGCCGTGTTTAATGACCAGATCTGAAAAGCCAGGAACTTCCCCACCTTCCTCTTCCCCATCTCTTTCCCCTCCCCCCTACCTTCAGCCTCACAATATACACCAATTGGGGATGCCATAGTCTAACTGGCTCCAAACGGGAGCAGTTGGGACTCTTGTGCGGTGTTCATATAAAAATAAAAAAATCATTGAGAACCAAGCATTATTTTTAAATTATTTAAAAAAACGCGCTTGAAGTGAAATAACACAAAACTGCGCTATAAAAAGGTTATGTTATTATTATGACGCTCCAAATCTGGATAATTTCAATTCAACGTAAATAAGCAACGAAGAAAGGAAATTGGTAAGACTCTTGACTCTGTTTTCTTAATTAAATTGTTTTCATTAATTCAAAAATTCTTTCAATAACTCGTTTGAAGCAGATAGGTATGTAAACAAAGGCTTGTAAAAATGTTTTTTATTTGATTGTGCCACTTTAGCAGGAGGTCTACCTCTATTTTTCTCGAACAGTGAGAAATCAGAAGCTTTTTTGAAAAGCGAAAGTAATTAAGAGTGATCGATTATAGGAAAAACTAACACGACAACAATATGAATTGCAAACAAATTAATAAAAATCAATAGAACGCACGCCAAAGTATCGATTCTAACACGTAGTTATTTTTTTTTTCTTTAATTAATTTTCGGGAAATCTCCAGTTTATATTTTTTCAGTTGTACATAAGTATTATATAGTCAAAATAAAACCAATTATATATTTCCTCCTTGTAACTATCTCCAATGAGACAGAACAATAAGGAAATTAAATTTATAAAAAAGGAATAAGGAATATGAAGCCAAAAATTATATAGAACAAAAAATTATACATACTGAAAAATTACAAAACAAAAAATGTATCAATCCATTGGTAGGCATGGGGATAGGTTGTACATGTGTACTTGAACTGAAAGTTGGCCTCCAAAATGATTTTATTATAAAATTATGATTTTTTTCCGCATTAGTTTCCAATTTGAAACTTAAAATCAACTTTTAATAAAAATTATTCTTTTACTGTGTCGATTTTTTGTTCTTACAGGCTGGTATATGCAGTAGGTAGACAAGTAGTTTTATCCTTGATGCATTTGAATGAAAATATGTTTTATACTTTAATTGAAATAAAACAATAGCTTTGTTTGCAACCACGACTTACTAATTCAATTTTTTTAATACCGACCGGTTTCATTTAACAAATGTTTAAAGGATACATACTTCTTATCATTAATTGTCACGAAAGTCACAAATTTTTAGCCAATTGAAATTGGACGGATTTCTACATTTTCTCAATGAATTTTCCAGGTCGTCGTAAGCTATGAAGACGACATTTTATCAATAGATAAAACATATTACGTATTGAAACTCAGTGAATCCGGGTATTAAATCTTACAAGCCAGTAGATATCAATTTATCCGAAGTACTTAAAGATTAGTGGCGCTAAGAAATAACAAGAATAAATAAATAATAACAAGAACGCATCAGACTATCAGTGAAAGTCTAGTTAATCCACATTGATAAAGACAGGCTCAATCATTGTTTCAAACATTTCACTATCAATTTAATTTAATTCCGATTGTAAATTCATCATCAGAGAAATTATTGCTTATTTTCTTGTTCAAACATATCCATATGCTAATGTTACATGAATTCGAAGAAGATTTAATAACATAATTATGAATATTGCAATGTTCGCTTGACATGTACTAGGCACCTACAATAAACATTCACATATATGTAATTTCGCAGTTTTATGTTGTTGATAAATGCGGTCAATGCGGTTTATGTGGTGTATTAATTATATGTTCGATACGATGGAAATTATTACAGGCACTAAAAGATAAGACAATGAATGATCCCTCGGAGTTATAATCGTACCATGTTTCGCAAAAATTAATGTATTCCTGTCTGTCTGACAAACTTTCTTTCTTCACACAAATGCACGGGTTAGTAATATAATTTTTAATACGTGTGTGATTTAATGTTGATTGTAGTAATATCATTGAAGGACTTTGTAAAAAAAATTGTGAAATGATTTATCAGAATATCATTGGGTGTAGATTCAAAATCAGCCAACTCCGATCTTTTTTAAAATGAATTAAAAATGTAAAATTTATACTCTTCTTTCTGAAAAACTCGGCTCTTTGTGTTAGAATGACAGTTGACCCTCCGACAGTTGTCGTTTTGGCATCCTTACATATGGGCCTACTCAGAATCAACTCAACACCTCTTTGTAAAGTTTTTTTTTTGAAAAATAGTCCATAACCCAACCTAACTGACCTATTTAATCAATTTTTGGTATATATTTTTTTCACTTTTAATAACTTTTCAAATGAAGTATAGAGTTGAATTCATTCTGAGATGTCTGGTCATCCTAACAGACAATATGCAGTCGGTTTAGGGAAAATACGGTGTACCCACCTACACAAAAATAACTAAGTGTCCCCGAAGTATATTATTTCTAACGCAGATCAGTGAAAAACCACAGGATATTATATTATAATTGTAGGATTTGTATAGCAAATATAAAGTATTTATAAAAAAATATATGAATTCCAAAAGTAGAAATTTTTACCTGTCGAATTTCGGTAAACTTGAAAAATTACAACTATCAGCACCTCTCAAACATTTAAATGAAAGAAATGCACACTTCAAATAAAATAAAATAATTCTGGTACGTACTTATCTGATATTACTTATTACTTTTGAAAATTTCGGATTGTGAGAAAAACTGTTATTAATGAAAAATCTTAAAATGTCGCATTTGCAAAATGGTTGAAAAGAAAAGAAAACAGATTTTAAATATGTACTACGTCTAAATTTGTTTCTACTATATGTTTTACTATTATTTTTATCGCAATTTATTTTTATTGATATTACGCCGTATTACGCTACATTCTTCTTTAGCCAACGTTTTCCATTACACACCTGATGATGGACACTGGAATACTGTCCAACATTGGCCAAAGAAGAGGATAGCTCAGCACTGCATAATACCCCTAAAATAAATCACAATAATACTTTTGGCCCTGAAATCTCAAATCACATCTTTACGATTATTGCTTAAATTTAAGGTTCAATGAACTTAAATAATTTAACCAATCACGCAGGATCCACAATTCACCGACAAGCGAAATAAGTATGTTTTGAACAATATTTGATTTTTACTGTTTTAATTTAGCAAAGAACAATCAAATAAATTCATCGGTCCAAAAATCGCAAGGATGTAAGGAAGTCGCACCAATTACAGATCCCTTGTTCACTTCGCTCCCGTCTGAATCCGATTCCGGGGCCTTCCACCTTCTCAGCCCGGTTACGGTGGTAACAGATTCTGTCTTATTAAATAACCAAGTTACCGATCCCAAGCCAACCGACCAAACGAGAGGAGAAACTGGATACATCGTGCATAAGAAAGAGATGAATATGTTTTTTCACGTTTCGTTCTTGTTCAGAACAAGATCCGGCTATCAGAGATACACATCGTCTCGAATGTCTTCGATAAAGGTACTTAAAGGGCAGTTCGAAGATCGTTGGAACGAAAAAGCTCAGGTAGAACGGAGAACCGAAGAGCTGACGTGGGTATGATTATCGTGGAGTGGCGCTAAGTATATACTGGTAACAATAAAGTTTAAAGTTTACATCGCTCCGGTATCATTTGTTTGACGGAAACAACTATCAATCCGGCCTAAACAAACGTTGGCGAGAATGTCACAACATAAAACACTGACTTCTGATTACAATGGTATTTTCAAAACACTTGATTCTTTATGAATTATGAATGCTGTGTTGTCATTAGATTTTTTAACAATAGCTCTTTAGTAGGCATAAAAGAATAGAGAACTTCACACAGGACACCATTGAAGAAAGCCTCTTCTTTGGGAATGCTGCGTGGAGGGTGAATCACGTATTAAAAATGTATTATTCAGTTAATTTACACAATTCATCAAATTTCAAATTTTTTGCCAGTTCTGTGAAAGTTCTATTTAAGTTCTGTTGTTATTTCGGTTAGATGAAATAACTGGCCAATAAAAATATATGTAATAACAGAACTTGTATAGAACTTTCACATAACTTTGACCAAGACTTTAAAAGACCAGATATTTAACAGAATTTTAATGATTCGTCAAATTTCTAAGTTAAAATCATCAAGGGTCGATTTCTTCACACGATTGAAATAATAATAGAACTTAAAATTAACTTCAAAATTCGACGAATTGTCCAAATTTCAAAGTTCAAGTTTTGTGAATTTTCTATTTAAGTTCTGTTATAATATCAGCTCTCTGAAACAACTGACCCATGATGGAATAGTAAAAAAAAATTGCATTGTATTTATACAGAACTTGAAAATTAACTTTGAAATTAATTTTATGAATTGTTAAAATTCTATTAAACAACTACTAGTCTTAAACTACCCTTATTTTCTCTACCCTTTTTTTCTATTTTTCTGTATCTTGTTCTCTTTCATTGTTTCGTTTAGATTATTATTGTAATCTTCTTCTTCAATGATATATTACATTGATGGTAATAACTTTCAAAAGTTATAAAAAAAGTTTTTTCTTATAAAAATTAAATATTCATTTGGACATAAAAAGTCATTAGTTCCATACGAATAAAATCGGATATATTCATCCGAAATGCTATCTAGGTTACAAACCAATTCTTAGAACGATTGTTAATAAAAAGGGTAGTTGCCTATAATATGAAGAAAAAAAATAGTTTAAGATTATATTGTTAATTCTAAAATTTGAAATATGAGATTGACAAATATGACGGTTTGAAATACGGTGACAATGGCGGAATTGGTTAACGCGCACGTCCCGGTTAGACTAGAGGTTCTGGGTTCGAGTCCCAGTTGCGACCATTATCTTTTTCTATTTTTCTGGGTCTTGTTGTCTTTCATATTTTCGTTTAGATTAATATTGTTATCTTCTTCTTCAATGAGAAATAGAGTAGGTTTTACATTTCTACATTGCCTTTAATAAAAATTAATGGCAACTAAATAAAACACGAGTTTTACGATCGTATTAATTAATTCCCGTCCTTTCTTAACTCCTAGCAGATACGCCCATCCCTTTCAAACAAGTTGCAAGCAATCAAAAGCACACCTCGAGTAAAAAGTAAAACATCAATACTGAAGAAAAATGTGATGTTTTATCGCAGGTTTCCTTGGGAAAATGTGCTAGCTGAGGCTTGTTGGGCTGCGTGAAGATTATATCTGTTTAGTAAACTGAGCGAGGAGGTTTTTTTCGTCTTCTTGTATCCTTGAGTGATTCCGTAATGGAAGCAATTTGTAGCGCGAGATGCAACTCACACTTTAGGCGGTGAGATTGGTCGGGAAGGAATTTAATTGACGATGTGGGCAGTGAGCAGTGGGTAGACCGGGTACTGGGTAGGCACTTGCACTGGCGGTAGGTACCACTACTTATCCGCCGATCAACAGCCTTTTTTCTCTCGTCTCTCTCTCCCCACTTCATTCAAGATCCACAAGTATCGTTTTTACTCTTATATTGTGGTTTATTGACGACATTTTTGCTTTTTTGTTGCACAGCGATGCTTTAACTTACCATTTGAAGTAATAACATGTTTCATTTACGTGTTTAATTTATCTGAAATAAAAAAAATTGTTTTTCCTATTTTTTTAAATGCTTTTATGAATTATTTTTATAGGTACCTCACAAAATTGACTCATGTTCAATAATCGTCCAATCAAAAACAAACTCCTCGACGTTCAAACGGCGGGAATCAAACCCGAAACCTCTAAAAGTCAAATTCATAGATCTTCGTCGAATATAGGACTTTTGGATTATATTGATAGTGGGTATGGGTACCACCACCCTGGGAAGCATTTATTGGATAACCAAAACCCCTGCCATAAGTCACCTCAAGTGGTTCGCTACATTTGGTAGCTTACTCCAAGTCTAGGCGGTGGATTCGTTTGCCCACTTACTCCACGCACCATTCCCGAATATGACATAGGCCGTGAGGGAATTTTTTTCCTCAGGGCCTCCTGTGTAGAGCTAACGTAAAACCAACCAAGCAACAATACTATATATACTAGTTTTTGCCCGTTATTCTTTTATGAACTATTGAATTTTCAGAGACATGTTGACTTATTTTTGACCTTGCATCCAATCCCCCTCACAAATTCGCCCCTTGATCTGACTCCTGTAAGATGGCTTATCAAAAATAATATGCATATTAAAATATAAAGTGTTGAATAAATTATTACGTTAGTAAGGTAATGTTTGTGCACTTCATATAGTTAAGCAGCTAGTTACTTGACAGGCGAGATGATTATAGATGATGATCTTTGCATATTATAAGACAGGGATAAGAACTAAATGACTAAATGCGCAATTACTTATCCGACCAGTTTGAGTTAATTTCATGTTCGATAACTTGCTGAATGCTGGTGTCGAGTCATTGGATCAATAAAAAAAAAATATAATCGATATAATTATGTTCCTACGTGGTGTCGCCAGAGACGCCAATCTGTTAAACTGCGGAGGATTTTATATAATGTGCAGGCAAATCATGTTAAAGATGAGGACACCTCTTAATGTTTTGGTGGCTCTAGCTTTGCGCAGATTTTTTAGAAATCAGATGTAGACTGTGTCCTTCCTCTTGTTTTGAAGGTCAAGTATGCCAAATTTCAACAATCTATACTAACCAGTGGTCGCCCAATGGTCGAAATTCGACCATAATTGTATTGTTTTTTTTTATTGATTTAATGTGTTTTTATGCATAATTTTAAAAAAATATTACCATTCTGCACTCCTTCTCTATATTAACTATAAGTGTGCGAAATTTCATACTCCTCCGTCCGCGCAATTTTCGTAAAAAAGGGTACAAAGTTTTTACTTCACGTTTTAATATGCTGATGATGATGATATTATAAAAGCGAAACTGCGTGTGTTCGTTCGTTACGCTTTCCCGCATAAATCAATAAACCGATTTTAAAAACTCTTTCACCAATGGAAAGCTACATTGTATGCGATTAATATAGGCTGTATATAATGGTAAGCTCTGGCGTTGTGAAATTATAAATATTAATATATTATATTTATTATACGCTTTCTGTCGCTAACAAATGCGAGTTATTGCTAACGTCAGAAAACAAATTGTTGCCGTGGAAACGATCTTGATATTTTATTTCAGGCTTCGTAATTAATATCTATCTACGTAAATAAAAACGAATCTCCGAAATGTTTGTACGCGCGTAACTTCCGAACGAATGCACCAAATTGGATACTTTTAATTTTTACTGCTGGTGAGCCCTGGCATTATGAAATTTAGGTGGCACGCGAGTTGTTTGAAAACTGAATGTACCAGGAATGAATGGATGGAATGCGGGATTGGGCGGGGGGACGGGGTGGGGGGAGGAGGGGATAATTGATAAGTGCAAGCGCTACAGTAATTTCCCTCATAACGGTGCGACCGAATCCACGAGTAAAAGCTAGTATCGGAATAAAACGGTGGACTTTTATAAAAATGAAAATCCACGCAACCTCTTACAGACACCCTTTTTTATAATAACGGATAAAAGACAGATCGATGACTTCTTAGCGTGTCTCGGGATTCCTTTAATTACTTACGGATCACATATTTTCATAATACTTTTTTCTCCGTACATCCGCTTTACATGTTTAAATGATCTTTCTTTTATGATTATTAAATGATTATTAACATGATCGGACGTGATTTAATACATATACGCTTCAGGAATATCATTTCCACCAAAATCAGTCTACTTTGGGGTTTGCTCCGTTCATTCCATCACTTAAAGCTATGCATGGAGTTTGGATCAGACATTCAATTGATTTATTTGTTTACCTTTATTGTGAATCCCTTAAATTTTATTTGCTTATCCAAATGTTAAACGTCTCATTAAACATGAGCAGCCGTAAAAGGTAACTGTTAAACTTAACGAATTGCGGTGAGCGTCGTGATCCACGCTTTTTATCACTTCCCACGACACGCTTTGTGGGCCTAAAAGTTTATAAGTTACTACCCTATACAAATACTCGGAACTGCCGATAAGGATTTCGATCCATTGTAAAATTATTAAGTATCCCCAAACATGTAACAACCCTCTCAACTGCGAGAAACATCCCAGCAGCACGCGAGCTGCGGGGAGCGATTATCTCCCACGGGATAACAGTAATAGGACCATTATATCACGGACTCACCTGGCTGCTAAACTTTACCACCCAGTAAAAAGGCAACTGTCATCCCTTAATTCATCACCAGTGATAGGCGTAAAGTTTACAAGTTGGCAATCTGTTAAATGCGACATTATACCGCGTCGGGATGCGTCCCCGAGATAAAATCTGGCCCACCCGTCTTCGCGGCAACACTACAAACTAAAGGTGCATACCTTTGCAACAGGTAAGAAGGTAGCAAGACAAAGTCGCCTAGTAACAAGGGAAATTTTCTAAAATCCTCACTTTTTACAAGATTTTCGAATGATTTTGGTGTTTTTATGAATTGGCGATCTGCTGGAAGGAGAGTCAGTGGGTTGTGATGAGACCGGGCCACCGCATCGGTAACACACTGGGCGAAACAGCGCTAATAGTCCCAGAGAATAGTAAATCTCTTTGGTTTAGCACTTGTCCCCGGCGTGTGGTCGGGCCCCCGTAGCCCCCCTGATATATGGCCCTTTAATTTGGCCCCCCCTCTCCGACCGCAGATAACAATGGAGCAATGTTCCTGACTTATCGGATCGATGGACCGCGTGACAAACGAATGGTTTCGGCCCTCGGTGACTATTCCTGGGTTCTGACGACGCGGTGGAACTGCCTTCGAATTTTGTGTAAAAGCCGACGCTTTGACATAACTAAAGAAGATTTTATGTTCCAGCTGCGAACTTTTATGTGCCGTATGAATGAAGTTACCCATTTTCAATGCACGTTGAATTTTGTTGAATCACGCTCACAGTTGACATTCAACAAATTGCCATAACCACTGGGCAATAGCTAAAACCAACACACACCAACACAACATCAAACAAACACAAAAGTACTGAAAATGTTTGATGAAAGTAGGTACGTAAGTAATTCTGTATGTGCAAAAAAAGTGTATTCCTAATAACACTATTCAGTGATCGCCACTAAAACGAGTGCATGCAATGTTATTGGAGAAAAAGATAAATAAAATTGGGCCTAAATGAGAGCCTTGAGGTACACCAAAAAAGGAATCACTGTGTAAATGCACGTATCACTGTTATTTCCCAATACCACAAGTAAACAGAAGTATCTTAGTAGTTTTGTACAAACCCTTGAAAACAAGTTGAAGTGACACTAGTTTTGATTGATGAGAAACACATGTAGACTGTCGATACGCACTATCATCATATGTTACTATTTATACCTGATTTTTATATCTATTTGTCAATAACAATATCAAATGAATTTAGCTTGATCGATTGAGTTTATTTGTCGTCTAATTAAAAAACGTTAAGTACATAAAGCTGATTTTAAATGATTTTTTACAAATCCAGTTTAACAATTAATATATACCTTGGAAATACATAAATCAAATATAATAGAATTAAGGAGAACCATTCACGTGATGCAAAATGCCGAAGCTTTGCAAATGGTTAAGAATTTGGCCCCAGCGCGCCTTGGATTTTTCCGACCAGGAGTCGACAACATGTGAACACAACTATTATTTTTTTTTAATTAGAAGCTCTTATCTTCGGATAAATCGATTTATTTTAGAGGGCGTCGAGTCAGGGATGTGGACGGGGGACACCAAAGCCAATCCGAAAATTGAATATCGTGTTTTGTAAGGTTCTCACGATTTCGAGTTATTTTGACTGTTAGAAATTTTCTAAAATTGACATTCTTGCTCGCTCTCTTCAGTGATAGAGTTACAAATGAAGAAAATTTCCCAGTCTGTTTTTTTTTAATGTTATCATTTCGATAAGAAGCTATTCTTACAGAATTATTGTATTATTCAAAATCAGTGTACACAATTTTGAAATAGGTATTCCATTTAGCACTGTGTCCCATCAGAAATTTTTCAAAATCTAAAATTTTTTAACAAGACAATCGAAGAAATGTGTATACGATATTTTAATACGAATGATGGGTGGTTTTTAATAACTTAAGCTTTTAATATCTTTAAATATCAATTTGGCAGGCGGGTATGGGTACCGCCGCCCGGGAACCTTTTGTTGGATAACCAACACCTCTGCAATAGGTCACCCAAGTGGTTCACAACGTTTGGCGGCCTAGCAAGGTTGCCCGGGTTCATTGGGTCAGGTTTGTCCAGATCTTGGCGGCGGATGTGTCTGCACACCAACAGCGTGGCAGATTGGGAAAGTGGTTGAGGGAGATATTTTGACCACTCCAGCAGAGCTCTCTCGGAACATTGTCTTGCACCGCAGTGGAAAGGAGGGATTCATTCGTCCGTCACCCCTGGACACACTGACCCCCAGATTCCTACCCATCCCTCATAATCTTTTCCTTCCCAGAACTTCCCCTCCTTCCTTCTCCTAAATAGGTCCTCCAAACAGCATCCCCAAAGATGACGTAGGCCCTGAGTGGAATTATTTTGTTAGGACCTCCTGTGGTCCAAATGTATGGAGCTTATGTAAAAAAAAAGAATTTATTGATTTTTTTGTTTTTTACATAAGCTCATAATTTGGTAAACCAAATTTCAAAGTTTTAATACTCAAATTTTGTGAAAGTCCTATTGAAGTTCTGTTATTATGAGAATCCCGGTTTATGGTGAAATAATAACGGAACTCTAATAAAACTTTCACTGAACTTGAATTTCAATGTTAAAATTTGATGAAAAGGGTAAAATCATTGCTTTTAATCAAAATCAATTTAATAACGTTACCTTAGAACGTTGTACTCCTTACTAAGGTCTCATTTTGTCAGATTATTACAAAAAATACCTGAATATACATAATATAATGAATTAAAAAGAATAGTTTGCATTATTGCCGATATTGGGTGACTGAAAAAAACTAAAATCTTATATTTTGATGGCACGACATCCCCTCAACGGCATTTATTGTGCAAGTTTTTAAATTGTTTTCAGGCTTTTGAGGAATAGAAAAATTAAATGCCGACCCCTGCCCCGGGACTGGGTCCCCTCGGCGGGCGGGCCCTACAAATATTTACGTCACACCTCACTCGTTTGTCATGTTTTTTATTCAAACCCCGATTCCTTTCTTTCCTTTGCCCGCCAACGCAGACCGCCCTTATTCAACTATCCATTACAAATATTATGAAATGTAAGTCAAAACGATCTTCTATTTAATAAACCGCCCTTTTTGTGTGCGGTTTTGCAATGGATGGCCAATTCTGCGGTGAGATTTTTATCTGTCATTGTGAAACAATGGTGATGCATATTGAAAAGTTTTCATTTAGTAGCTAATAATAATAATGTATGAAAACATCTCATGAAAGGCACTTTAAAACCCATGAATTATCTGAACTGAAGCAAAATTTCCGAAAAAATGTGTATTATTCTAAGAATTTCAGAATGCGTGGTAAACTGTTATTATTGAAAAAATCTCTAAACATCATATCTGCAAAATGGTTGAAAAAGAAATGGAGAAAGATTTTAAATATGTACTACTTGCCTACCTTCTTCCGCGGACTAGTTTAAATTATATCTATTTTTAACTATACTATTATTACCATCGTTTTTAGCCAACATTTTCCATTACGCATTTTTTTTTCTTATATGAATACCGCACAAGAGTCCCAACTGCTCACGTCTGGAGCCAGTGAGAATATGGCATCCCCAATTGGGGTATGTTGTGAGGCTGAAGGTAGTGGGGAGGAGAAGGAGGTAGGGAAGAGGAAGGTGGGGGGAATACCTGGCTATTCAGATCTGGTCACTAAACACGGCTAAAGCCATTTCAAGCAACGTTTCAATTCTGAAAGGTGGTCTTACACCAAAGCGATACTGATACTATCTTCTGCCCTGATGATGGACTAAAGAATGGCTAAAGAAGAATAATGCGCAACACGACATAATACCCCAAAAATAAATCATGATAATAATTTTAGCCGTGAAAATCTCAAAAAGTCATATCTTCACTATCATTGTTTAGTTTTATTGGAAGATCGTTTTATATTTATGTTCAATAACAGTTTTTATTTTATTTTATTTCATTGTTATTAGGTACTTGTTTCAATCCTTTTAGTTTAATTTACCATGTGGTTGCACCTTTGTAGCAGAATTTACTCAGTGTAAAAACGCAACCATAAATACTCAATTACCAAATAATGCAAATCACTGTTTATCTTATATACCTTTTCCATGGTTTTGTCAACATTACAAATAACGCTACTATTTACGCTATTCTTCCTTCTTCTCTACGAAAATTATTAATGAAAACAAACCACCTTACTAAAAATAGAGTCAAACGTCACTAGAATATTATTGTATTTATCAAATTATATCAGAGTTTTATCTGTCATGCATATAAGCCCATCGGCGTCAATCATCTTGGATTACAAAGATTTCTCATCACGAGATCCATAGGCAAATCGATGACGCTGTTGCAAACATTTATTGATTTGTCTTTCTGAGGAGGAAAGTTTTCAGATTAGCTCTGCATTTTGTTGTGTTACCAGTGTTTGTTTATGTGGTTAGTCTATTTCAATTCAAGCAAGGTCTACTCACGGGCAATGGTAACTGACTGTCTAGCAAATATAATTATCGTGAAATCACCGTTAAGATTCCCGCACTTCATTATGCAATACTAAAACCGGCACTTATTTACACCATTTCCTGGAATTCTCACAGATGAAAATGCGCTAATTTCAGTAAACGTGCTAATTATTTGGCAACACAACACGGTCTCACTACACATGGCTCTCGCAGACGGACTGAAATTGGACTACAAAGCTGATTTCGGTTTTCCGATGTTTGTGCAAATTCAAAATTGAGGTGATAAATCAAAAAGTCTATTTGATATTCAGCGGAGTTTTTACCGAAATGCTTTTGATCTGTAATCTGAAATGTGAACTCGTGATATCCAAATGATCTTGCAGAATATTATGCTATTCTTAATGCATTCTCAATTTGAGAGGCGGCTAATAGCTAATAGCCACGGGAATTGGATAACCAACACCCATGCCATAGGTCACCCCAAGTGTTTGCTTTGTTTGTCAACTTAACAGAACAAAGATGCCTGGAGGCATGGGGTTAGTTATCTAGGTCTTGGCGATACATGCTTTTGCTTACCCACTGAATGGCGGGCCGGATTTTTTTTAACATTAATGCCGCGCAGGAGGCCCCGAGGAAAATAATTTCTCTCAGGGTCTATGCCATCTGAGATGCCGTATGGAGAGTAATAGGCTCTTTGAGGAGATGAAGGAATGAATATTGGTCTTGAAGAGACCAATGTTGTAGAAAGGAAGAAACACAGAGGCCAGGCTGTTGAACTCTGAAGAAGCTGGAGAACGAATCGAAGAAGTGACCCGTTCTCATGTGACAAATGTAAATATGTAGGGCGCGCGTTTGACGTGTTTCCCGACTATGCACCGGTGCCGAAGGGATCAATGACGCTAGTTCCTCAGAGTATCTTCCGTTGAAACACCGGTAGAACAAGGATAGCTTTCCCACCCCAGAATTTTGGAGCTCGGGACCAGAGGTGGCAAATTCAACCGTGGAGGCGCACTTACGATCTGTACAGGGTTAGCAGTTGTATACTATTAAAGTATCTGCGAGCCCTGTAAAGTATGCCTAGTTTTGGGAGGCTGATTTGGCTTCGAGGGAGCCCCATACCTGAGCTGGTCATTTACAGTTACACCAAGCATATCAGTGGAGGGCCTTTTCGGAAAATTGCTTCCATTTGAGGAGACAAAATTTTTAATTCGATCCCTTTTAAGACGTAATCAATCGTTTTGGGAGAGACTGGTTGAGGGAGACCTTTTTGACCTTTCAGACGAACTCTCACGACCCATCCACCTCGCACCGCATTGGGAGAGATGGATTCATACGTTCGTCACTCCTGAACTGACCCTCGGATTCCCACCCACCCCTCATATATTTTTCCTTCTCAGGACTTCCTCTCCTTCATTCCCTAAAAATACCCTTCACACAAAGATGACATAAGCCCTGAGGGAAAATATTTTTCTCTGAGTCTACAGTATGAAGCTAATATTAAAAACATTATTTTTTAAGTTGTGGTAGTGCTGCAGTAACAAGGGATCTCAAAAATAACTTAGAAGACATGCGATATTAATTGCAGTTCATTTGTGATAAGCTGATATTCCTATAAATAGAAAAAAAAATAACACGACGTAAATACTACATACCAAAATGATACCATCGCGATTTTCTCCATTTTCATTGCGGGGAACCAAACGTGAACATGCCCTCATATCTATAATTCAACAAACATTGTTATCTTGAATTCAATTGATAATAATAATTTTATAAAAGTAGGTATTATTAATAGATTTGTCGTACGATAATATCCGGCGTTGTATTTTCATAACCTTAATTACAATGGGATTTATTTATCAGGTGCAGGTGATTAGGGCGTGCCGTGTGCCGTGCGCCGATTACCGCTCGATTACCACTCAATTATTTTATCTTTGATTTAAATCATTCCCAGTTTATTATAGATTATAGATAACACAAAGATTTTGATGTACTTTTCCCAATGATTGTTAATGCTTACGGGCCTGAACTAAAACTGATGGTGAGAGTCAGTGCATCCAGTTGTGACGGGTGTCTGAATCCATCCCTCCGACTGCGGCGCAAGGCGATGGTTCGAGAGAGTCCAGCTGGAGAGGTCGAAAAGTCTCCATCAACCAGCATCTCCCGATCCAGCAGTAGGTGGGCAAATGCAACAAGACCTACCCATCCTCACCCTGTGAACCCGGGCACATCTACTAAGTCACCAAACTTAGTAACCAAAGTAACCAAACTAAGTAACCTACTAAGTAACCAAACTAAGTAACCAAACTTAGCGAACCACTTTGGGTGACCTAAGACAGGGGTTATTCAATAAATGTTTAACCGGGTGGCGCTGCCCATACCCGCCATTCATATTAATTTATTTTTGAACTTACTTGTTATTGCAGCGCTACCACATTTTTTTTAAATGGGAGTGTTAACAATATTATTATTTATTACATGTTTTTGACAAAATACAGGAAATAACATAAAATATAAGAAACAAAATATAGGTTACATAAAATATAAGAGTTGACATAAAGCAGGTCACATAGAAAGTAAGTTATGAAAATAAATATAGTTTATGAAGCAGGTAGAAATAGTTGGCACATTCGTCCTTAGAAATTTGCCGAATTGTCAAATACATCCATTTTGTTTAAATATTTGTTACCAAGACTATGTAAACGCTGTATTGGAGAATGCAAACTGTAGTTGGACGTTGGAATGAGATGAATGTATATAAAATGTTAGTATTTGTCTAGTCGTTCGTGTAGGTACATGAAGATTTATTAATCAATTAATTCAATTTGGGAGGCGGGAATGGGTACCGCCGCCCCGGGAACCTTTATTGGATAACCAACACCTCTGCCATAGGTCACCCCATGTGATTCGCTACGTTTGTTGATTTAGCAGGGGTGCCCGGGTTCATGGGGTAAGGTTTGTCTAGGTCTTGGAGGCGGATGACTAGGACACACCGAACACCAGATTCCAACCCACCCCTTAAACCCTTTTCCTTCCCAGAATTTTCCTCCATTTCCTTTCCTTAAAAAAACCCTTCACACAGCATCCCCAAATATGACATATGCCCTGATGGAGATTATTTTCCTTGGGACCTCCTGTGTAGAGCTCATGTAAAAAAAAATTGCAGGAGTTCACCACAATCGAATTAAGAGTTTAAAAAGGTTAGGTTGTTTATTTTTCGATGTTATTGTAATTAGTATGTAGTATGTTCAAGCAAGAATTTTGTTCGCAGTTTGTTTTGCATTGATCCATTTGGAAGAGCAAATGGAGCGCGCAGACACATTATATTGAATCTTATTTAGCAAACCCGGATTTATGCGGGAATAATGCATCCACGTGATCCCTTCATACACTAGACACTAGACGAATCAATTAATTAATATTTTTTATTAATTTAATTATTATTATTATTGCAGCGTCCTGACGGCCTCCGTGGTCGAGGAGAAGGCTTTCGATTGGCAATCGCGGGTTCAAATCCACGTGCGCAAATAAATTTTATTTGATTAATTTGTTTAATTTCCAAATAATTAATTAAAAATAATATAAATTATATCTGGAGCACGTTCCAGAGTAAAAAAATACTCTCAGTATCCCCTGGTATAAGACTACCATTCAGAACTGAAACGTAGCTTAAAATGGCTTTACACGTATTTGGTGACAAGATCTGAATAGCCTCAGAACATACTACAATTGGTGATGCCGTAGTCTGGCTCCAGGTGGGAGCAGTTGGGACTCTTGTGCGATTTACATATAAAAATAAAGAATTTAATAAAAAACACCTGGAAAAACAAAAAATCTTAATATTTACACTAATCTTAGGTCTAGTACAACCTTCAAGAGCTGTAAACGCCAAAGGCTTATACTTTTATAGCACCAAAACAAAATATAATCCATTTTGTAAATCTTATTTGTTTTCACCGGGCGATATCAAATAGGCCGACGCGCGCAGACCTCACTCCCCAGTCTTCAGACCTCATCTGTGGTTATCTAATTGTTTTACAGTCGCCTGATAAAAGAGCCTCCGCCGATAGACAGGCCGCGAGCCGACAGATTAGAAGACGAGGACCAACACCGACCACCGTCAGTATCGCCACGGTTTGTTGAAGATCCCGACCACTTCGGCCACACATTTATATGACCCGTAATATTATTTATTTAATGCCCGATGCCGACCCATATTTAGAATGATAATAATCCAAAGGCATTAAAACCCTCTTAAAGAATTTTTTGCGTTATTTATGACTCCTTAAATATTGACTAATGCAGCGATATTTTTAGGATTCAGAAAGAAATCGCATTTAAATCAATAGAAACAACCACAAAAAATCACCTTTTCAAACACAGCAAACTTATTTTGTGACAACGTTTTAATTAAAAATTAATAGATTACTTATAGTTCAAATAACCGACATGTTTCGTAAGCAATGCTTACTTCGTCAGGGTTTTTTAAAAAACTAATTACTACAATAGACAAGGACTTAAAGGTGTCAAATGAAATAAGGATAAACGAGGTGTTTAAACAAAAATAGTTTCTCGGAGTTTGCCAATCATTTATTGGAGATGAATCACACTTTTAACTTTAATAATTGAATTAAGTTTTACTACATTATAATTTTAATGGTATTCATTTAGACAAATTAGAAATCTTAGAAATTAGAAAGAGCGTAAATATGAATTTAAATATTATAAATAACCAAAAATATTTTTAAACCACCCATTATGAAACTTGTTTCCTTTGTAAATTGTACCCTATTACCTCCCCCTTCCCACACCCACCTTTCCAGTGACACCTTTAAGTCTTTGTTTATTGTTATAATTAGTTTTAAAATAACCGTGATGAAGAAAGCATTGCTTACAACAAAAAGTTTTACAAGAACTAGAGAGCAGAGCTACTTCTAATAGATACGTACGAATAGAGTTAACACCTCTGAGATGATGCTGATAGAATATCTATAAAATATCATAACTTTTTTACAACGAATCGGATTACATTATAAAAACAAAAAATATGCTTTCCATAAATTGAAGCTTTTCCTACCGTTTCCAATAACTTGAATTAAAATAAAATTGTTGGTTACTTGATAAAAAATAAAAGCGTAAACTGCCAAAAAAATGTATTTTTTCATTAGAAAATATGAACGCACGTAAGAAACAACTTTTGAAAAATACACTAGGATTAATTTTTTTCCTTTCTTTTAAAATTATTCGCAAAATAAATAAAAACCACTTTTGTGCTTGAAAGCGTGACCTCTAGACACCGTTTGCCAAGCATTTTGTGTATCTATTACCTATATTCGTGGCGCTATAAGGCACATTAAGGGTATCCAATAGTCCAGGGAAAAATCGAAGTCGGAATTCACGCCCTTTGTGGGAGGAGTTTAAAAATATTTGAGAAAAAGCTTTTGGAACGGTTGAAAAAGGTATTTGAGAATTTTTTTTACAGGTTGATTTCGTAAAGGCCTAAAAATAACATTAACTCCTTTTTTACACATTGTTTATTGTAATAACAAGGAAATTTAAAATTAATTTCACGGAACCGAGCGACGTGGAGTCACACGTCTGTTCCCTGCTCCGGCCAGTGCGGTTCTGAATGGAAGTGGGGTGTGGCAAGCCAGTAGTCCTTCGGTGAACGACATAAGGGTCACTTTGAAAATCCACATTCGTCGGCTGCCAGCCGTATCGTGAAATAACAACGCAAATATGCATATTTTATTTTATTTTGTAAATATCGGGCGTAAATATCAATTTTTTTGCAATTATCATAAAAGAAACTAAATTTACTACAATAAGCAATAAAATCATATTCGAAAAGATGTTCATAAGTAGGAGAGTTTGCACTTGAAAGTGTTTTTTTATAGACCTGTTACTTTATTTTTTTCTAGGCTTATTAAAAGACTTATAAAAAAAATGACCGATATTTTTAAGGGCCAAGATATGTTCTACACGCATTATTTAATTGAAACATCTATAATATTTCTAAGCGAACAAATTTTCAAAACAAAAACACATGATTTTGTGTGATTTTGCATTATTTACTATGGCTTCATCTTAAGAACGCAATCTTAATCTTGTCTTTTCATAGATAGGCTGTTTATGCACAAAGTTCTATTTTGTATCTTGTAATGGAAATCTATCAGTAGAAATGGATTATTTTTAACGTACGTTAAATTTATTATAAATCGAATAGCATGTTAACACAAAAACGACAAGTTATGTTTTGCCTTAGCCCAGGAAGAGGTGTAGCGGCACCGATGGCTGTTTGTTCAAACTTTTACAATCCTATTATGGTTTATGATATTTCACTTTAATTTTACAACCTGGCCTGGTTATAAACAAAAAATTTAGAACATTTTAATCATCATAAAGCCGGTCAATTAGGAAAGGTTCCGATAGCCAAATAGAATTATACCAACGACTTCTCTGAATCTATTCCCGCTTTAAAGGGTAATATTGTTTATATCTAGCGCTAAATAAACGTAATTATCAACTAATAAAATTTATCGCAGCTTTTATATCTGTTTGTATTATTAGTTATAATGCTGATTTGTTTATTTTCCCTCGGAGTGAATGACTTTGATAAAATTTATCTCCATGCTGTAATAAAAGCGATGTTCTTTTAGCCATGTTTCTTTTCTCTCGTTTAAATGATGATGTCAGTCACAAAACGATGCAAAAATAAATGGCGGAACATCTCACGACAGTAATTATTATTATGTAAATTTATGAACAGGACTACAAGGATTCGATTATTTGAACAGGCGTCTGATAATGGAATGGTGATCGATGTCGCGAGGAATGAGTCAATAAAGCGTAACTCAGTTCTGAATTGCGTTGTAATTTCATATTTATCACGGAGGCGACGCTAAATGCGGAGAAAGCTACCAACTGGTGGAGATCAACGCGCGGGACTCGAGCGGCAAACCCGAGAAAAGCGTCGTAAATGTCAACCCGAGATTATTGCCGCGAAATGAGCGCGGAGTATTCAAACACGCCTATTCGTTTAACCCGTTACATATTCTTTAAAATTAATTTATTTTGGTACAAACCACATCACTAGGCTGAGCCTATTCCGGGGTGGCAGAAATTTAATGTAATTTTAATGTTTTAAAGGAAATGAAAGCAAAGAAATAAAAAATAGAAAAATTGCGAGAAAAAAAGAAAGAGAAAAATTGAAAAGACGTGAAAGAAAGAATAAAAAGAAATGAGAAGACAAGAGAAAAATACAGGTGTGGAATTTGTTGTTATGTAGAAGTTATCTGTCTTCTGGCTATTCATGTATTAATTTTGTGTTCTAGATTAACATTTTTTGACTTTTTCATTTAAATTTTTAAAATTACAGCCAGGTAATGGTAATGTCTTTGTTCATGGGTAGTATTTGTCTTCAGAATCGTGTTCATTGGCTAGGTTTTGTTTCGTAAATGCCTTGAGTAGTATTATGGTTTAGTTTGTCTTTTGGTAAACAAACAGATACAATTTTGATGTATAGTTGCCGTAGATCGAAGTTATTAAATAACTGTACAGTCATAACCTAACCCAACCTAACCTCCTTTAAGAGAGCGATCAACGCAAGAAGAAAACCGGGTTGTTCGGTTCGTTCAACTTCAAAATAATATGGTATTTCATCTTTATTTTATTACACAAAAGTTTTATTATGCAAATTACGCTCTGAGTTACAAAATGTGATCACCTGAAAAGGAATGTAGCTTCCAGACACTACTTCACAAGAGTAAGTGCACGGCGTGGTTGGATTCACAATGCAATGCGCCTGTTACATTGTAAAGGACGCAGGTCAATTGAGTCAAATTTGGTTTGAATATGAAACACAATCGCTGGGCCCAGTTCCCTTAACCTACTGCCCCGTTGGTTGGTGGCTGGTGAATGTAAGACCGCATACTGACCATACATATTGTATCGCATTACTTCATTATTCTCGGCTGATAAGATAAATATCAAAGATCATTTTTCTTTAAACTTAGAAGGCGTGACAGCGACCCCAGGTGACGATACTTCACTAAAACTGCGACATAAATTAACAGTCTTAATAACAAACGAACAAATTATTCATGATCAAGTTAATAATAAAATCAACATAGTAAATACCTACACGTTCCTCAATAACTACTTTTAAAGTACCTTAAGCACTCTTCTGTTTTACAATTATTATACTATGTAAACTTATTAACTCCTTTGTACAATTTTCATGACAACGAAACTACATACCTATGTACATATTAAACCTGCTTGTATCCTTGATGTACAGTTCATAATGTTATATACTTCATGCTTACAATTATACTCCTGAATAACGTGTGTAACTTTAATAATGTGATTCTGTAAAAGCCTTCAAGGCGTGTATAAATAAATAAAACAAAACAAAATAATTATTTTACACTTTTATAATTTTTACAGTGGTGTTTTAATTAAATATCACCTCAAACATTCACTAAACCATAAAATAACTATAAACCATTGTTAAAATTACCTTAAAAGCACTATCCCATTCGCCTCATATTTAATGAGGATTTATGAAACAAGTGATAATTGGTATTTACACATTTACGAATGTTGTGAACTGTAAAAAGGTTCAGACTTGTGAGAAAAACTGCGAAAATAAAATGAAAATAGAATAGACACAGAACACAAATTTAGCCAATACTGTTGCGAGAGCATAAGATCGCTTATGTTCCTATGAAAATGTTGTTTTCAATTCTATTAATTTTCATGAGTGTGATTTTCTAAATAGATGAGTTTTATCATTAGAGTAATAAAATTGGTAATTGTATAGCGCGTTTTTGTCAAAAATCACCTCAAGGACGCTTAAAATATGCGTACCTTACTTTGATAGGCGGTATATGGGTATCGCCGTCCCGGGAACCATTCAAAACATAATGAATACCTCTGCCTAAGTGGCTCGGTTTGGTTACTTAGCAGGGATTCCCGGGTGCATGGGGTGAGGTTTGTCCAAATCTTGGCGAAAGATACGTCTGTTCAAATGCGTGGTGGGCCAGATCAGGAGAGGCCGACTGAGGCAAACCCTTTCACCTCTCCAGCAGGACTATCGACCCATCGCCTTATACCGCAGTGGAAGGGATGGACTCATCCGTCCGTCACTCCTGGACATGCTGTCCCCCAGATTTGTACCTACCACTCATAACTTTTCCCTTCCAGAAACTCCACTACTTCATTTCCTTAAGGCGGCGCTATTCGGCTGAAAAAGAAGAAGATGGAGAGATGTGTAATTACGAATGTTGGACAGAGCGCGCCAATTTTTTAAGTGATGAAATCGCAGCGAAAATGGCGAAAAAGCTTAATAAAACATGACTCGTTTAAAATAAAGCAAAAATCTCGTGGAACGTATCTTAAGTATCATTTAAAGAAACATTGTGAATTTTTTCACAAATATAACTTGTAAAATAATAGAAATAGACTTGTTTTAAATAATTTTCCGAGCATACTTTGCGATTTTTTTCTATCGAGGGAATTTCATATAATTTGCGTTTCGGCGTGAGAAGTACCTAGATATTATCTTCAAAAATAACATATATTTTTTGAAGAGCTTAAAAACTTCAAATGTTTAAGATATGTAAGAAATCGGTCGAAATTCGAATAGTGGACCCTTAAAAGCTCCACACAGGACGTCACCTTTAGAGACGTCCTGTGTGGAGCTAATTAAATAATAATAATAAATACAATGTAAAAAGGTTGTATTATTTTTCACATAAAGCTACCCTTGTGCGTATGTAACGAGAGTTTCATAGCCTCAAATTAAATCCATTTTTACCAGGGCGGCATAAAGATAAGGAGTGAAATCGATTAACAGATTCCAATCGTTTCTCCTTCGGCGCTAAAACCAGCATCGGGCACTTATCCCCGACGCGCGACGTGTAGCGGAGTGTTGAGAACACTGATTAAGCTCAGTTACTTCACAAACGACCGTTAACGTGATAAAATCCTATAGCTGTTTCATTATGTTAGGTGAGCGGAGAATCGACATCCTTCACTCAGTCGTCTCGGATTCCTTGATTGCCGGAGCAAGACTGACTTATCTTGTTATAAAGCTGAAGATACCACAATAAAGAGGAAATAACCAGACAAAATCGGAAATATGTCATTTTTAAATCAAATTTTGGACGTACTGACTCTTCCATAAAAAATTATAAATTGATTTCGAAAGTCTGTTCTTTTTTCATTTTAAATTTAAGAGAGGGGTTTTGGTAATTGTGATTCTGAACACTCCTGTCTATCCGAAAATTTGACTAAAAGCAGAGTACCTACTTAAGTCGCCGCATCGCGAATTTCTACTGATTTATTATATATCTCCCTTAAGCATTTTAAGTTTTTAAGCTCAAAAAAAATATATGTTATTTTTTAAGATAATATCTGGACGTTCCCCACGCCGAAACGTAAATTATATGAAATTCCCTTGATAGAAAAAAATCACAAAGTATGCTCCAAAAGTTATTGTAAACACGTTCATTTCACTTATTTTAGAAGTTATATGTATGAAAAAATTCACAGTCTTTCTTTAAATGCTATTTTAGATGTTCACCACGAGATTTTTGCTCTATTTGAAACGAATTGTGTTTTATTAAACATTGTCACAATTTTCACTCCAATTTTATCGCTTTAAATATTAGCGTGCTCTCTCCAACATTCGTAATTACATATCCCTCCATCTTTTTCTTTTTGAGCGGGTATACGGCACCTTAACTAGAAAGTATAATACAGCATACCTACTTAATATTACATCGGCCTTACAAATCTTGAAATTAAGGTTATAATATTATTGGTAGATAGGTAGGTACTGCAACACTTATAGCTTCAAGAAAAATTAAGGCTTCAAATTTCGCCGGAGGAATCGGCCTGTGTGTATATAGAGACGTTGGCTTTCTTATATTTCCTAATCTTCTTGTGTTTGCTGACGTGTCGACAATCTTTTGAATCGTTTGTTAGCGGTTAGCGGTAGACAATGAATTATTTACCTTCTTAGAGTTGTGGAGGTAATTCAATTTATACATATTTAAGGCAAATTGATGCTAAATCTCAGATAACCCCTCGTTGAAAATAACATTAATAAGAGTGGTCACGTTCACGAGAGCCGGCAGCAGTTTGCTCCGAGTACAGTGAGGGGACCGGACTACGAACTGCGGAGTGGATGCTCTCTGTGTGTGTCGATGCGGGCTACGGCGACTGGGGCAGCGGGTTCACATTAAGCAAATATTAATCTGTTTCCTAATAAGACAATGCGAGCCCCGCCATTGTTCTGCGACCCGGGCTCCGCTGGACGCAATTCACTGCTTCCAGGGCCGCAGTGGGGAGAGCTAACACCTGCCTTAGCAATAAATCTAGTAATCAAATGAAACAATGTTAGCTTTGTTTTAAAACACCATTTTTTGTTAAATTAACGCCGACAGGCCTCAGAACAACCGTTCTTTCCTCCATAATTCTTTTGTAAAAATAAGTTAATATATTTTGCCCTGAGGAAGGAATGGTTGTTTCTAAACCGGTCGATGTTAATTTAAAAAAATATATGGAGATTTAAAACAAAGTTATATTGTTTCATTTAGTTATTATGGATAACCACAAAGTAATACTACATTCGATAAAATTGATCTAACGTTGACTTGGAAATTTTAGAAACCTCTTTTATCGAAGGTTGTCTATTATCGGGCCGATCTTCATGCAGAAGACTGCAACAGGTGTTTACAGGTTGCAGTCTGTTTAGCTAGCTAGTCTGTTCTCTAGCTGTTTAGCTGTATACAGTTACTCTAGCTAGATAGCTGTTTAGCTAGAGTAACTGTATATTGTTTCTAAGTAATGAAGTACATCGTCGTTCGTAAAACATAATCTACTAAATGAAAAAATATATATATATATTTAATCCTATAATAGTACAAATTCACTGATGAGTCAGCTATTGCAAGCTATTAAGAACCAGTAACATTTATTATAAATTTCGTGCAGGACGATGGCTGTATTCTAAGAGAGAGATGACTTAAAAATAATAGACGATTGCTTAAAAACTCCCTATCTAGACAAACCTCACCCCATGAATCGGCCACCCCTGTCAAGTCACGAAACGTAGCAAACCTCTTGGAATGTCCCCTGGCAGGGGTATTATTAATCCAATAAATGGTTCCTGGGCGGCGGTACTCACACCCACCTCCCAAATATCTATATATTTACCTATTTTCTTTTAATTGTTTTTGTGTTTAATTCGTAGAACTCTATTTAATTAAGAATATATTTAATTACAATTAAATTTCATAGTTTTATTATCAAGTTATGCAAGTATTTTAGTATGTATTTTAGTTACTTCAAAAAAAAATTCATTAAATATATTTTTTAAAAAATTTAAAAAAATAAACATGTTAAAAAAATAAATACCCATTTTCTAAAAAAGCAATACAAGATTTGCCTTAATCCTTCAAAACATATTTTCCAAGAAGTTCCAATGAAGTATTATACTTTAATAATTTTTTTTCAAATTTTATCAAAAACAAATGCTTTTTAGAAACTAGGTAATATTACTTTTCAAATATTTTTTGAACTTCGCAAATACTTTTGAATGATCACTTATAGGTAAGAACTGTCTTAAATTAATAAGTTGGAGAAACAAGGCACATTAGGTGCAACTCAAGAAATAACCCCTCGGTTCGACCGCCCGTGTGCGTCGTATGCATTACACATTGTGAGGCGGCGCCCCTGCTGCTATTCCAGCCAAGTACTTGCCTTAAACCTGCGCCGTATTTAAATGGCCGATCCATTTATGGCCCGGCTCCTTATCTATTATAGAGAATAAATATGATACAAGATTGGAACTTTTGTACCGAGTAGAGCTTTAAACAACCTTGGGGAAATTCATATTGCAAGCTCCGGAGTGAACGCTCGTGATACCGCGTTTATTGTGCATAACGTTTTCAGTTTTATTTCAATCGACGCCCGCTTGAAAATTACTGCTTTGGGGAATTACGTGTAACGAGAAATGCTGATTCATACCCTCAAGAGAAAAAAATAACATCACTGATTTCCTAGTGTTTTTCTCAAGAATTCTACAAAATCTATACCTTCACGAGTACGTTAATTTTTGGAGTAAAAAATACTATCACAGCGTTTTCGACACTTTGAATGGGCAATTCAAATCTTCGTAACTCTTGATAGAAATGATATTGCGAGTTAAAGATAGATAGGTTGACTTAGAAAGCTCTCAAAAACAAGAAGGAGAGATATTTAAATACAAATGTCAGAGAGAGTACGTTAACTTTAAAAACGATAAAATTTCAGCGAAATGCGACACGTTTAAAATAGCGCAAAAATCGTGTGTATAATAATTTTCAGAGCACATTTTTCGTTTTTTTTTTGTGTCAAGGGAATTTCATATAATAACCGTTTCGGCGTGGAAAATGTACAGATATTGTCTTAAAAAATAACGTATATTTTTTTAGAAACTTAAAAAATTAAAGTGCTCAAGAGAAAGAAATTCGTTATAAAATTGTAGAAATTCGGAATGCCGCGGCTTAAAAACTCCCTATTTAAAAATCTTTACAAAATCGTAACAACAGAGCTCACCGTTCGAGAACTTTTGTTGCTTCTATAAACAGGTGCTTTTTAGACTGTTTAGATGTTGATAAGATGCTAACGTAAATCAAACGTAAGCCCCGTAAATAAAAATGAGTTATTATACCAACCTGAGTAAACAATTATACGTCTTTGTATGTTGAGTAAAGACAGGCTTCCTAGATGGCTAACCTCTGAGAGCTCCGTTGTTAATTATAACCTGCGCCTTTTTCTTCTAAAGGACACGGCAGGACAGCACGATGATCTCACGTAATCCACGATTATAAAAGCCCACGGAATGCATTAAAATCTCGTATTTTGCAAATGCCCCTCGCCATATTTGCTTTTGCACAATTTCAGACAGCAAAACCTTAAATTATCTTTACTACATTTTAACCCAAGAATATCCCACCTTGCACGTTATACAATATTCAATCTGCAATTTCTTTCTATAGACACATAATTACATAATACAGACTTACAGCCTTCTTGTATATTGAGTTCAGTAGAACGAAAGTTGCGATTGGACGAAAATCGCGGAGCTTTGAAAGCTATCATTACAATAATCGTGATTAAAGTTTTATCTTGGAACTTGCGAGATGTGAAATTATTGCGTTGTCGTCACTCGTCACCGTCTTAAGAAGTTTAATGGAAAGCATTTTATCCTGGAAACCACGCTATAAAAATAAATATCATCGGATTATGTTATGAAAACACTTAAAACTCGCAAATGGCCGGAGGTGCGCCGGCGCACAGGCAAAAATTTTTAATTATTTTTATTTTTAAATGCGATTTTAACCCTTATGCACAAAGAAACTGTATGAAGGACAAGGTCAGAATCGCTTGGGCCATTCTCGGGTTTGACGTAAAAGGTACCCGAAATGCGCCTAGCCACTCGGAATAATTTGTATTAAATTATCAATGGCGTCGGACCGTCATTTCTTGCCGCGATTTGAACTGTCAAACTCAGAGCGTAGTAGGTAGCGAAAAACGTCAAAAAAAACTATCAATTTATCAAATAAACGCAAGTAATGTTGTTTTTAATGCATGGTTTATTGTTCAAGGAATATGTTTCGGTAAATATAATATACGATAGCACAAAATAAACCCGCAAAATATTACGTCAAAGTCAAAACTTTGCTAAATTTACGTGGTTTCCTCCCTGGGATTTGTCTCTTTGATAGCTGCATCTCTCTTATCTATTTAGGTTAATATTTTTATTTCACTGCCGGTTTCGACACATCCGTACCATTAACTAGCGTTTTCAAAACTATCTTAAAATTATTTAAGTTCAGTGAAAATTAAATAATGTTCTTTGGGGGTAATGGGTGGAGATTGGCAGGGGGAGAGTGGGAGGTGACAAAATAAAATAAAAACTTGGTTAGCAATGGTGATTTTCAGGGTTATTCACTAGTTAACTATATTAATTTTAGATTTTTGTTTTGTTCATTTCTAACGTTGCCAAAGAGAATAATTTAAAATATTTATTTTATTAATCTTAATTCTTACATTACATTGATGATGTGCTGTGCCTTTCTCACTAGCAACTTCTGTGTTGAAAGCAAGCTCAGTTTGGTCACCAAAAAAGGTAGTCATATCGAGCAACGTTTCAATTGTGAATGGTGGTCTGTCACCAGAGCAATGCTGACAGCATCGACAACTCTCATCCACCTCTACTGCCCACTCGTAGTGTTACTTTCATCTTCCATCATAAGGTATGAAGCTTTAAAAGAGTCATTGAACTAAGTAGATTTTTTTTCATTAACAGTTACAGGAGGCCCTGAGGAACTACCTACCTACTTAGGAATAGGACCTACCTATCGAAAAAAGGAAGAAGCAATTTTTTTATTGCGTCATAAGACGCATTTGTACCTACCGTTGGTATTATTGTAATAACTCTATGATATTGTTTATGCCTATTTCTATATTATTGTCTTTGCTTGATCCTAACCTCTTAGTGTGAAGCATTTCTTAAAACAATTGTGGTTAATAAATATTTTTTCATTTATAATCGCCTTCTATTTCATCACTACCATACATTAGGGCCCGGTAGTAAGCGCTCAAACGAAGAAGAAAGGGAGATATGTAAAGACGAATGTTAGAGGGAGCGCGCTCCGATAATACTTCAGCGATAATATAAAAACGATAATATTTCAGCGAAAATTGTGAAAATGTTTAAAAACACGACTTGGTTTTTTTTTATATTTTCTTGAGAAACGCATTAAATAGCATTTAAATAAACAGTGTGGATTTCTCCATACATATAACTTGTTAATAACAGAAAAAAAGTATTTGTAAAAATTTTCGGAGCTTACTTTGCGATTTTTTTTCTATTGAGGAAATTTCATATAATAACCGTTTCGGCTTGGCAAATATGGATGCTATCTTAAAAAAATAATATAAATAAAAATAATTTTAGAATCTTAAAAACTTAAAGAGAAATGTTTTCGTTATTTGTTTTTGGGGTGTTATGCCGTGTTGCACTACCTATTTTTTTAGCCAACGTTTTGGACAGCGTTACAGTGTCCATCATCAGGGCAGTTGTGTAATTACCCGGCATAACACCCCAAAAACAAATAACGAAAATACTTTTGGACGTGAAAATTTAAAAACCTGTTCATGAGAAATGTGTTATAAAACGGTAGAGATTCGGAATGCTACGACTTACTGGTACTTGCATGTTAAATACGTCCATGGTTTTCTCAAGAAATGTGTTTGTAAATGCATGTCGAAACCATGTAGTAAATCTAATCGAAATAATAAATACTTCGTTTTGTTTTTCCGAGAACAAAAGTGATTCAGTAACTTTTCTTTCCAAGAACAAAAATAATTCAATTTGTTTATAATTTTAAAAGGCGATTTATTTAGTTTATTCATTCGTCCTTTGCATTGTTCTGTCCGTTCCCAGATCCAATTATTATTTTATTTGTGAATCACCATTTTGACCAGAAGTTGATGGTGAACGCTCCTCGAGTAAGCATTAACATAATTTATTTATGTAGTGGAATTAATTATTGCGGCAGATACATATTATGATAATGGGCACGGAGTCGGACGCCATCTAGCGTGGGAAACGCGAAGCTGACTTCTCTTGAAGGCAAACCGGTTCCGCAGCGACCGATGAGAAAAGTGGAGAAAATGCACACAGGAAATTGCCCTTCTAATAAAACTTTATTAATTTTATCTCAAACTTGCTTAATCTACATAGCAATAATGATAAAGATTGCGAAACTCAACAATCAACCAACATGTTATCAATTTATGAGTACTAGTGGTCGCCCAATAGTCGAAATTCGACCATAATTAATTTAATGAGTAGTGTTTTTTTATGGATTTAACGTATTTTTTATGCATAATTTAAAAAATATATTAGCATTCTGCACTCCTTCTCTGTATAGTCTATAAGTGTGCGAAATTTCATTCGTCCGCGCAATTTTCGTAAAAAGGGGTACAAAGTGTTTGCTTCACGTTTTATCTTTTTTTATGTGAATACCGCACAACAACCCAAACTGCTCCCAATCACCTGGAGCCAGTGAGACTATGGCGTCCCCTATTGTGCGGCTCAAGGTAAATGAGGAGGGAAAAAAAGCTAGGTTAAAGGAAGGTGGGGAAGTGCCTGGCTATTCAGATCTAGTCACCAAACACCGCCAAAGGTATTTCAAGCAACTTTTAAATTCTGACCTGGTCTTACACCAGGGCGATACTGATAATATCTTCCACCCTGGAGCGTGCCGCAAATATACCTCATATTATTTTTAATTATTACTTGCGCACGCAGGTATTTGAAGCCACGCCCTCCGGATCGCTAGTCGAGGGCCTTGCTCCTCGACCACGGAGACCGCCTCTCTAAATTGAATGGTACCTACAAATCTATAAAGCTGTACATATTTATGTATAAATAAGTAAAACTCTTTAACAGAAAGCTCTTACACTGTGAAATTTGCACAGCAACACACAGTTAGCAACTAAAATTCAATCATGAGCTACGAATCTCTGACACATTAATTTAATTTTAGAATGATTGGAAAAGCAATATTGTTTTTTTTCAGTTAAAAAGAGCGTTCAATCTCTGGCGCAGCCGGAAAACTAGTAGTAGATGATTAGGTGATGGTATGCCTACATCTAATTTTCCAATAAGTATGTACCTGTGTATAATATTATGACTGACTTTAGTTGGTTGGGTAATTATTCCACCTAAAAAAAATTAGAGTGTGCAATTCACACGCGATAGAAGTGAAACCTTCAGAAAACTAACGTAGATAAGAGTGAGGAGGCTACGAAGCACCGCAAAGAGGAGACATATAGACTACAAAGCACCGCACAGAGTAGACCGATTATATTATCATCTCATTCTCTCGCAGGCTAAATCCTATAGATGTATGAATTCGTCTATTTTAAGTGTCTCTTTTTTTCGTTTCGTCGAGTTTCAAATCACGACGGTGCTAAAGAAGTTTTCGCTTCAAAAAAATTGTTTCGGGAAGGTAATTTTCCATCTAAAATTCAAAGATTTAGGTACATAGCGATACTGCAAATAATATCTACCGATACATTAATTAACTATTGTGAACAAACCATAATATAATGCTCCATCGAAACCAGAGTCAAGTTAGCTTCTCAGAAGCTGGACGTACGGTTTAGGGCCCACAGACACTACACTTAGTACACAATTACTGACCCTGTACAAATCGCAAGTGCGCCCTACAGTTAAATTTGGCAGCAATCTCTGGGTCAAAAAATCCTTGACTCTGTGCAGAAACGGACGGTCCATTTGATAAATTCCACTATTTTAACAAACCGACTGCAATCTTTAGAGCACAGGCGTCAAGTGAGAGTGCTTTCCTTGTTCTGCCGGTATTTCAATTGAAGATACTCCGATGAATAAACGTCATTGATCCTTTCGTCAATACGGTCGACAATTGTCAGAGCGGGTCGTTTCTACGACTTGTTCTTGAGCTCGATGGCTCGGCTGTTGAACGATTTTCCAGCCCATGCCTTCCTCCCTTCAAAAAGACCATTCACACAGCATCCTTAAAGATAACACAGGCCCTGAGGGAAATTATTTGCCTCGTAGCCTCCATGTGTGGAGTGTAAAAAATATATACGAACAACATTACGATCGTTAGTCACTCGCAATATGAACCTTTTAATTCAAAACCGCATTGCGGATTTTATCAATATTTATGATACGGTCTGCCCTCTGTCTTGCCATATAAAAAAAAAATATTTTTTAAAGGTTCAGTATTGAGATCCACAGCATCCTGCATTATACCTGGGTCATCTCCATAGATAATTCAAAGCAAAATGGCCGCTGCGCGCCGTGCCAAGTGTTACCAACACAACTGTGTTATTATGGAAAACAAAAAGAGAAAGAAACACCATACTTTCCTAAAGGCGCAGATTAAAAAACCAAACGGGCCGGATCGGCTGCCCAATCGGCCCATGCCCCGGCGTTGCCCGTTAACTGCGTGGCGAGTGATTTAACGCGCCCCGGGGCTGCCGGAACGATGACCGAGCCGTGGTCTAATTTATGGCCGATTTTCGGAAACAAACAAAAGTCAAATTGATTTTGAAAGCGAATTAAGAATTACCTTCCATATTTGAAATTCTGTGAAAGGGAATGACTGTACCTACCTAATGTGTATCTAACGTTCAGAGCTCATTTTCATCGAGAGCTTTCAGGTATCCAGATACCTACCGACGACTTTCGTTTGAAAATAATTCTAATTACGACACTCAAACACAATGTTTATTTTTTTGATTTTTCAATTTTTATTAACACAATCTCTTCCTGTTAAATGCCGGGCGTATTTCGAAATCGCGCGGATTTTACCTTTTTTGCTTTGCTGGTCAAATATCCATTATAAAAACAAATGAATTGCTTTTTTGCGATTGTTTTTTGTTTACCAGATAATATATCTTATAATTCATGTATATTACGCTTCGACCAAGTATATCTAGGTCAATGATATTACGTGATAATATTGTGAGAGGTTTTTCTAGAACAGCAAACTATTTTTTTAAAAAAGATTAAAAAATCTTCCATTTTGGAAATAATTGTCAAAAAATATAATCACACATATATAAACTGATTTTATTATTTCTACACAAATCTGAATACATACCCATTATGAAAAAATACAATTCAAAGGAGTTTGCAAATAAATAAAGAGCTTTATACGCATTTGAAAACGTAAAACTTCTACTTTTCGCCTTTGACAGTTGTAAAAAATTACCCGCCAAGTCATAGAAAATTCATTTAAAAATATTCTAGAATAGATAGATTAATTAAACTATCTGTTACGTCAAGAATGACATCGGCGCAAGCGATTTTGACCTTGTTTTTATAGATTTTCTTTAAACATAAGGGTTAAAATTGCATTTAAAAAAAAGCAAAAAATTCTTCCGGCAAATGACAGGTTTACTCCGATTGGCTCTAGTTACAACAATCTACTTTCGATTTGTTTGTTATTGATTTTTTTTTGTTTATATGTAAACAAACAATTTATTTTTGTTATTGTTTTTGGGGTGTTATCAGCTCATCTGCCCTGATGATGGACACTGTAACGCTGTCCGAAACGTTGGCTAAAGAAGGAGGTAGCGAAACACGGCATAACACCCCAAAAACAATAAAAAAAAAAAAAAAAAACAATTTATTGATTACGCTGTAGTAAATTCTATTCGGAAAATCCAGACAAATTTTATGAGTTTTCTTTACTTCATCATAAAAAGTATGTAGGCATCTACTTTTACTTTCTCTAACTGAAACTTATTTTACAATCATTTTAAATAATTTTTTTACATCATGAATAGTTTTTTTTTTTAAATGTCGGAAACTTTGGTTTCATGTAGGTGTACATTTTAGTTGTTTTATGGTCGTGTAGACTTTTTATATTTTTTATTTGGTACAACATTATACAATTTGGGAGGCGGGAATGGGTACCGCCGCCCCGGGAAACTTTATTGGATAACCAACACCTCTGCCGTAGGTCACCTCAAGTGGTTCGCTAAGTTTGGTGATTTAGCAGGGGTGCCCGGGTTCATGGGGCAAGTTTTTCTAGGTCTGGAAGGTGGATGACCAGGACACACTGAACCCCAGATTCCTACCCTCCCCTTAAACCCCTTTCCCTCCTACCCACCCCTTAAACTCCTTTCCCCTTCTTTTCCTTAAAAAACCCTCCACACAGCATCCCCAAAGATGACATAGGCCCTGTGGGAAATTATTTTCCTCAGGGCCTCCTGAGTGGAGCTCATGTAAAAAAAAAAAATCATATTATCATAGTACTATCGAATAATGTTGGGTCTGGGTGGTTTACCTGTGCTGAGACAGACACCCATTTGAATATAAAGCGTTGTTTTTTCTCATCCTAACGCCATCTAGATCATATTTCTTGCCAAGATAGTAAGCGAGACACAACTATTTCCTTAAGACCTGTACGAGCTGTTCCCAAAAGCGAACAAATTAAAAATAAGATCAAAGAAAAGAAAATCAACCATTATAGCGTGTGGTAAAATTTTGCAGGTGTGTCTATTATTACGGTGTTACTAATTTGTGCAGGTAAATAGGAATGAATCATTCATTACCGGGTGATTTGAACGGTGAGTTTATACAATAAATTCTTTGAAGTTTGCTAAAAAAACTTCCGAGAATGAGAAGATAATGTTTTCCTTCGGATATGAAACACTTCCTTTTTGGATAATACCAAAATTGATACCTGAGTAATAGAAATGATTGATTACTTTACTTGTTTGACAAATGCAATTATTTGTACGCATTTGATTTGCATCACTGATAAAATGAATGAATAATACTTGCACGAAGTACTACATATCATTTTATAAATAGAATCCGTAGATATAAATATACGTGAGAAAATTATTTATATTTAAAAGTGGGTAGATTTTTATGTGAAAACTACTCAAGAGTCCCAACCGTTCGTAGCCTATTGTGAATATAGAATCCCCAAATAAGATAGATCGCAAAGCTGAACGAGTAAGAGTGGAAAAGAGGAAGGTTTGTAAGTACTCAAGTGTTCAGACCTGGTTAAGCCCCCGCATTTCAAATTTCCACCATTTTCATAACATCTCTTCAACGCAAGTTTTTAAATTTTTAAATAAATACGTGTTTTTTTTTAAGATAATATCTATACATTTGTCACGCTGAAAGGGTAATTATATGAAATTCCCTTGATAGAAAAAAGTCACACAGAATGCTCCGAAAATTATTATAAACACATTTTTCTGTTTTTTTTACAAGTCATGTGTATGAAAAAGTTAATAGTGTTTCTTTAAATGTTATTTATAGCATTTCCCACGAGATTTTCGCTCAATTTTATACGAGTCGTGTTTTATTAAACATTTTCACAATTTTCGCTTAAATATTACCGTTTTAATTTATCGCGCTCTCTCTAACATTCGTATTTACATATCTCCCCTTCTTCTTTTTGAATCTTACTAGAGCCATTTAAACAAGGTTTCGATTTTGAATGGCGGTACTTCTCCATGATTTAAGTACTTAGGAATGATTGTTTCACAGAAATTCAAATGTAATATTGTCATCAAATGGCCATCAAGCTATTTTGTTTTTTTCACTGTTGAAAGTTCCACGTTGCCGATTCTAAGTCCGTTTCGCTTTTGAATAAATTGTCATCAGCAGAAGAGGACAACTGTCATGTTTTTCGGCTTGTCTGCTTATTACAATTAAATTTAAGGCTGAAATAGGAGCTGTCTACCACTCATTTAAACTTAAAATATTCACACAGGTAATTTAGATATAAAACATGTGGACTTATTGCTAGAAGCGCCAATGTATACTTTTTTTAATCGCTCAGGAATGAAGATTATTTATCAATTTCTTAACGTAAAAAACATGTTAATCAAAATTTTGACTTCTTCATTAGATAGGCCATAATTTCACCAATCTAGAGCACCTAACATAGGTATTAATATGATTCGATTCTAAGGTTTTAGAGTATCTTAATCGAATTACAAAAACTGATACTTCTAACATTAACCCCCGAATATTAAGGTCCCAAAAAGAAATCGTATACAGTCAACGACGAAAAATCCTTTCACACATCTTGTATGAACAATAATATAATAATAATAATTTGATCATTTGTACAGCGCCGTTTTCGTGAAAAATCACCTCAAGGATGATTCATATCTGGGACTACTTTATTTAAAAGGCACTAAATTATCTAAATATGTACCTTCTATACATATATTTGAGATTTTTATGGCCAAAAGTATCATTGTTAATTACTGTGGGTTACTACGTATTAAGCCGTGTTGCCTATCTCCTTCTATAGGCAATGTTTCGGACAGCTTTACGTCGTCCATCGTCAGGGCACAAGATACATACAGTATGCAGTCAGAAACTAAAGAAGGAGGTAGCGCAAGACGGCGTAATACTACAATAATAAATCACTATAACGTAATTTCAATTTTTATTATAATTGACACAAATTGACCATGAAAAATATTGATAAAATCAATTGTGATAATATTATTTGCTATCAAAAATGTGGCGATAGGAAATATTTATATTTTCAAACAAATAATCAGATCATATTCCTCAATGCGTAGATTCTAGATTACTACTCCGCGTTTTATTACATTTTTAATAATAATATGAATAAAGTAGTTTGGGTTCACACAGCGCGTTATTCACATAACATGATGTATGACTTATACTCGTATTATGCAGTGTTTGTCCTTATGACACATGTAATCAATGTTATCTCACGTAAATAAATGCTAAGATAACAAAAATTCTTCTTCATAAAGATTACTGCGCGCATTAATTTCTTTCGAAGGCCAAATTCAAATTCCAATGAACTCCACGCTGGAGTTTCTAATGACTATGACTGGTTAGTGTTTATTCTTTTTTCGCCGATTGTGTTTTCTTTATTGTGGCGATACTGATGGACATAAGTTGAAACTGGCGACCGGACAACTCAACAATGTACAACTTCATCACCCCCCTGAAAACTCATATATAAAAATATTTAAGAACTTGGTTAAATAGGTTACGTAAGGTTGGGTCAAGGTCAATTAAAAAAATCATCACTTTAAGTGACCTTTCGGAGGGGTGTTTAAATGCCACTTTGTTGAGTTGTCGTAGAACTGTCGTAACTATCCAACAAATTAATAATAATAGTGTTTCAACCAGAATAATGTCATTCATTAGATATATCTGAATCAATTTTAGTTTTACACGCAGAATACCGGAAGGATAATAGTGTTTAAAAAAATGTCTTATTAAAAATTGACGACACAAAAGCGTAAACTCCTTATCTTTTGACCCAGATATGTTAGGTTCAACGTCTTGGTAAGGTTGTAGCTGCATTAAGATTCTAGATCAACAGTTCATCGATAAATGTTTTATCGATAATGTCGGTAACTTGTTATCGTTCCCGAGCATAATATCGAATTACTATAAAACCTTTAATAAAAAGGTATCTATCTGGATTTTAGGCACGGTCGATCGATAAAGGTTTTATTGATAATAACGGTAACTTGTCATCGTTCTCTAAACGTATAAACTGAAAGCGCACAATTTACAATCGCGTATCGGGCCATCCTAACTTACGGTACCTAAAAGTAGGTTCCATAACAGTTGATCCGCCGACAATTGGCCCCCCAGTGTACTTATATGCAGTCGATTTAGGAAAAATACGGTTTTACTAATTACACAAAATATAACCAAGTGACGCCTAAGGGATGTGCAGAGAGGATCTACCACCGAATAACATAGGTATAAAACATATTTTCATTCAAATGCATCAAGGAAAAATCTGCTTCTCCATACGCTGTGTACCAGCGCATAAGTACACAAAAATTGACACTGTGTATAAATTCGTCTGATATTCATACAAACTTATTATTGAGGGTATTTTTGAAGTCGCTTTTAGGTTTAGAAATTGGTATATAAGGCACAAAAAATTATAATTTTACAGTAAATGCCATTTCGGGGGGCCCAACTGTCGGCAGATTAACTGTCGGCGGATCAACTGTCGGGTCACCCTAAAAGTAACTTCGTAGTAGGTATTTTCTGTTTTTACACCGTTGAAGAAATCATGTAAATTTCAGCCAAGTATTTTTTTATCTTGTATTGTCTAGACATGAACATTCTCAAAATAATGTTAATTCAAATATTATGCATATTATAAATAAACGTATGTAGGTATTTCTCATATCGGCTTGTAGTACAAATCCCACTGGCTGTATTAGGCTGTGTGTGTCTGTGTGTGAGACGATTGTTAGTTGTATCTCTCGCCCATGCGTATGTATTGATTATTTTATACACATTATGAAAAAACCTTTGAAAATGGCCGCTTCAGTAATGGCGACCAAATCGACGCCCGATCGATCCGGACCACAACCAATCGATATTCTAGCTCGAAGGTGCGTCGCAAACGGGAAATTTCAAAGAGTAAAACAAGCATTAAAGATTGGAATTTTTTTAGCAATGTGTCCGAGTATTTAACCTGCCTATCAACCTGTCTAGACCGGGGATTACACATTAGTAGTCGTAGAACCGAATTCCCGGATGGAGCGATTTATCTTAAATTTGTAGGTTTTGCCGAAGATAGAAAAGAGTTTGAATTAATAAATAAATCACAGAGATACAGTATGTAATTTGAGATACCTACACCCGTATTTTATATTGGCATTTAGCGAGAGTTAAATACCTATTGTTAACTATTAATAAAATAATAGAGGTAACATTAGGAACCTAAAATGCCCTGGACAGAGTGCGTCTGAATGAATTGAAGCCAAATCTAGGGTGAGAGAAAATTGCCTGGCAGCCATCTTGCATGACAAACTTTTGAAATGATTTGCATGCGAAGTGGTAAAAAATTAATTATTTTATTTTTGAAAAAGAAGGTAAATCTAAGCGAAATATGAAATAGAACAAGACACAGAAGCTTAACTAGGACTAGAACCCAGCATCTCTTGTATTGCCGGGATACAGCGCATCTCGGCCATCGGGAACTATATTTTTTCTGTCAGTTTTGTCGATCTCATATTTCAAACTCACATTAAAATTAACAATATCATTCTCAACTAAGTTTTCCCATAATTTTTGCAGCTATCTTTTTGATTAAATTGCAAAGTTCTTTAGAGAATTTATTTGTAACCTAGGCGGTGTCTCGGATAAACTCATCAGATTTTATTTATATAGGATAACTGTTGACTTTTTCTAAAAGTCTAAATGAATATTCTTTTTTTTTACAATAGTTTAGGGATTTTATTGCGTATTTGGTGTAAGAGGGAATAGAATGTCATTAAAAAAAGTAGTCGAAGACATTTTCAAACTTCACCCCGCGGCTCAAATTGTTCTCGAATAGCTCTCTGTCCACTGTCCAGGGCCTTTAAGGTTCATAATAAATGTACTAGTCAATCAATGTTTTTTATATACGCACCAAAATTGCGTTATCTCTAGCAGATAATATCTCAAAATTTAAGTAGGTATGCAATGACTAAAACCGACAAAATTACAGCAAATACATTAGTGCAATGAATTGAATCACAGATTGAACAAACAGTTAACACCTCGTGATATAATCTTCCATTTTCACGTACATATTACCATGCGTGATTCCGAGTGTATTTAACCTTGAACCTATCAAATCTGCCAGTGTCCATACCTAAATATAACAAAATACATAAACACCACATACACAACAATAGAACCAAAATATGACGTGCCAGGCTGTTATGACTGTGGGCTTGTTTATTTAATACCTCTGGCACAATTATTACACTACTTTTACTTCAACAAGGAGTAGGTAGATAAGTAGATACTTTGTTGCAAAAAGTAATCATATATTTTTTAACCGTCTTTGTTATTTAGACAGACATTCCAACGTCTCGGTGTGTACACTCAATACTGTACACTGTACACTGCGATAGGAGGAACACGATTCATCAATTCTGATTAACAAAGTAAATAAACGAACGTCGTGTAATTTCTAGCGATGAGATCGAACCTAGCGACGGTAAAAACAGCGCGGGATAACCACCCCAAAACCAAAAGAAACACTACGACATAAATACTACTTTCATGTGAAATACTAATTGTATAAATGGCATTTTAATTTTTGTAATACACAAAAAACACACCGAAATTTGAAGAGCAGTGCAAATTTTTTATGGTTGATAAATGTATATAAATGCGTGTAGGTAAATTTTACCTGATTCTACCTGCTTGAAATAAAATTTATGCAACGTTTTTACAGCCCCATAATGACCTTAACGAAGAACTGTAAATCTTTTCCGTAAATCACCCAAATTATTTGTTTTCAATTGTAACACATGTCCACATATTCAGAAATTTCAGTTTAACAGAGGAAGGGGCCTAGCATAAAGACACAATGACAGCCATTATCCCGTGCAATTAGTTTCACTGTTGTACAAAAAGACTATGAGAAGTAATTTACAATATTTCTACCTTTGCTGAATAGACGTGATTGAGGGATTATAAATCACTGTCAAGAAGCTACCGAAACATTGCAAGTCCCGAGTATTGTTACCAGAAGAATCGCCTTACCATTTGTTTTGACATTTGGCTGTAAACTCTAAACACTAACCGAGATACACGTTGTTTTCGAGCAACACCTTGTATTCGAAATCAACGCCTTAATACTTCTACTGCTGTTTCACGTCCATAAATAACAATAACAATTGTTTTTATTTTCACTTTCAAAGAACGAATGAACTTTGGTATTGCTTCAATTCAATTATCGTATTAAATTTGAACTTTATTTTAAAGAGCCAAGTACACATTTTAAAACACTCAGTTAATATTTAAAAGTGTTGATACAAAGATTTATCTGAGACAGGAGTGAAACAAAGGATCAGAGATAACTTGAACAAACAGTTTTTTTTTCTTTGATATTCATAATTATCTCATTTTATAACCCATAGACAAATACGGAAGAAGGCTAATTTAAGATCCAGCATAATTTAAATTAACTTAATAACATATTTACTTATGTATAATATTTTCAAAAAATCATTACGAAACCCACTGCGATATTTTTCGGGAGTTAAGTACAATCATTTCTTGAAATACATCTTTATCAATTATCAATAATTCTATTATTATTGATTACGCATTTGAGAATATACAACGAAACTATTGATGAAGTACATTGAACTCAGCTACCAACATATATTAATGTACAGATGTGTACAATTAATTAGGATATTTATAACTATTTAGGTTTATAACAAATGTATTATAAAGAGGCTTCACGTATCACAGATTCCTGAGAACGTTTAACAACAAATTTAAAGAATAAATAAAACTTTTTCATCTTTACGCATCGACAAATTAATGGGTTTCAAATATTTTCCGGAATTCCAACGCTGAAAGTTCATTGTTTGATTGACACAAATAACACTTCAAGTTCGAGAACAATATTCGTTCGATGAAAATGAATCTTATTCTATAAATATTCTAAAGCTTGCAATTTTCATCGCAATCTAAATATTTAGTTTTCGTAAAAACCATTTCTAACAATCGCCTATCTCGTAAACACCGCGCGTTGAATGATCGGTTAAACACTTTTCTGAATCGATACAATGTTAGGCGCTAAATTGATTTTATCTTCTGAAATAATTTGCGCAAAAGTGTAGATTCACGCTGATAGAGTTACCTACTTTTAAATTCACATTTCAGATTAACGTACGAATAATTTACATCTACTATCGAACTTTTTAAGCACAATGATGCGTACAAGTACACTTCCTATTAATTTAAAATATTAATAAAAAAATAATAGGAACAACTTTATTGCCGTGAAAGACAATATATTAATAAAAACTAATAATATGCCAACAATGTGAGGGTATTATCGAAGGGATGATTTTGTGTTTAAAACTTAGTGGTTTGAAAATTTTTGCTCACTGAGAGTATGAAAAGTTTCCCGAAAGAATGTAGCCACACTAAGGACGAGATGTTTCACAGAATTTAAGAATTCATCCATTTTTCAGTTAAAATTCAAGTTCTCTAAAGTCTTATTCAAGTTTTGTTATTATCCAAGTACTTTGAAACAACCTGCCAATGATAACATAACTTAAACTTTTACAGAACTTGAAAACAAATGGTATTTGAATAATTGATCAATTTTAATTTTCAAATTCTGTAAAGGTTATATTTTATATTCAAGTTCTGTTATCACACCCATTTTGGCCAGTTGTTTCGCATAACTGAAATATTAACAGAACTTGAATAGAATCTTCACGAAACTTGAAAATTAACTTTGAAATGTATAGGTATTTAAGGGAATTTCACTAATGACTCCGAATAGTGCACCGGTGACTCTGTTTGACGGCAATAAAGAAGTTCCTCGGGATGAGATGGGGTGCACAGTACCTGCGTCATGAGGCGGTCAGCTCCCGTGCCTTCCTCGTCTTTGAACACAATGTCGGGGTTGTAGTTGGGCACCAGGTCCCTGAAGCGGGGGTCGGAGCGGTTGACCCTGCCCTCCGGGGCCCCCGAGGCGGACGCGTGGTTCTCGTTGTTATTGGGCACGTGCTCCGAGAACACCAGCGGGGTCTGCTTGCGGGGCCCGCGGCGCCGGCCCGCGCCCCTGCCGGGCCCGCACGCGCGCCCCATCCCCGCCAACAACAAACAAACTAACAACACAGCAGCCTTCATGCTTGCAAGCCACACTCGCACTCGCGCCGCGTCATCCGCATCGTATCTCTTACTCTTGCCACCACGACGGCGGCTTCACTACTGACTGCTGACTGCCGGCACTGCCGCGCTACCTGCCCGTGCCCGATGTGACGCCCGCCGTGGCCTAGCGCCGGGGTGGGGGCCGAGCGTCGCGCTCCGCTCAGGTGGGCGTCAAGACGTCTTCCGACGCCCGCTATCACAAAGCGGTATATCCTGCTTCTGATAAGCGTCTCCTCTTGTGCAAATAACAAACATCTATTTCGAACCATTAACTAGGTCAACTGAAAACTTGAATATCCTTTAATTCACATTTTTCGCATTGTCGCCAAATGACTAATTATGAAATGCCAATAGAAACATTTTAAAGTTGTCGAATTCCACCTCACGCTTGTTATGCATTCTTTTTAAAACAACCCTTGGTTTCAACTTAATAACTACAAGAAACAACTATTTATGTTCTCAATCTGGGAGGCGGGTATGGGTGCAGCCTGCCACCCAAATGTTGCCAGGGTTCATCGGGTGAGATTTGGCTAGGTCTTGGCGGCAAATGAGTTTGTCCACCTATTGCGTTTTTCATTTTCATTAAATTTTCAAAAACAGAAATGGTAACGGATGCATTAAACTTCCATTCTTTCTGTATCAAAATTTTCTCCTGCGACCACAAACATTTATCTTATTTGCTTTTTCTGACATTTGTCAAGTTAAATAGGTATAAAGGTTAGAAAATACACATAAATTATTAAAATAACCTTAACTAAGAATTTTTCACAAATCTCCACTGTTCCCAACCGTCTGAAGCCAGTGAGACTTTGGCATTCTACATTTGCGGTATGTTGAGACTGAAGGGAGTGGGGGGTGGGGGTGATGTGATGTGACATAGGAAGGTGGGGAAGTGCCTGGCTATTCAGATCTGATCACCAAACACGACTAAAGCCAATTTAAGCGACGTTTCAATTCTGAATGGTGGTCTCATACCATGGCAATCTACATATTATCTATCTTCCACTCTGAAACCTACCGCAGTGATAGTTAAGTCAAGTACGGCCCTTAACACCCTGTATATTATTTGAAATGAATAAATTGTGAAACACAAATTAATATCATAAAATTTACTTGCGCACGCCGGGATTTGAAACCGCGACCTCAGAATTGATAGTCGAGAGCCTTACCTCCGACCACAGAGGCCGTAAAACCTATCCCAACCCAACCCTACGTAAATTGTTGTTTCATGTTATAATTAAGTTGAAATCAAGTGTTATGTTTGATTTTTGTGAATAAATCGTGCAGCAGAATTCGTCGACTTTACCAGAGCAAGATTTAATCTCAAATGGTATTAAACAAATACAAACATTAGTAATACTAACAATACAAGTACTGCCGGGTTTTTCAGAATCAATACAACGGTTGTGATGCATAAATGTTATCTTCCCGGAAAGATTTGTACAAATACTTAAACTAGAGCAAAATAATAATCTTTAGCAATAGCAACTACAATTAGTTTTTTACCATCCAATCAAGGTTTCAGGAGAAACACAGATCACATCACATACACATTAACACATACATCACATAACTTTTTTATGGCAACAACAATTTTTTTTAAATGGAATAATATTTATTTTTATATGTCATTGAAAAAACCGACTTTACCACGCTTTGTTTCGTTCAAATGCAATCACAAACAAAGAATAGGAGTAACTGTAGTTAGACTAATTAATAATGACGTATTTTTTAAGAAAACACTTTGTATAATACGATAAAATAGGTTAAATTATGTTGACGTATACTTAACGGCGTGATTTTGACAGTTACTGACTTTTAGCATACGTAGTTGCTACTGATTTATTTTTTGGCTGTTGGGTTAACGTCTCCAGGGTAATAGATGCGCGTACGTAGGTACTTACATATAATATATAATAACATCGATTCTCTCATAGATTAGAGCATTTGAAATGCCGAAAACGGCGCTGTGCAAATCATTAAAATATTATTAAATCCCAAAACGGTTTGCGTAATCCGTCAGTAATTTTTGCTAATCCTAGAATCGCGTGCATTGTTGGGTAGGTATACCTATTATTTTGCAACAATTTGCGGCTTTATTAAATAGAGTAGGTACTTTATTGGCTAAAATTAGAACTGACAGATCCACACGTGGGTTCTGTTTACCATTCTTAGCACTTGAACAGTACGGCAGCTGTTAGACAAGACTGCTAGACACGACTGCGGGTTGATTTGTTTGCTGGAAACGTAAACATCATCGGATCAGTCCGATAAGCAAGGTTACATTTTTGGAATAGTTATTGTAGCAGTTTAACTAATGATCTCTTTGAATTTCCGAATTACATTATAAAGTAGAGTAATACTGTTATTATATGCGTAAAAGTATAAAACACCTGTTAAAATTGTGTTATATTCTTTTGCTAAAAATGAAAGGGATAATTTTTTATTTATGGTTTTTTTACATAATTTCCACACAGGAGGCACTGTGGAATAAATCCCCCAGGGCATATTTAATCTTTGGGGATGCTGTGTGGAGGGTGGTTTTAGGTAAAGGAAGTTCTCAGGAGGAAAAGTGTATGAGGGATGGGTGGGAATATGGGGGTCATTGTGGGGTCACCACAACACGGGCATGTGCCTAGCATCGAATTCATGTAACAAAAAATTCAATGAATAAAGAAAACTTTAAAAAAATTATGTGTTTAGTAGTAACGAACGTATGGATCCACCCCCCCCCCCCCCCACTGCGGTGCCAAGTGATGGGTCGAGAGAGTCCAGCTGGAGGTCTTCCTCGAGCAGTCTCTCCCGATCTGGCCCGCCACGCAGTAGGTGGGCAAAAATATCCACCATCAAACTTTGCGAACTACTTGGCGTGACCTGTGGTAGGGATTTCTAATAAATGGTTCCCGGGGCGGCGGTATCCGTATTCCCCCCAAATTGGAACATTTACAGAGTATTAACATGATATAGTTACAAATTTAATATATTGGGAAAGGCACCAATGTTAATATTCCACTTAAAAATATTCACAGAATGCAAAGTTTACAATTTATTTTTCACTATGTAAAGTTGCTAAAAAACAATCAGAAATAACATGATATGAAAAAATATCTTAGAGGTTAATGCTAAAAGTCTGTACTGCATTAATATATCAGCTTTTGGTACCAGAAAGTGCTTTAAAATGTCTCTTACAGATATAAAAATGAATGATTATGAAAACTAATATTAAGTGCTCTAGATTTATGAAATTGTGGCCTATCTAATGAAGTCCAAATATTGATTCAGCGTTTCTTATGTCAAGAAATCTATAAACAGTCTTCATTCCTGGGAGATTCAAGATATTGACATAGGCACTTCTAGCTTTACCCCCCAGATAATAAAAATAAAACACAAAAATACCTAACATATTAAAAATAATGTACGATATAAAAAGAGAATAAAAAATAAAATAAATTACAACATTTCCTTTTATTATAAATTATAACACAACTGTCATTTTTTTATATGAATACCACACAAGAGTCCCCATCTGGAGCCAGTGAGTATGGTATCCCCAATTGGGTTATGTTGTGAGGCTAAAGGTAGTGGGGAGGGGAAGGAGATCTTCTTTAGCACCGTTGTGATTTGAAACTCGATGAGACGAAAGATAGCGACACCAAAAAGAGACAAACACATACGTCTATAGGATTTAGCCTGCGAGAGAATGAGATAGTATAATCGGTCTCCTCTTTGTGCGGTGCTTCATGGCCTCCCCACTCTTGTCAACTCTAGTTTACTGAAAATTTTACTTCTACCGAGTGTGAATTGCACACTCTGATTTTTTTTAAATATGCGAAACCGATTGAACAAATGTCTCTATAGTCAGTATTGTACGAAAGACATTCCAGCCAGTGGATTGAAGTAGGCAATATTGTTATTAAGGCGGTACACAACCCTAATAATTTTTGTTTGCTCAAAACTCACATTTTAATCGTTTCCGGCGAATTTGTAACTAAAACAACTTTTTTAATCCAACAGACCCCTGGGGATGTAAGTTCTTTATATTTAAAATTAATAAAAAACAATACCTTACCATTAATATATTTTACGTACAACTATTTTAAAACTTTATAACAAGGTTTTCAACTACAAAGTTAGCGGTGAGCACCAGATTTTATTTTTCTAGACGATGAATTAATAACTTCGGGCGGGATTCATAAAGAAACATCTTAAATATTTGTAACACGTTCTTCAGTATTAATTAAAATGAACGCGGCGGAAAGGTCGAATCTGCAAGCCCGCTACGGCAAATTCGACCGTAAGTTCGTCTAATACGCTGTGCCGCTGGCGTATATTTGTTTACACGCTTTCTTCACTTACGTCGTTAAGATTCCCAAATTATTTGTCTTCTTTTATAGAGCAAATTCAACAGTAGGTCCGTCCAATACACGGGTCGCGAGTCGCAATTTGTGTACACGGCTCCTTTACTTACGTCATTAAGATTCTGAATATATTTTAGGGTATATTGTCGTCTTAAAAGTTCAAAGTGAAACATACATATTACGAACTTCTTGAGTTATATTAGGAACTTTAACGTGAATATTGCTCAGACAAATTAGTGATTGTAAGCTTTTCATTAATAATTTAGCATAAACTTAATATCAAGTCAGTGAATTGTTTTCTTACTAATATTTATCTACCTAATATTTATTTATTTAATACACGCCCTAGTGGCTTTAACATTCTATTTTACAAGTTGTTTGTGGCACTGTTAATGTAACTAACTACTTAAAAAATAAAACACTAAAAAAAATATAAGCATAATGAATAAAAAGCAAACAACAAAATACGTAGGAAATTAAGAATTCTCTCGTAGATAGATTTTCAACATATAAAAAATAGTAGAAGGGACGTAGATCTATTTGTGTCTAAAAATAGAAAAGTGTTAAAATAAACAATAATTATTTGGATTAGTTTCTGGATGAAATGTATATCCAAGATTAGAAATTCTACCTATGTACCTCCTGTGGCCTCCTTAATTATTATAAAATTATAATTTTTTGTGCATTATTTAGCAATTTCAAATCTAAAATCAACTTCAAAATACCTTTAATAATAAGTAAATATGAATAGCAAACGAATTTATTTTCAGTGTCAATTTTTTTTTTTCGCTGGTACATACAGTATATAGAAAAGTAGTTTTATCCTTGATGCATTTGAATGAAAATATGTTTTAAATTTTTGTTATGCGGCGGTACATCTTCTCTGCACACCCCTTCGGGGAGACCTAGTTATATTTTGTTTAAGTAGGTATACCTTATTTTCCATAAACCGACTGCATATTGTACGAGCATAGGTATAACTGTTGGGGGTCAGTAATATAGAATCGCAACTCAAGAACAAGAACAACTCAAGACAGGTCAAGAACCTCCCCTCACGGGGGTAACAATACCAATTTAAATAAAGCGTAAATTCCAAGTTGTTCTTTACAAAAGAGCATTATTTTAATAAGCTTGAAATTTACCGTACTGGAAAAACCGAATAACATCCTTTTAACTTTTTTAAATCCACCTGCACCTACCTACCCTTATTACCTGTGAAGGATTATCCTTTGACAAGTTATGTTATTTCGTATAAAGACATTAGGAAAGGGATGCTTCTATCCAAGATCGTTTAACCAAAAAGGACCCACCTTCGGCCTCGGAAGATCTAAAGCCACATTTGGCAACTAGATCTTCCACTATCCAAGAGAAGGGAGGGGAAGGATATTGAGAAGAGGAAGGTTATTCAGATCTGATCACCGAACAAGGCTGAAACCATTTCAAGCAATGTTTCAATTGTGAATGGTGGCCTGCCACCAGGGCGATGCAGAGAGTATCTTCCACTCTGGAACGAGTTGCATGCATTGAATGACGTGTATTATTTTGAATGAATTTAATTCTGAAACAACACAATTAATTCAATGAGCCCGCGATCCCCCGAGAGCCTAGCCCATCGACTCCAGAGGCCGCCGAAACTTTTTGATACGTGACTTTAAATTTCACTTTTGTTTTCTTGATTCAATGAATTTATGAATAAAATGGAATCTTGAAAGTGAAAATTAACCCACGATCGAGCTAAAACTTACCATATATACTCGTTTTCAATGACAATTTATCAGAAATTTGGGATGAAGTATTTCTAAATAAAAGTATTTCTCTGAAATTTGATTATTTTGCAGCATTCTCCTAAACACAAGCAGCTGCTTCATTAGGAGAGTGATTGAAATATTCAAGTTATATTATGTTGCAAAATTGCAACCCTAATAAATGTTTCGATTAATAAAAAAATAATAAAAGTTAACATACGAAATAAACGTCGGTCTTGTCAAATTGGGATTTAGCCCGGTCGGTAGCGTGGTAGACTCCAGTGCTTGGGTAGGAAGGTCGAACCAAAAAAAAAATGTTTTTAAAAAGACATTTTAAAATAGATGTATTATAATAGTAAATATAACCTGGTGTTTGACGAGTTGATTTTTTAACCTTTTAAAGAAATTTCTTTTATTTTCTCTCATATCATTATATCACAAAACACACCGTCTATAGTTCTTTTAGTTTAGCATTGTTGTACAAAGAAGTGTAGAACGGTCCCATCGTTTTAAGTGTTTTAGAATACCGTGTGTAAGTGTTGACTTTCTGATTCCAGGTATTGACTCACCTGATTTGTATGTTTCATTCAGTGGAGCCGCTCTACTCCATCCGCTGTTAGACTCGTGAAGCACTGATTTTCAAAATAACCCATTTACAGTATTTTTTATTATTTTTCTATTTGACAATTTTGTACAGTTTCTTTTAGAAATAAAATCAACGTTGCTAATAGCTCTATTTTAAAGCGCCGTATGCTAGCTCGAAAAGAAGAAGATGGAGAGATATGTAATTACGAATGTTGGAGAGAGCGAATATTTAAAACTATAAAAGTGAAGCGAAAATTGTGAAAATGTTTAATAAAACACGACTCGTTTAGAAAAGAGCAAAAATCTCGCGGTTTTTTTTTAAGATTGTGACGTGAGGCGCAAGGCCCCAACTGCTACCAACTGCTACCAACTGCTATCAACTATTTAAAGCTAGTAGGATCATGATGTGCCAATTATAATAATAGTTGGAGGGAGTGAGACTATGGATTTCCCGATTGGGGTATGTTGAGAGGCTAGAGTGAGTAGGACAATGAATATCCCTATGGATTTACAGGTTGGGGTGTGTTGTGAGATTGAAGAAAGCGGGAATATGAGTTCACCGATTGGGGTATGTTGTTAGGTTGGAGGGAATGGGACAATGGAATTCGCAATTGGAATATGTTGTGAGGTTGGACGTAGTGAGTCTATGGAATTCCCAATTGGTGTTTGTTACGAAGTTGGAGGGAGCTGGACCCCAATTGGAATATGTTGGGTGATTGGAGTGGGTGGGATTACATATTCCCCTTGAATGTACATATATTGGGGAATGTTGTGAGGTTGGAGTAAGCGGTACTAAATATTTCCCAAATGGGGTGTGTTGTGAGGTTAGAAGGAGCGGGGCTATCAATACCCCAATTGGGGTATGTTGTGAAGTTGGATTGGGGTATGTTGTGAAGTTGGATTGGGGTATGTTGTGAAGTTGGGACTATGGACTCCCCAATTGGGGTATATTGTCTGGTTGGAGGGAGTGAGACCATGGAATCGCCGATTGAGATTCCATGAATTATTAAATTATAATTATTTTTATCACACATGGAAATTGTGATGTTTGTTATAAAAAAATTAGATCCATTCGAAATTTGCAGTTAATGTATTTTTGAACTTTATTTATATTGTAAATGTTTTTGCAAAGCCTTTGATCAAACTATGAAATTATGGTATTAAATATAATAAATAATAACATTAAAATCACACAAAGGCAGGTAAGTAGGTACCAGGTATCACTTCGGTTTACTGCGTACAGGTGTCACTCAAGTCACAGGTAAAGGTCTACCTTTGTAAAAACCTCAGTTGCTAGGTATGCAATGAATATGCACTGTGCAGGTAGGACGTAGGACATCGCCTAATTACAGAGGTCATTCTTGGTGTCGATTACAACCGTATTAAGTTATCGGAATTCATGTTATTTGTACTTATGTTGTATATCCCAGTGGCGTGCTAACCCTAATGAATTAAGTCCGACTACCTCCGTGGAATCCTTTACTACAAACCCAAAGGTCGCGGATTTTAATCACAGCGTGTACAAATACTTTTTTTGAAATAGTGTGTTCTGCTCATAGAAGATATTTTCAGTATTTCCCTCGTGAAAGACCATCATTCCGAACAAACATGGCTTGATATAACTTTAGCAATACATGGTCTAAATAACCAGGTATTTCACAACCTTCGTCTTTCCATTTCCTTTCCTTACTCACTCCTTTCAGCTTCACATCTTACCCCAATTAAGGTTCCATTATCCCACTCCTTTCAACCTCACAACATCCTTCAATTGAGAATTCTATGGTCCTAATCCCTTCAACTTCACAACATATCTCAATTGCGGATTCCATAGTCCCACTTCCTTCAATCTTACAACATCCCTCAATTGGGGATTCTATGGTCCCACTCTATTCAACTTCACAACATACCCGCATTGGAGATTCCATAGTCCCACTACCTTTCACAACATCCCTCAAAATTGTGGATTGTACAGTCTCACTTCATTCAACCCACGATATAATATAAATATGTTTATCCTGACGAAAAAACCATTGGTTTCGAAACAAGTCGATAATTTTGGTTAAATAGTGGCGTATGCAAAGTGATTCATTTTCATGACGCCACAAAGTGAATTTGAAGTAGTAATCTCTAGTTATTGGTAGAGATGAAAAAATAATTATATGAAATTCCCCCGACAGAAAGAAATGCGAAATATGTCCGAAAAATATTAAAAAAACACATCTGTAAAAATTGACGGTATTTCATTAAATGCAACTTAGGACACTTTTCGAGTTCTATTTTTTATTAAATATTTTCTCTCGCGCCTATTAAATATAATCGAATTATTAACATAAGCACGCTCATTCTAACATTTATATTTGCATTATCTCCCTCTCAAACCATCTTCTGTTTCTTTTTGAGAGTTTATTAGGATATGAAAATCTGAAAGGTAAATTTTTAATTTGGACGGATTGTTCTGGAGTATGATTATAACGCCCTAATCCATATTTAGACATAATTGAACATGTGACAGTGCTGCCATCTTGTTTCCAATACATATTGATGATTTATAATATACAGGTAACACCTTGGTGTTTAAAAGCGTGATATATTACAGAGAGTCTGCAGGTGACGAGGTGACACCTTACAGGTTACAGGCGTTAACCGGGGCCGCTTTTATTTCTGTAAGTACGAGAACCGCTCAGTATGGAAATTTTAAATTACCGTTTGTGGTCACGCCCCGGTGTTGTCAACACCTTGATTTGAAGACAGTTGACGCTTCGGAAAGAACACAACACCACAGTATTACAAAGGTACTTGTTTTACTACCCGGTTTCGCCCAAATTTCTACTCTCTTTGTTCATTTCGTTTAAATGAATATTCGAAATTTTCATCTGATTATTTGTGATTATATTTCAAAGCTTCTTAACTCGTGATGGAAATGACGTTGCTACCTAAAAATATATGCAATTTGCTTTGCTTCAATCCAACAGAATACGTTCTTAAGAGAAACGACCGCGCTGTCTTTTTTCATACAAAACTTCATTTTCGATTTGAAGCCAAATTACCGAAACAAAATGAAAAACGTGTATTTTTAAACAATAGGATATTAACCATAAATTAAGACTGTTTTATTTTTGCGTTTTGAATAGTAAAATATAGGCCATTAAAGAATTCTGTTCTTGGGACCTCATGTGTGTTATTTTTAAAAAAAAAAATATATTTTTTTTTATTTATTTATTTTTTTTTTTAATTTATTTATTTATTTTATATTGAAAATGATACTAGACTTAGAAATTCCAGACGGAAAAAGTTCTACTAATTTTAAAAGTTTCGATTCTAAAGAAATGTCCCTATTTTTCTCACTAAATTCAAAATATCATAAAATCAGAGGTGCAATCTTCAACTTATTAAGCCAAATATAGCTGATTAAAAATATAAGGGTATTAATTTAATAGTTAATCAAATGTGCGTAAAAATGTAAAGTGTAATATGAAACCAGAGCGTGTGAAAATAAATGTCAATCACTATGAAATGAAGACCTGTAAAAATTTTAAGATTTATTAAATCTATGGGTTGTACAAGATTAGATTAAATAAATCGATTGATTAAGACTATTATAATTTTAATATCTCAGGGGTGGATGGAAGCTCCATGAAACCATAATTTGACGGCCGGCGTAGTCTCTTGACTAGCATTCCGAAGGTTGCGGGATCGAATCCCGGCGTGGGCAAATAAATTTTATTTAATTAATTTGTGTTATTTCACAATTAATTAATTAAAAATAATATAAAGTATTTGTGGCTTGTTCCAGAGTGGAAGATACTCTCAATATCACCCTGGTGAGACCACCATTCAGAATTGAAACGTTACTTGAAATGGCTTTAGCCATGTTTGGTGACCAGATTTAGATAGCCAGGTACTTCCCCACCTTCCTCTTCCCCATCTCCTTCCTTTCCGCACTACCTTCAGCCTCACAACAACCCCATTTGGGGATGCCATAGACTCACTGGCTCCAGACGGGACTCTTGTGAGGTATTCACACAAGTAAAACTTCTTTACGCTTCGTTCGCCTCGCCTGATCACACTTTTCGTAACGCTCTCGTCACGCATTCACCAGCTTACTCTCCAAGTCAAGCGTGCATCGTTCGCCTCGCCCGATCACACTTTTGGTAACCCCCTCGTCACGCATTCACCAGCTTACTCCCCAAGTCAAGCGTGCGTAAAGAAGTTTTACTTAAAAAAATATGCAGATTGTTGAAGCCTAATGTGGAATGAAGTAAGTTAAATGGTATCTACAAAAATGATATTGTTTTGTAACGAATTATTGATATAATAACATTGTAAGTATGCGTGGCGCCTTTAATTATCACTCTAGATATGTAACTTTGCTAAATCGATTGTTACAAAGATCAAAATCTTCTTAAAAATTCTTTTGTAATCTTAAAAATGTAATAACAATCAAATTAGTAGAATTACTTTTATCACGATCAAGAATTATTATTAGATAGGCATGATTGGAAAATAGCACGATTAATTTTCCTCTGGTAATACGATGATAAGGTACTTACCTACCTATAAATGTTTGTACGAAAATCTTCCGATTATTAAAAATAAATCTCTATAACTTAACAGGGTAAACCAAAGGTTCTCAACCTTATTTTGCCCACCGCCAACTTTGAGAATATTTTTTTCTAGAGCCCCTCAATTTTTTTTTTATTTACCATCTGTCGCGAATCTGGAACAGCTATCGCCACGATTTTATTTACCACAACTTGTTATTTTTGAGGGGGGGAGGTCTATACTGTCATGGAATCAAAAATTCAAAAGAATTAATTAAATTATTTGTTTACCAAATTAAAAAATCATTTTTTTAGTATTTTAAATACCGGATTGTTACCTCCTTCCTTCTTGTATTCATAATATAGTTTCATTCTTAATAATAATAATACACGTATGATTATTAGTACGTGATTAGCGTGTTTTTTTTTACTTTTTAGACCATATTATTTTACCTGCCCACGCCCTTAACGCCCCCTAATTTTCTCTGGGTCTTCTACCGCCCCTTGAAAGTCTCAAACGCCCACAAGGGGGCGTTATCGCCCATTGTGAGAACACTATGGGTTAAACTATACCTACCTATAACGATTTTACGAAGTAGTAGTTCTGTGAACAGTGTAAACCTCGCGTCTTTTTCTTTCATCAGCTCAGACCCTGAGTAAAATAATTTCCCTCGGGGCCTATGTCATCTTTAGGGATGCCGTATGGAGGGTATTTTTAGGAAAGAAAGAAGATAAAGTTCTGGAAAGAAAAAAGGTGTGAGGTGTGGGCAGGAATTAGGGGGTTAGTGTATCCAGGAATAACGGACGTACGAATCTAGGTGCAAGATGACGTTTCAAGAGTCCTGCTGGAGAGGTCAAAAGGTATCCCTCAACCAGTTTCTCCCTATCCGGCCTGCCAGGCAGTTGATGGACAGACGCATCCGCCGTCTAGATCCGGTCAAACCTCACGTAAACCAAACGTAGCAAACCACTTGGGGTGACCTATGGTCGAGGTGTCGGTTATCAAAATTAAAATCGGCCTCACAAATTAAAAAAGTATATATAAAATATGCGTCTAAAACCTTTGATTCTAATTTTCTTTTATTTAACAAATCAAAATCACAATTTCTTCTGAAAACATAATATTTGTAAATAGATACTTAAATACCTACCTACTTAATTATGAACCGTATTTACGTAACTTATTTTAAATGTCAAATAAAGGATTATACAATTTGTCCAAAGAAACGTCACTATCTCAATCACAATTCTTTTTCCAAATTTTTACAGGTAGGTAGGTACCATAAAATTGAAAAGTGCGAACAAGAAAGTCCAAATAAACTCGACGATTTCACACAAAACATAATCTTTACTGAACCATTAAAATGGCCATACAAACAAATTTACAGGCAGACGAAATGCAAAACTGTCGAGTAAAAACAGGACTTCGCTACGCTGTCAATTATGTGTATAGGTACATACAACAAAAACTATACTTTATTATTCATTCCAGTTACTTACGTACACAGATTAAAAATCTAAGTGGATAAGTAAACGAGAAGATTTTTCCTGAAATAGCTTTCAACCATCTGGCGTCTTGTTTTATAATCACAATTCACATTGCCTTTTTTATAAGGTGATCATATTGTACCTGACGATCAAACTTAACTTGTAGATTTCCTTGTATGTATTATCATATCGTAATATTTATCGATTACAAGTAAATATGATTTACAAACGACAACGATACTGATAGTGAAGAGGATATCCGTTGTAAACGGGAAATGGGTTTTTCTTGGGTCGTTTGTAAGATCAGCACATAGTCACACCTCAAACTTACCTACTGTTTTTTATATCACATCTAAGGTAGATGAAAATAAAATTACCAAAAAGCTTTTTGTTGTTATTATTGAAAAATAATTGTATTTAATCAAATCTTATTTTTCTAGTTTTCAACTGATAGAGTTGTATCTAGGGAATGCAAATCTCGCGAGATTGGGGCTCAAGCGAGATCCCGCGAGTTTATGAATAACAATACTGCGAGATCTCGCCAATTTCGAGATCTCGCGAGATTGGCAGTTTTGTGTGTTTTTTTGCAAATAATCACAATACTTGAATAAATTAGGAAAAAAATAATAAGTATTATAAGATAAACATCAAGTTTCACGAATTTTTCAATAAACTTTTATGTATCAAACATCGTTTGACGTATTTGTCTATATTTTTTTAATAAACTTCTTAGTAGTAAACTTTTACGTACGTATCTATCAAATAAATGAAAGAAACAACCAGTCTTCTCTTCTAATATCAAACAAAAATCTTTTAGCAATAAAACAGTTCTTTTATAACAAACAAAACAACGAGAGGTCAAAAAAAATTAAACTTATTATCTAAGTTGAGTTGACTATTAAACCGAGATATTATTATCAATTAAATAAAACTATATCTACTCAGTAGATCCATTAGATATTACAGATTAATTAAAAAAATATACCAATTTGTCAGACTATTAGAAATAACAGATTACGACAGATCGCAACTCCGTCCGTGTCAGTCCGCGCTTCGAATAAGACGTTTTAATGGTACTGACACATTTGCTCATTGACAAGCCGGCTTATGAGCATGCTCATTAATGAGTACGCTCATGTCAAGTAGTCAACTGTACACACTTGCTCATTAACGAGCAGGCTTGGTTTGAGCTTTCTCTTGAATGAGCGTGCTCAAAGCCAACATTTGAACACACATGCTATTTAATGAGCATGCTCATGTCAAATAATAAATGTCATCGTGTAGTGTCAGTTCCGTTCGCCCAGAACTAAACAAAGTAATCGTATTGCTTGCAACGCAATTATTCGTTATTTAAGAATCTTTTGAAGAAAGAAAACAAAACGGTTGATTTGGGTCCAAGATGTCAACGGATATACAATTACAAGGACACAATAGAGTCAGTTCCGTCCGCACAGAAGTCAACAAAGCAATTTTATTGCTTGCAACTCATTTACTGAAGAAACTTTTGGCGAAAGAAAACAACAAAATAAAAAGTTCGATTTGGGTTCGCAATTGGATCACTAGAAGAACAAACCTTGGAGCGAGTAATCATTTGTTAGTAGAAATGCGAGAAGATTTCAACGGATATAAAAATCATTTATGAGTGCTTCCGCAGAAATTTGACGAGCTACTCTCTAAAATTGAAAGCGTGATATAAAAACGAGATACTCATACGCGGAATGTTATTCCGCATATGAGTTCCTATATTCTAAAGTTTGTTTTACGTCAAAGACGTCAAAAAATTCGAATATGTCTAAATTATAAAAAATAAATACTAATTTCAATAGAATGTGGTTTCATTTTAGAGGTAAAGGAACTTTTGGGGAATTTGGAAGTCTATTGTGGTGACCTTGTAATAATAAAAATCCAAACACATTCGTGATTCCCATAATAAATCACGAAAAGAAAGGTTTTTTCGTCCACCTAGCGATCTATTTTGACATTTTTGCCAAGAACGCGCAGGCGCGAACCAGGGATGGTATGTCTAAGGAAATTTCCCTACATCTAGGGAAATTTCGAACTCAAATACTTTGTACATTTTTTTTTACGAATGACAATATTTCTGGTATTGCTAGTCGCTAATTAATATTATTTTTAATTTACATTAATCTTATGTACTGTTGATATACTTACATAAATCAAGCAATGTTGTTTTTAACACCGACAACTCAAAATGATATTAAATTTAGATTTCAAGTTGCGTTTTTATCTAAATATGTTTATTACAAGATATTTTCTTTAGTTTCGGTGATTACGGTTGATTTTTATTTTGCAAAGTGATTTTTTAATAGGAATATCGTTTTTAATTCAGTTGTAAGTGTATACATATTTTGAAATTATTATTTCATTTGGCAAAAAGTGTTTTATTTGGAAAAGTACAGCAAGAAATGGGATGTTTGTATAATTATGATCTCACTAGTAGTTAAAAATCCGCTCCACAGGTTTTTGATGCTAGGCCCTGCGGGCGGCTTTTGTTTCGGCTTCACCCAGTTTGAGTGTTGGTGACCATTTTATGAATCCGATAGGAACTGGTTCCAAAAATAGCCAGTTCCTCGGATCCACTGTGATCCAGTGACAGCTAGTCACCGAGACAAAGTAACCGTGACTAAGTAACCGAGACACGCAATGGCGTCATATGTAATATATATTTTACATGAGCCCCACACAGGAGGCCCTGAGGAAAATAATCTCCCTCAGGGCCTATGTCATCTTTAGGGATGATGTGTGGAGGGTTTTTTAAGGAAAGGAAATGGAGGGGAATTCTGGGAAGGAAAAGGGTTTAAGGGGTGGGTAGGAATCTGGGGTTCAGTGTGTCCTGGTCATCCGCCTCTAAGACCTAGACAAACCTCACCCCATAAACCCGGGCACCCCTGCTAAATCACCAAACGTAGTGAACCACTTAGGGTGACCTATGGCATAGGTGTTGGTTATCCAATAAAGGTTCCCGGGGCGGCGGTACCCATTCCCGCCTCCCAAATTTCATAATATATAGCCAAAATATATCGCGTATAGCCGCGTGATTTTATTATTCGCAACTCGTCAAGTACCACCTTTCCATATCCTGAAAGATACTTAAATCTATAAATTCGTAGTACGTATACCTAGGGGGGAAATTTACACCTGCGAGCTGCTGACGGAAGTAGCGACATATTTTGACAGATTCTTGAATTAAAACCGAATTACAACGGTAGACTTGCTTGAAATTTCATGAACATAGATGTTATTTGAGGCGCGGCGCGTAAGGCGTGGCGTCAGATTTGCAATCGAAGTCGGGTTCTGAAATTCAACCACGCAAATGCAAGGGTATTAACACTCTGTGATGATTATTATTCTGTATGTATACATTTGACACTGTGACAGAGCTGTGTCAGATTAGTTGTTCCAGTGTTGATATTGAGAATCGAGAATTTCCATTAGAAAAATTAAAAATTGCCGTGTAAGAAAGATAATAAAAACGGTGACTACGAACTTGCGTAAAAGTGATTATTTTAACGAAATCTAGGAAAATAAATTTTTTGGGCATACCATCCCTGGCGCGAACTGAGATCGGAATGACATGAGCATGCTCATAAGCCAGCCTGTCCACACATGCTTAGAGGCTTCCCCTTCCACCCGATAATCCAATGAGCATGCTCATAAATCAAACGGCTGTTGATTCTATCAGCTATCTCATTTGGCTTCAAATGAGCATGCTCATTACTAGCAACGTCACGGACACACATGCTACTAGGTAGCAATTGCTACTAGGTAGCATGCTCTTTGGCTTCAAATGAGCAAGTGTGCCCGTAGCATTTATGGTACTGACACATTTGCTCATTGACAAGCCGGCTTATGAGCATGCTCATTAATGAGTACGCTCATGTCAAGTAGTCAACTGTACACACTTGCTCATTAACGAGCAGGCTTGGTTTGAGCTTTCTCTTGAATGAGCGTGCTCAAAGCCAACATTTGAACACACATGCTATTTAATGAGCATGCTCATGTCAAATAATAAATGTCATCGTGTAGTGTCAGTTCCGTTCGCCCAGAACTAAACAAAGTAATCGTATTGCTTGCAACGCAATTATTCGTTATTTAAGAATCTTTTGAAGAAAGAAAACAAAACGGTTGATTTGGGTCCAAGATGTCAACGGATATACAATTACAAGGACACAATAGAGTCAGTTCCGTCCGCACAGAAGTCAACAAAGCAATTTTATTGCTTGCAACTCATTTACTGAAGAAACTTTTGGCGAAAGAAAACAACAAAATAAAAAGTTCGATTTGGGTTCGCAATTGGATCACTAGAAGAACAAACCTTGGAGCGAGTAATCATTTGTTAGTAGAAATGCGAGAAGATTTCAACGGATATAAAAATCATTTATGAGTGCTTCCGCAGAAATTTGACGAGCTACTCTCTAAAATTGAAAGCGTGATATAAAAACGAGATACTCATACGCGGAATGTTATTCCGCATATGAGTTCCTATATTCTAAAGTTTGTTTTACGTCAAAGACGTCAAAAAATTCGAATATGTCTAAATTATAAAAAATAAATACTAATTTCAATAGAATGTGGTTTCATTTTAGAGGTAAAGGAACTTTTGGGGAATTTGGAAGTCTATTGTGGTGACCTTGTAATAATAAAAATCCAAACACATTCGTGATTCCCATAATAAATCACGAAAAGAAAGGTTTTTTCGTCCACCTAGCGATCTATTTTGACATTTTTGCCAAGAACGCGCAGGCGCGAACCAGGGATGGTATGTCTAAGGAAATTTCCCTACATCTAGGGAAATTTCGAACTCAAATACTTTGTACATTTTTTTTTACGAATGACAATATTTCTGGTATTGCTAGTCGCTAATTAATATTATTTTTAATTTACATTAATCTTATGTACTGTTGATATACTTACATAAATCAAGCAATGTTGTTTTTAACACCGACAACTCAAAATGATATTAAATTTAGATTTCAAGTTGCGTTTTTATCTAAATATGTTTATTACAAGATATTTTCTTTAGTTTCGGTGATTACGGTTGATTTTTATTTTGCAAAGTGATTTTTTAATAGGAATATCGTTTTTAATTCAGTTGTAAGTGTATACATATTTTGAAATTATTATTTCATTTGGCAAAAAGTGTTTTATTTGGAAAAGTACAGCAAGAAATGGGATGTTTGTATAATTATGATCTCACTAGTAGTTAAAAATCCGCTCCACAGGTTTTTGATGCTAGGCCCTGCGGGCGGCTTTTGTTTCGGCTTCACCCAGTTTGAGTGTTGGTGACCATTTTATGAATCCGATAGGAACTGGTTCCAAAAATAGCCAGTTCCTCGGATCCACTGTGATCCAGTGACAGCTAGTCACCGAGACAAAGTAACCGTGACTAAGTAACCGAGACACGCAATGGCGTCATATGTAATATATATTTTACATGAGCCCCACACAGGAGGCCCTGAGGAAAATAATCTCCCTCAGGGCCTATGTCATCTTTAGGGATGATGTGTGGAGGGTTTTTTAAGGAAAGGAAATGGAGGGGAATTCTGGGAAGGAAAAGGGTTTAAGGGGTGGGTAGGAATCTGGGGTTCAGTGTGTCCTGGTCATCCGCCTCTAAGACCTAGACAAACCTCACCCCATAAACCCGGGCACCCCTGCTAAATCACCAAACGTAGTGAACCACTTAGGGTGACCTATGGCATAGGTGTTGGTTATCCAATAAAGGTTCCCGGGGCGGCGGTACCCATTCCCGCCTCCCAAATTTCATAATATATAGCCAAAATATATCGCGTATAGCCGCGTGATTTTATTATTCGCAACTCGTCAAGTACCACCTTTCCATATCCTGAAAGATACTTAAATCTATAAATTCGTAGTACGTATACCTAGGGGGGAAATTTACACCTGCGAGCTGCTGACGGAAGTAGCGACATATTTTGACAGATTCTTGAATTAAAACCGAATTACAACGGTAGACTTGCTTGAAATTTCATGAACATAGATGTTATTTGAGGCGCGGCGCGTAAGGCGTGGCGTCAGATTTGCAATCGAAGTCGGGTTCTGAAATTCAACCACGCAAATGCAAGGGTATTAACACTCTGTGATGATTATTATTCTGTATGTATACATTTGACACTGTGACAGAGCTGTGTCAGATTAGTTGTTCCAGTGTTGATATTGAGAATCGAGAATTTCCATTAGAAAAATTAAAAATTGCCGTGTAAGAAAGATAATAAAAACGGTGACTACGAACTTGCGTAAAAGTGATTATTTTAACGAAATCTAGGAAAATAAATTTTTTGGGCATACCATCCCTGGCGCGAACTGAGATCGGAATGACATGAGCATGCTCATAAGCCAGCCTGTCCACACATGCTTAGAGGCTTCCCCTTCCACCCGATAATCCAATGAGCATGCTCATAAATCAAACGGCTGTTGATTCTATCAGCTATCTCATTTGGCTTCAAATGAGCATGCTCATTACTAGCAACGTCACGGACACACATGCTACTAGGTAGCAATTGCTACTAGGTAGCATGCTCTTTGGCTTCAAATGAGCAAGTGTGCCCGTAGCATTTATGGTACTGACACATTTGCTCATTGACAAGCCGGCTTATGAGCATGCTCATTAATGAGTACGCTCATGTCAAGTAGTCAACTGTACACACTTGCTCATTAACGAGCAGGCTTGGTTTGAGCTTTCTCTTGAATGAGCGTGCTCAAAGCCAACATTTGAACACACATGCTATTTAATGAGCATGCTCATGTCAAATAATAAATGTCATCGTGTAGTGTCAGTTCCGTTCGCCCAGAACTAAACAAAGTAATCGTATTGCTTGCAACGCAATTATTCGTTATTTAAGAATCTTTTGAAGAAAGAAAACAAAACGGTTGATTTGGGTCCAAGATGTCAACGGATATACAATTACAAGGACACAATAGAGTCAGTTCCGTCCGCACAGAAGTCAACAAAGCAATTTTATTGCTTGCAACTCATTTACTGAAGAAACTTTTGGCGAAAGAAAACAACAAAATAAAAAGTTCGATTTGGGTTCGCAATTGGATCACTAGAAGAACAAACCTTGGAGCGAGTAATCATTTGTTAGTAGAAATGCGAGAAGATTTCAACGGATATAAAAATCATTTATGAGTGCTTCCGCAGAAATTTGACGAGCTACTCTCTAAAATTGAAAGCGTGATATAAAAACGAGATACTCATACGCGGAATGTTATTCCGCATATGAGTTCCTATATTCTAAAGTTTGTTTTACGTCAAAGACGTCAAAAAATTCGAATATGTCTAAATTATAAAAAATAAATACTAATTTCAATAGAATGTGGTTTCATTTTAGAGGTAAAGGAACTTTTGGGGAATTTGGAAGTCTATTGTGGTGACCTTGTAATAATAAAAATCCAAACACATTCGTGATTCCCATAATAAATCACGAAAAGAAAGGTTTTTTCGTCCACCTAGCGATCTATTTTGACATTTTTGCCAAGAACGCGCAGGCGCGAACCAGGGATGGTATGTCTAAGGAAATTTCCCTACATCTAGGGAAATTTCGAACTCAAATACTTTGTACATTTTTTTTTACGAATGACAATATTTCTGGTATTGCTAGTCGCTAATTAATATTATTTTTAATTTACATTAATCTTATGTACTGTTGATATACTTACATAAATCAAGCAATGTTGTTTTTAACACCGACAACTCAAAATGATATTAAATTTAGATTTCAAGTTGCGTTTTTATCTAAATATGTTTATTACAAGATATTTTCTTTAGTTTCGGTGATTACGGTTGATTTTTATTTTGCAAAGTGATTTTTTAATAGGAATATCGTTTTTAATTCAGTTGTAAGTGTATACATATTTTGAAATTATTATTTCATTTGGCAAAAAGTGTTTTATTTGGAAAAGTACAGCAAGAAATGGGATGTTTGTATAATTATGATCTCACTAGTAGTTAAAAATCCGCTCCACAGGTTTTTGATGCTAGGCCCTGCGGGCGGCTTTTGTTTCGGCTTCACCCAGTTTGAGTGTTGGTGACCATTTTATGAATCCGATAGGAACTGGTTCCAAAAATAGCCAGTTCCTCGGATCCACTGTGATCCAGTGACAGCTAGTCACCGAGACAAAGTAACCGTGACTAAGTAACCGAGACACGCAATGGCGTCATATGTAATATATATTTTACATGAGCCCCACACAGGAGGCCCTGAGGAAAATAATCTCCCTCAGGGCCTATGTCATCTTTAGGGATGATGTGTGGAGGGTTTTTTAAGGAAAGGAAATGGAGGGGAATTCTGGGAAGGAAAAGGGTTTAAGGGGTGGGTAGGAATCTGGGGTTCAGTGTGTCCTGGTCATCCGCCTCTAAGACCTAGACAAACCTCACCCCATAAACCCGGGCACCCCTGCTAAATCACCAAACGTAGTGAACCACTTAGGGTGACCTATGGCATAGGTGTTGGTTATCCAATAAAGGTTCCCGGGGCGGCGGTACCCATTCCCGCCTCCCAAATTTCATAATATATAGCCAAAATATATCGCGTATAGCCGCGTGATTTTATTATTCGCAACTCGTCAAGTACCACCTTTCCATATCCTGAAAGATACTTAAATCTATAAATTCGTAGTACGTATACCTAGGGGGGAAATTTACACCTGCGAGCTGCTGACGGAAGTAGCGACATATTTTGACAGATTCTTGAATTAAAACCGAATTACAACGGTAGACTTGCTTGAAATTTCATGAACATAGATGTTATTTGAGGCGCGGCGCGTAAGGCGTGGCGTCAGATTTGCAATCGAAGTCGGGTTCTGAAATTCAACCACGCAAATGCAAGGGTATTAACACTCTGTGATGATTATTATTCTGTATGTATACATTTGACACTGTGACAGAGCTGTGTCAGATTAGTTGTTCCAGTGTTGATATTGAGAATCGAGAATTTCCATTAGAAAAATTAAAAATTGCCGTGTAAGAAAGATAATAAAAACGGTGACTACGAACTTGCGTAAAAGTGATTATTTTAACGAAATCTAGGAAAATAAATTTTTTGGGCATACCATCCCTGGCGCGAACTGAGATCGGAATGACATGAGCATGCTCATAAGCCAGCCTGTCCACACATGCTTAGAGGCTTCCCCTTCCACCCGATAATCCAATGAGCATGCTCATAAATCAAACGGCTGTTGATTCTATCAGCTATCTCATTTGGCTTCAAATGAGCATGCTCATTACTAGCAACGTCACGGACACACATGCTACTAGGTAGCAATTGCTACTAGGTAGCATGCTCTTTGGCTTCAAATGAGCAAGTGTGCCCGTAGCATTTATGGTACTGACACATTTGCTCATTGACAAGCCGGCTTATGAGCATGCTCATTAATGAGTACGCTCATGTCAAGTAGTCAACTGTACACACTTGCTCATTAACGAGCAGGCTTGGTTTGAGCTTTCTCTTGAATGAGCGTGCTCAAAGCCAACATTTGAACACACATGCTATTTAATGAGCATGCTCATGTCAAATAATAAATGTCATCGTGTAGTGTCAGTTCCGTTCGCCCAGAACTAAACAAAGTAATCGTATTGCTTGCAACGCAATTATTCGTTATTTAAGAATCTTTTGAAGAAAGAAAACAAAACGGTTGATTTGGGTCCAAGATGTCAACGGATATACAATTACAAGGACACAATAGAGTCAGTTCCGTCCGCACAGAAGTCAACAAAGCAATTTTATTGCTTGCAACTCATTTACTGAAGAAACTTTTGGCGAAAGAAAACAACAAAATAAAAAGTTCGATTTGGGTTCGCAATTGGATCACTAGAAGAACAAACCTTGGAGCGAGTAATCATTTGTTAGTAGAAATGCGAGAAGATTTCAACGGATATAAAAATCATTTATGAGTGCTTCCGCAGAAATTTGACGAGCTACTCTCTAAAATTGAAAGCGTGATATAAAAACGAGATACTCATACGCGGAATGTTATTCCGCATATGAGTTCCTATATTCTAAAGTTTGTTTTACGTCAAAGACGTCAAAAAATTCGAATATGTCTAAATTATAAAAAATAAATACTAATTTCAATAGAATGTGGTTTCATTTTAGAGGTAAAGGAACTTTTGGGGAATTTGGAAGTCTATTGTGGTGACCTTGTAATAATAAAAATCCAAACACATTCGTGATTCCCATAATAAATCACGAAAAGAAAGGTTTTTTCGTCCACCTAGCGATCTATTTTGACATTTTTGCCAAGAACGCGCAGGCGCGAACCAGGGATGGTATGTCTAAGGAAATTTCCCTACATCTAGGGAAATTTCGAACTCAAATACTTTGTACATTTTTTTTTACGAATGACAATATTTCTGGTATTGCTAGTCGCTAATTAATATTATTTTTAATTTACATTAATCTTATGTACTGTTGATATACTTACATAAATCAAGCAATGTTGTTTTTAACACCGACAACTCAAAATGATATTAAATTTAGATTTCAAGTTGCGTTTTTATCTAAATATGTTTATTACAAGATATTTTCTTTAGTTTCGGTGATTACGGTTGATTTTTATTTTGCAAAGTGATTTTTTAATAGGAATATCGTTTTTAATTCAGTTGTAAGTGTATACATATTTTGAAATTATTATTTCATTTGGCAAAAAGTGTTTTATTTGGAAAAGTACAGCAAGAAATGGGATGTTTGTATAATTATGATCTCACTAGTAGTTAAAAATCCGCTCCACAGGTTTTTGATGCTAGGCCCTGCGGGCGGCTTTTGTTTCGGCTTCACCCAGTTTGAGTGTTGGTGACCATTTTATGAATCCGATAGGAACTGGTTCCAAAAATAGCCAGTTCCTCGGATCCACTGTGATCCAGTGACAGCTAGTCACCGAGACAAAGTAACCGTGACTAAGTAACCGAGACACGCAATGGCGTCATATGTAATATATATTTTACATGAGCCCCACACAGGAGGCCCTGAGGAAAATAATCTCCCTCAGGGCCTATGTCATCTTTAGGGATGATGTGTGGAGGGTTTTTTAAGGAAAGGAAATGGAGGGGAATTCTGGGAAGGAAAAGGGTTTAAGGGGTGGGTAGGAATCTGGGGTTCAGTGTGTCCTGGTCATCCGCCTCTAAGACCTAGACAAACCTCACCCCATAAACCCGGGCACCCCTGCTAAATCACCAAACGTAGTGAACCACTTAGGGTGACCTATGGCATAGGTGTTGGTTATCCAATAAAGGTTCCCGGGGCGGCGGTACCCATTCCCGCCTCCCAAATTTCATAATATATAGCCAAAATATATCGCGTATAGCCGCGTGATTTTATTATTCGCAACTCGTCAAGTACCACCTTTCCATATCCTGAAAGATACTTAAATCTATAAATTCGTAGTACGTATACCTAGGGGGGAAATTTACACCTGCGAGCTGCTGACGGAAGTAGCGACATATTTTGACAGATTCTTGAATTAAAACCGAATTACAACGGTAGACTTGCTTGAAATTTCATGAACATAGATGTTATTTGAGGCGCGGCGCGTAAGGCGTGGCGTCAGATTTGCAATCGAAGTCGGGTTCTGAAATTCAACCACGCAAATGCAAGGGTATTAACACTCTGTGATGATTATTATTCTGTATGTATACATTTGACACTGTGACAGAGCTGTGTCAGATTAGTTGTTCCAGTGTTGATATTGAGAATCGAGAATTTCCATTAGAAAAATTAAAAATTGCCGTGTAAGAAAGATAATAAAAACGGTGACTACGAACTTGCGTAAAAGTGATTATTTTAACGAAATCTAGGAAAATAAATTTTTTGGGCATACCATCCCTGGCGCGAACTGAGATCGGAATGACATGAGCATGCTCATAAGCCAGCCTGTCCACACATGCTTAGAGGCTTCCCCTTCCACCCGATAATCCAATGAGCATGCTCATAAATCAAACGGCTGTTGATTCTATCAGCTATCTCATTTGGCTTCAAATGAGCATGCTCATTACTAGCAACGTCACGGACACACATGCTACTAGGTAGCAATTGCTACTAGGTAGCATGCTCTTTGGCTTCAAATGAGCAAGTGTGCCCGTAGCATTTATGGTACTGACACATTTGCTCATTGACAAGCCGGCTTATGAGCATGCTCATTAATGAGTACGCTCATGTCAAGTAGTCAACTGTACACACTTGCTCATTAACGAGCAGGCTTGGTTTGAGCTTTCTCTTGAATGAGCGTGCTCAAAGCCAACATTTGAACACACATGCTATTTAATGAGCATGCTCATGTCAAATAATAAATGTCATCGTGTAGTGTCAGTTCCGTTCGCCCAGAACTAAACAAAGTAATCGTATTGCTTGCAACGCAATTATTCGTTATTTAAGAATCTTTTGAAGAAAGAAAACAAAACGGTTGATTTGGGTCCAAGATGTCAACGGATATACAATTACAAGGACACAATAGAGTCAGTTCCGTCCGCACAGAAGTCAACAAAGCAATTTTATTGCTTGCAACTCATTTACTGAAGAAACTTTTGGCGAAAGAAAACAACAAAATAAAAAGTTCGATTTGGGTTCGCAATTGGATCACTAGAAGAACAAACCTTGGAGCGAGTAATCATTTGTTAGTAGAAATGCGAGAAGATTTCAACGGATATAAAAATCATTTATGAGTGCTTCCGCAGAAATTTGACGAGCTACTCTCTAAAATTGAAAGCGTGATATAAAAACGAGATACTCATACGCGGAATGTTATTCCGCATATGAGTTCCTATATTCTAAAGTTTGTTTTACGTCAAAGACGTCAAAAAATTCGAATATGTCTAAATTATAAAAAATAAATACTAATTTCAATAGAATGTGGTTTCATTTTAGAGGTAAAGGAACTTTTGGGGAATTTGGAAGTCTATTGTGGTGACCTTGTAATAATAAAAATCCAAACACATTCGTGATTCCCATAATAAATCACGAAAAGAAAGGTTTTTTCGTCCACCTAGCGATCTATTTTGACATTTTTGCCAAGAACGCGCAGGCGCGAACCAGGGATGGTATGTCTAAGGAAATTTCCCTACATCTAGGGAAATTTCGAACTCAAATACTTTGTACATTTTTTTTTACGAATGACAATATTTCTGGTATTGCTAGTCGCTAATTAATATTATTTTTAATTTACATTAATCTTATGTACTGTTGATATACTTACATAAATCAAGCAATGTTGTTTTTAACACCGACAACTCAAAATGATATTAAATTTAGATTTCAAGTTGCGTTTTTATCTAAATATGTTTATTACAAGATATTTTCTTTAGTTTCGGTGATTACGGTTGATTTTTATTTTGCAAAGTGATTTTTTAATAGGAATATCGTTTTTAATTCAGTTGTAAGTGTATACATATTTTGAAATTATTATTTCATTTGGCAAAAAGTGTTTTATTTGGAAAAGTACAGCAAGAAATGGGATGTTTGTATAATTATGATCTCACTAGTAGTTAAAAATCCGCTCCACAGGTTTTTGATGCTAGGCCCTGCGGGCGGCTTTTGTTTCGGCTTCACCCAGTTTGAGTGTTGGTGACCATTTTATGAATCCGATAGGAACTGGTTCCAAAAATAGCCAGTTCCTCGGATCCACTGTGATCCAGTGACAGCTAGTCACCGAGACAAAGTAACCGTGACTAAGTAACCGAGACACGCAATGGCGTCATATGTAATATATATTTTACATGAGCCCCACACAGGAGGCCCTGAGGAAAATAATCTCCCTCAGGGCCTATGTCATCTTTAGGGATGATGTGTGGAGGGTTTTTTAAGGAAAGGAAATGGAGGGGAATTCTGGGAAGGAAAAGGGTTTAAGGGGTGGGTAGGAATCTGGGGTTCAGTGTGTCCTGGTCATCCGCCTCTAAGACCTAGACAAACCTCACCCCATAAACCCGGGCACCCCTGCTAAATCACCAAACGTAGTGAACCACTTAGGGTGACCTATGGCATAGGTGTTGGTTATCCAATAAAGGTTCCCGGGGCGGCGGTACCCATTCCCGCCTCCCAAATTTCATAATATATAGCCAAAATATATCGCGTATAGCCGCGTGATTTTATTATTCGCAACTCGTCAAGTACCACCTTTCCATATCCTGAAAGATACTTAAATCTATAAATTCGTAGTACGTATACCTAGGGGGGAAATTTACACCTGCGAGCTGCTGACGGAAGTAGCGACATATTTTGACAGATTCTTGAATTAAAACCGAATTACAACGGTAGACTTGCTTGAAATTTCATGAACATAGATGTTATTTGAGGCGCGGCGCGTAAGGCGTGGCGTCAGATTTGCAATCGAAGTCGGGTTCTGAAATTCAACCACGCAAATGCAAGGGTATTAACACTCTGTGATGATTATTATTCTGTATGTATACATTTGACACTGTGACAGAGCTGTGTCAGATTAGTTGTTCCAGTGTTGATATTGAGAATCGAGAATTTCCATTAGAAAAATTAAAAATTGCCGTGTAAGAAAGATAATAAAAACGGTGACTACGAACTTGCGTAAAAGTGATTATTTTAACGAAATCTAGGAAAATAAATTTTTTGGGCATACCATCCCTGGCGCGAACTGAGATCGGAATGACATGAGCATGCTCATAAGCCAGCCTGTCCACACATGCTTAGAGGCTTCCCCTTCCACCCGATAATCCAATGAGCATGCTCATAAATCAAACGGCTGTTGATTCTATCAGCTATCTCATTTGGCTTCAAATGAGCATGCTCATTACTAGCAACGTCACGGACACACATGCTACTAGGTAGCAATTGCTACTAGGTAGCATGCTCTTTGGCTTCAAATGAGCAAGTGTGCCCGTAGCATTATGGTACTGACACATTTGCTCATTGACAAGCCGGCTTATGAGCATGCTCATTAATGAGTATGCTCATGTCAAATAGTCAACTGTACACACTTGCTCATTAACGAGCAGGCTTGGTTTGAGCTTTCTCTTGAATGAGCGTGCTCAAAGCCAACATTTGAACACACATGCTATTTAATGAGCATGCTCATGTCAAATAATAAATGTCATCGTGTAGTGTCAGTTCCGTTCGCCCAGAACTAAACAAAGTAATCGTATTGCTTGCAACGCAATTATTCGTTGTTTAAGAATCTTTTGACGAAAGAAAACAAAACAGTTGATTTGGGTCCAAGATGTCAACGGATATACAATTACAGGGACATAATAGAGTCAGTTCTGTCCGCACAGAAGTCAATAAAGTAATTGTATTGCTTGCAACTCATTTACTGAAGAAACTTTTGGCGAAAGAAAAAAACAAAATAAAAAGTTCGATTTGGGTTCGCAATTGGATCACTAGAAGAACAAACCTTGGAGCAAGTAATCATTTGTTAGTAGAAATGCGAAAAGAAGATATCAACGGATATAAAAATCATTTATGAATGCTTCCGCAGAAATTTGACGAGCTACTCTCTAAAATTGAAAGCGTGATATAAAAACGAGATACTCATACGCGGAATGTTATTCCCATAAATTAACTAATACCCGGTTATTCCGCATATGATATTCTATAGGTTGATTTTCGTCAAAGACATCAACAAATTCGAATATGTCTAAATTATAAAAAATAAATACTATTTTCAATAGAATGTGGTTTCATTTTAGAGGTAAAGGAACTGTTGGGGAATTTGAAAGTCTATTGTGGATATTGTGGTGACCTTGTAATAATAAAAATCCAAACACATTCGTGATTCCCATAATAAATCACGAAAAGAAAGGTTTTTTCGTCCACCTAGCGATCTATTTTGACATTTTTGCCAAGAACGCGCAGGCGCGAACCAGGGATGGTATGTCTAGGGAAATTTCCCTAGATCTAGGGAAATTTCGAACTCAAACATTTTGTACAATTTTTTTTTACGTATGACAATATTACTGGTATTGCTAGTCGATAATTATTATTATTTTTAATTTCCGTGAATCTTATATACTGTTAATATACTGACATAAATCAAGCAATGTTGTTTTTAACACCGACAACTCAAAATGATATTAAATTTAGGTTTCAAGTTGCGTTTTTATCTAAATATGTTTATTACAAGATATTTTCTTCAGTTTCGGTGATTGCGGTTGATTTTTATTTTGCAAAGTGATTTTTTTAATAGGAATATCGTTTTTGATTCAGTTTTAAGTGTATACATATTTTGAAATTACTATTTCATTTGGCAAAAAGTGTTTTATTTGGAAAAGTACAGCAAGAAATGGGACGTTTGTATAATTATGATCTCACAAGTAGTTAAAAATCCGCTCCACAGGTTTTTGATGCTAGGCCCTGCGGGCGGATTTTGTTTCGGCTTCACCCAGTTTGAGTGTTGGTGACCATTTTATAAATCCGATAGGAACTGGTTCCAAAAATAGCCAGTTCCTCGGATCCACTGTGATCCAGTGACACCTAGTCACCGAGACAAAGTAACCGTGAAAAAGTAACTGAGACACGCAATGGCGTCATATGTAATTTATATTTTTTGCACGAACCCCACACAGGAGGCCCTGAGGAAAATAATCTGCCTCAGGGCTTATGTCATCTTTAGGAATGATGTGTGGAGGGTTTTTTTAAGGAAAGGAAATGGAGGGGAATTCAGGGAAGGAAAAGGGTTTAAGGGGTGGGTAGGAATCTGGGGTTCAGAGTGTCCTGGTCATCCGCCTCCAAGATCTAGGCAAACCTCACCCCATAAACCCGGGCACCCCTGCTAAATCACCAAACGTAGCGAACCACTTGGGATGACCTATGGCAGAGGTGTTGGTTATCCATTATTATTCGCAACTCGTCAAGTACCATCTTTCCATATCCTGAAAGATACTTAATTCTATAAATTCGTAGTACGTATACCTAGGGGTGAAATTTACACATGCGGCTGTTGACGGAAGTAGCGACATATTTTGACAGATTCTTGAATTAAAACCGAATTACAACGGTAGATTTGCTTGAGATTTCATGAACATAGATGTTATTTGAGGCGCGGCGCGTAAGGCGTGGCGTCAATTTGCAATCGAAGTCGGGTTCTGAAATTCAACCACGCAGATGCAAGGGTATTAATACTGTTTGATGATTATTATTCTGTATGTATACATTTGACACTGTGACAGAGCTGTGTCAGATTAGTTGTTCCAGTGTTGCTATCGAGAATCGAGAATTTCCATTAGCAAAATTAAAAATTGCCGTGTAAGAAAGATAATAAAAACGGTGACTACGAACTTGTGTAAAAGTGATTATTTTAACGAAATCTAGGGAAATAAATTTTTGGGCATACCATCCCTGGCGCGAACTGAGATCGGAATGACATGAGCATGCTCATAAGCCAGCCTGTTCACACTTGCTTAGAGGCTTCCCCTTCCACCCGATAATCCAATGAGCATGCTCATAAATCAAACGGCTGTTGATTCGTGAGCTATTTCATTTGGCTTCAAATGAGCATGCTCATTACTAGCAACGTCACGGACACACATGCTACTAGGTAGCAATTGCTACTAGGTAGCATGCTCTTTGGCTTCAAATGAGCAAGTGTGCCCGTAGCATTATGCTCGAGTGCAATCTAGTTAAACTCGCGAGATCTCGCCCTTTTTTCGTCCGAGATCAATCTCGCTAAAAAAGGCCGAGATCTCGCGAAAACGAGATTGCCTTCCCTAGTTGTATCGCGTGTGGATAATATGTACTTCCTAGCAGAAAGGGAATTTTCAAATACCACAAGTTTCATTGACGACACCTTTGTATTGTGATTTTATATGCCTATCTACGGCATCATCTCGGTGTTTGCTTTACGTTTGACTCCGGTATATTTACGTTTCATTGCGTATTCATCCATTGATACCCTTATCTCTTGTTTATTTACCAGTACGGGAGTATTTCATTATAACATTGTAATATTCCCATACGGTACGGATCTAATAATTATATATTCTGAGAGGCCAGGGTTGCGTCATCGGTTATACTGTGAGTAATGTTCATTTCTATGAAAATAAATGAGATATTATCAAAATAGTTTTATCCACCTTTTAAGGCGGCACTCTTTGGCTGAAAAAGAAGAAGATGGAGAGATATGTAATTACGAATGTTGGACAGAGCGCGCTTATATTTTAAGTCATAAAATAGCAGCGAAAATTGCGAAAAAGCTTAATAAAACATGACTCGTTTAAAATAGAGCAAAAATCTCGTGGAACGTATCTTAAGTATCATTTAAAGAAACATTGTGAATTTTTTCACAAATATAACTTGTAAAACAAAAGAAATGGACTTGTTTTAAATAATTTTCGGAGCATACTTTGCGATTTTTTTCTATCGAGGAAATTTCATATAATTTGCGTTTCGGCGTAGAATGTATCTAGATATTATCTTCAAAAATAACATATATTTTAAGAGTATAAAAACTTCAAATGTTTTAGGGAGATATGTAAGAAATCGGTCGAAATTCGAATAGTGGACCCTTAAAGATAGGGAACATTGTGAACAACCTTACGCGAGTAAAACCATTGTGAGCAACCATTCTTGTAACTAATGAGTTTGCCGATCACTGGGTTACATTATTTGTTATCTTCTAATTTTCATTAAATTCAGTAGAGATCGGTAAGTTCTGCATTTTGCCTTCTTGGAGCAGGTCCCGGGAGCCATGCCCGGCTGTTTTTATACATTTATAAGAACAATCAATCAAATTTGATACCTTACATAGGTAACTATTTAAAATACCTATAATTCTTGAATAGATTCAAAGTATTTGATTTCGGTGAGTATCATAGGTGAGTACTTCAATTAAATTCATTAATTTAAAGAGTTTCTTTGAAAATTTAATTTTGATAAAGAACAATAGCTGCAGTGGCGTAACTATAGGATGGCACGGCTGGCAAAATGCCACGGGCCCCGCGGGGGCTGGGGCCCCGGCCCGAGAGGCTGCGAGCTCAGAAGTAACCTAACGTTTTTAACAAAATTTAGTAAAAATTATAAATTTGCTGATTTGTTAATAATAAAGACACATTTTATGTTGTGCAGTTTTCCTAAAGTATGTAGTGCATTAATGTTATTTGTTACAATTCCTGTGACTGCAGCTAGTGCTGAAAGAGCATTTTCCAAAATAAAATTAGTAAAAACCTATTTAAGAAACTCAATGGGACAAGACAGGCTACGTAACTTGGCTATTTTATTGTCTATTGAAAATTCTATGGTCCGATCTTTAAAATTTGATGACGTTATTAATACTTTGGCGGAACAAAGGGCTCGGAGAAAAGAATTTTATTAATAAATATCTTGTAAAGATTAAATTGTTATTGCATTACAAATATGTAATAACTACGCTTTGAAAATAAAATTTATTAGATATATAACAAAAATGCGTACAACACCAGTAATACTGTTGGGTAACTTCTTAAGTGATTTATTAAAAATCAATTACAACGTGACGATTTTTGCCACTGAATAGATGGCTTGCAGAATGTCATTCTCAAAGTGTGATATGGTTGACAAGTGTGAAAAAACTTTTCAGGTTTATTGTCGTGGTTGTAATAATCCAGAAACCTTCGCGAGGGTGGTAAGAAGATATTTTGATAGTTTCAAACATTTCCTATGCTTAATATAGCAATAAGGGACAAACAAACAAGCTTGCAAACGTACAATCCTTTTAATATATATTTTACTAGCTTTTTCCCGTGGTTTCGCTCGCATGGTATAACGGGAAATTACTGTAGCATACGCTTGCACTTATCTTTTATCCCTCCTCCCCTCCACCCCCACCCCCTCACGCATTCCATATATTCATTCTCTTACATTAAGTTTTCGAACATCTCGCCTGCCACCTTAAATTTCATAATGCTATAGCTCAAAGAAAAAAAGAATTATCCAATTTTGTTCATACGTTTGGAATTTATGCGCTTGCATAAATTAACCTAGTACCTACCAGCATAGAGTCCACAAATATATGAACATCGTTTCCATGGAAACGATTTTTTTTCTGACGTTAGCAAAAACTCGTTTTTGTTAGCGACAGAAAACGTATAACAAATATAATATATTTATATTTAAAATTTAATATACAGCCTATAGTCTTCGCATATAATTTAGCTTTCTATTGGTGAAAGAATTTTTAATGTTTTTTATGGGTTAATGCGTGAAAGCGTAGCAAACAAACTCGAGCAGTTTCGCATTTATAATATTAGTATGGATGGATGGATATGTAGATGTATGTAATTAGGTAGACACTGTCTTTCTTTTTATTATTTCCGAGAAAATGTAATCTACTATTTACGTAAATGAGTCACGTCGGTAAAATGTATCTTTATCTCAAGATAACATAAACAGAAACACAGTCACAGCGGCAGATGGTTCCAGAACGTCTTGTAGCCTGAAGCCCTTGCAACTTTAGTGGCGAGTGACTTGGTGAGAATTGCCACCTGAGGTGTCCCTATCAGATAAGCCCTCACCATGTTCCTGCACCGGGTTGTCCTTGTCACTAGTCACTACCCGGGCCAGGTTGTCAATGGCCGGCTACTCTCTTGTCTCTATGGCAGGACTATGTGCGAACTAATTACAGGATGTTATAAAAAAAATGCCCTGAAATGCGCAACCAACCTTGCCACTTCCTGTTTTGCATCTTCAGAGGCGCCCAACATCCCTAAAAAATCTATTTCTCTTTTAGAAGTAAATATGATTGGATTTATTTTATCATTATTGATTGCTTTTTCAAGTGGGATATACAAATAAACAAAGTTTATGCACGACTAAGATCAATTGTAAGCAGATTGTATAAACTAAAAAAAAAATTCCTATCTGCACACTTCGAATAATTTATTTATCTCTAGCTGAATCTATTATAAGGTATGGAGTAACAGCTTGGGGATTTTCCTGTTAAACAAATGTCGACCATTTTCAATCAGTGCAAAATTATTGGCTGAAAAAAATGTATACAAAGAAAGGCATAATACTCCATACTTGTATCAGTCTCAAAATTCTTTCAGTGAGATCAAATAAATCTGTGGTACAAAATTAAATTTCAACACATAAATAACCCTTTATATATAAACAGGCCATATAAACACAACCATAATACTCGCTTTAACTTTAATGAAGGACTAATTGTACCTAAGCATACAACAAATAAATACCGACAAAGAACATTAAACTACATGATTCCCAGTTGTTTAAATATGTTACCTGCTGAAATTAAAAACTGTGCCCAAAACAAATAATTTTTCTTTTCTCTATATTTCAGTAAAATTTTTAATTTTTATTTTATAAAATTGTAAAAATGTAACTATTAACTAACTCACTTTAATAACATTTAGTGGTATTATAAATAGCCCTGATTTAGCTTAATTACTGGTATGTTTTTAGGTTTTCACGGCCAAAAAGTATTTTTGTTATTATTTTTGGGGTGTTATGCCGTGTTTCTCTACCTCCTTCTTTAGCCAACGTTTCGGACAGCGTTACAGTGTCCGAAACGTTGGCTAAAGAAGGAGGTAGCGAAACACGGCATAACACCCCAAAAATAATAAAAATAAAAAAAGCTTAATTACTTTCCATATACCAACAAGAACCAGTAGATCTAAAATAATTGTTAATTGGAACTACAATATCAGGACTTAGTTATTTAGGTACTCGCTTGTACCTAGATTGTATGCAGTCGGCAACGCTTTCTCAGAAGTAAAAGATGCGATCTTCTGCTTGGAATATTTTCGTTATTTGTTTTTGGGGTGTTTTAGCGTTTTGCGCTACCTCCTTCACCAACTTTTCGGCCAACGTTACAGTATCCATCATCATTGTGTTTACAATTTACAATTACACATCTGCCATGATGATGGACACTGTAACGCTGTCCAAAACGTTGGTTAAAGAAGGAGGTAGCGCAACACGGCATAACACCCCAAAAACAGATAACGAAAATACTTTTGGTCGTGAAAATCTAAAAACGTATCTGCATGGAATATAGTTACAAATAGGCTATGATAACATACCTCAATAAATCAATGTTAGCATAATACCTACTGTTCTTTTACATGTGTTATATATAATTTTATTGGCAGTTTCTTCATGATTACTGTTTTTCAAAATTGTTATAAAGAAGTAAAAATATGTATGTCTTCCTATCCTCAACTTTATTTGATATTACTACTCTCTTAGTTCCCCTAATACAAAGTAGGTAAATATTAGTTTATCTATTAGTTTAGCTTATCGGGAGAGGCTGGTTGACGGAGACCTTTTGATTTCTCCAGCAGGATTACCTCAATACATCAATACAATATAACTTATATACAATAACAAATACAATACAATACGTGGGAAGGTTGGATTCAAACGTCCGTTACTCCAGGACACACTAACCCCCAGATTCCTTCCCACCAATCTCATTATTTTTTCTTTACTTTGTGGCTCGCCATAATTTACAATAAAAACGCATAAATTTGTTGTAGACCACTTTTATTTTATTACACTCTACCGGTTTCGGAAGCGCCCTTCCTTCGTCAGGAGAATGTTGTTACAATATTCTACTGACGAAGGAAGGGCCCTTCCGAAACCGGCAGAGTGTAATAAAACAAAAGTGTTCTACAACAAATTTATGTATTTTTATTGTAAAACTAAAAATATTTTTCAATCACGTGTCGCCACTGAACCCTTTCCTAAATAGACCCTCCACACAGCATCCACAAAGATGACGTAGGCCCCCAGAGAAATTATTTTATTCAGGACCTCCTGTGTGGAGCTAATGTAAAAAAAATTGGTGATAAAATAAGAATTTTAAAAATATTTATTTATTTGAAGATGGATTTGCATCCCCTGGCATCTCTTTGTGGCGCTATCTGTCGCAGGGGTAGGTAGTAAAATCATTACGAAGGCTTACACTTACAGGTGAGAATTCCCAGGGAAATCCCTAATGTTCTCTAGCTTCGTGTCCCCATATAACTAGACGCCGGCCGTCTGAGTGCACACTATAAACTACAAACTATTACAAACGACTCACTTTATCTTTATTATGGCCAAGATGATATCTTCCATTCATGGATAGATGTAAACAAACAGTCCGCTAACCGCTTTGAGGCCTACAACATTCCGCTTGATTATTATTATTTTACTATATTTATGGTTGGCTTCACGGTATGAGCCATCGTGTTGCTGATGATTGCAATGTGACAAGTAAAAACGACGAATACAGATGATAAAACAACTTCATTTACATAAAGTTATACAACGCTATAATGTCTATTACTTACTTGGAAAACAAATGGTCCAGTCATTCTTCGTAAATTGGTTTGGGATTGGCTTCGAGGATTGGGGAGAAATGAGAGCGAATTTATACTTTTCCAAAGTTCATCAAGGAACTACTACTACCAAAATATAAAAAAATCTCAAATATATCTAAATGATGTGAAACGTTTTTGACATCGTTGAGAAATCGTAGTAGATATTCATATTCCAATATACTGATTCCAAACAGAGGTTGGTAAAGCAGCTCCAGAAGCTCTGCCAGGACAAGTTGATACTACGTTGATTTGGCTGAAGCTGTGCAATTATGGGCTGTGTCTGCAATGGACTGAGGGTGTGCGAAGACAGGCTGGATCTGCAATGGACTGAGGCTGTGTGAGGATAGGCTAGGTCTGCAATGGACTGAGGGTTCGCGAAGACATGATGGATCTGCGTTTGACTGGGGCTGTGTGTTTATAGGCTGGGTCTGCAATGGACTGATGGTGTACGAAGACATGATGAGGGCTGTGCGATTGTAGGCTGGATGTGCAATGGACTGAGGCGATGTGAGGATAGGCTGAGTCTACGTTTGACTGAGGATGTGCGATTATAAGCTTAGTCTTCATTTGAGGTTATAAGATTGATTGATAAGATTGAGGCCATGTGATTATAGGCTGGGTCTGCAATGGACTGAGATGACAGGATGGATCTGAGGCTATGCAATTATAGGCTGGTTCTGCATTTGACTGAGGCCACGCGATTACAGGCTGGTTCTGCATTTGACTGAGGCTATGGGATTACAGGCTGGATTTGCATTTCACTGTGGCTGGGCAATTATAGGCTGTTTCTGTATTTGACTGAGGCTATACTATTACAGGCTGGGTCTGCATTTGACTGAGGCTAAGCGTTTACAGGCTGGGTTTGCAATGGACTGAGAGAGTTCAAAGACAGTCTGGATCTGCATTTGACCGAAGCTGTGCGAGAACAGGCTGACAAATTTACTTCTTTAATCCACATATCATCACAAAATAATAAAGATCGAAATGAATTATTTTTATTTTAAACCTTTTGTTGTATTCACTGTTTCGTATTTTTTATTTGGATTATGTAGCTAAATTATTATTTTTCATGCATGTTCTAAAAAGGTAAAAACATACTAATAATTCATTGAAATAAATATGTAATGGACGAAAAGAATTGCCTAAAGTAGTTTGTTCACAGTTTGAGCAAGATTTATTTCGTTGACAGTCATCCGTTTAAACTCATCCTGTTTTATTTACTAAACATCCTAAAGTTTATTAAATTCAAGGAATCACACATAATTTCACTGCGGTACCTGTCCAAATATCGTATCGAAAGTAAACACTCGACGTGTGTAAACTCATTCTATGGAAATATTTCATTCAAGCGCTGCAGCCCTTTATGGCATATTATTTTAGTGAGATTCAAGGGCTGATTAGCTTTCAACACTACGTCAGGTAAGCTGGGGGATGAGATGAAAGAACTATGCGAGTCCGGTTCACAAAAATGTTACACCTATTTATTTTTGGCATCGCGTTTGTGTCCCACCCGGACGTCGCGTGTTCGCATCCTCGGCTGGCTAAGTCCTCCATTACGACACAAGCAACATTTTCCGCTTTCTGTGGTGGTAGTAGGAAATTTTCAAATATTGTCGGGTTATTCATAACCTGGGAATGTTTGTCTTTCTTTACAGAAAAAAATTAAATGAAGCACGAGAGGATTCTGAACATTTTTTATGCTTTTAGTTGTGTTTGTTATTAAAGCCGTTTGAAGCACCGTTTCGATTCTGCATAGTGGTCTTTCACATGGGCGATACTGAAATTATCTAATATCATCCTGAAAGAAGTCTTAATACAAAATTCCCGGCGTTAGTTGTTGTTGTTAAAAACTTTTTGTTTTTTTACGTATTCGAACACAAAACTATTTTTGAATGCTTATAAAATACGCTTTCAAATTTTTTAAATCAAAATAAACGTATGTTTTTTTAGCATTAAAATTATTCATGCAAAACATGAAAAAGTTTTCAAAATGGGTCACCTTACGTTTTTTCTAATTTAAATGACTGATAACGAAAAAAAATAAAATCACATACATCACGGGTCGGCAACCTGCGGCCCGCGAGGCGTCTTGGTGCGGCCCGCAAGATTCTCGCCACGACGCACGTGACGGACGACATCGACGCATGTGAAAATTTCAACAGAGTGAAAAGGAGCGAGAAAAGGAGCGAAAACCGGTTTGCTGATTTCATAAAGATCTCACGTAAGATGGAGATTTTCGAAAACCCCTTCGCAGTGGATATCGATAACATATTAAACGATTTGTAAATAAATTGTTCCGAGAGAGTATGGTTGGAGAAGTCAAAGAGACTTTCTCAACCATTCTTTCCCGATCCGGCCTGCCATGCAGCTGGTGGGCAGACGCATCCCCCGCCAAGACGCGGAAAAACCTCACCCCAAGAACCCGGGAACCCCTGTTAAGTCACCAAACGTAGCGAATCACTCTATTGCAGAGGTGTTGGTTGTCCAATAAATGGTTCCCGGGACGGCGGTATCCATATCCGCCTCCCAAATTGGAAGTGGTATACTGTAATGACACGTGACCCAAGAGCGGCCCGCACTAATCCCCATGTAAAATATTTGGTCCTTTTACAACAAAAGGTTGCCGACCCATGACATACATAATTTATTAGATCAATGCATTTTAAAAAATTTCATCATCTCAGTTTTTTGTCGTTCCATGTAAAAATAATTAATAAAATTTCCCAAAATTTCATAAATTTTTTCAAATTTGGTTTTTGTGGTTGACTTTTAGATATAAATATAAAGCGTAGTGTGTTCTCTTTTTAATACCGTTTATGTCACATTTCTTACTGTAATAGTGAGGGAGACACACCGATTTCCATGAGACCTAAATGAGTTTTTCCGAAAAGCGAGGAGATAACAAAAGATAGACAAATTCACAAAAAAGTACAATGCAGGGATCACATTCACAACATTTTCAACCTCCAGTTGTTTCTTGCACATTCATGGTATGTTTCTCATCCAGAAAGATCTGTTTTTTTTTTATAAATGACGCACTGTCTAAGTTTGTATTTGTATAAAAACATAATGTTTTGATCCATTAGCTGAACCTTTTCCAATTCAATAATCTAAGATTAGGGGGATGCTGAAAATTTTCGGGAGAATAATATTATAAAATAAGGAAAAAATAAGAGAAATATGGAAAATAAATAATAAACGTTGATGGTAGGTAGTGTCAACATCCGGTACAGATATTGGCTTGACCGAAATGACTGCGCAAACAGACAATGAAGAGGGCGCTAAGGCTGCCAAAAGGCGATAACTGCCCCATGTTTATTACTTGGCGCAGGCATTTACCCCAAATTCTACCTGCAATGTTACAAGTCATAAATATTTGTATAAATAAATTATTGTAATAATTGTTAAACTGCCTTCCAAAAAATATGGCAATCTTTTTTAAAAGATTCAACTGTTACAGTCACCATATCATTAAACGTACTAATATCGGTTGTCGTTGATTTAATGATTTTTTTAAAATTGGAACTTTTTTTCAATATCAATTCATGAATTCATGATGATGTTCGGGAATGGGTACCGCCGCCCCGGAAACCATTTGTTTAATAACCAACACCTCTGCCAGGTAACCCCAAGTGGCTTGCTACGTTTGGTGACTTAGAAGGAGTGCCAGTGTTCGTGGGGTGAGGTTTGTCTGGGTCAGGCGGCGGACGACCTGGAAAACACCGAACCGTAGATTCCTACCCACCCCTGCTACATTTTTCCTTCCTAGAGCTTCCTCTCCTTCCTTTCCTTAAATAGACCCTCCACACAGCATCCCCAAAGATGACATAGGCTCTAAAGTAAATTTTTTTTCTCAGGGCTTATGTGGAGCTAATGTAAAAAAATTGTGTGCAGTTCACACGCGGTAGAAGTGCAACCTTCAGAAAACTAAAGTAGACATGATTGGGGAGACTACGAAGCACCGCACAAAGAGAAGACCGATTATACTATCACAATCTCTAGCGAGCTAAATCCTGTATGTTTATTTTTAGTGTCGCTTTTTTGTTTCATCGAGTTTCAAATCACAGCGGTGCTAAACAAATTGTAACTTCAAAAAAAAACAATTTGGGCGGCGGGCATGGGTGCTCGCTGCAGTGAAAAGCGTGTACAAAAACCGAGTTGTTTGGCGGACCATCTTCTCTGTATACCCCCTTCTGTGAAATGCTGTGATGTTTAGTTAGTTAGTTACCTAGTATTGGTAACTATTAGTAAAGGGTTTCCGGTTTCAACACCTGAATGACGTTATCGATCAACAAGCAATTTCCTGCATTTACTGCAGTTTATTGACATGATAATAAAATAACGACAAGATAAATACAGGTAGATAAGGAACCGATGACTATTTTTGTTACAAGTGCAAATTCCACGTATTTTCGCAAAACCCTGTATCTATTTCTGGAAAAGCACTAAAAAAGCGCATAAAAAAGCAAATAACGCCATATTTACGAGGTATCGATAAAATAACGGTGTGACACATATTATGGAAAATCCATGCAGTTTTACCTACATTTAAACTGGTGATCCTAGAGTTATCTGAAGATAGTTCACCCCCCCCCCCCCCCCCCCCGAAATTATAATTATTATAATTTTTTTTTTGTACATTATTTTTTCAATTTCAAACCTAAAATGCCGATAATAATAACCGATGCCGCAACCGCGCCGGCGCGCGCCGAATAAAATTTAAAAATAAAATTAGAATGTGATTTTAATCCTTATATATAAGGAAAATGTACGAAGAACAGGGTCAGAACGGCTTGGGGCATTCTTGACGTAACAGATATTCAAATCACTCGGAATAAATTTTATATCCATGACTTCGACCTTCATTTTTGCCGCGATTCGAGCTGTGAAACTGTGAGCGTCGATTAAACCTATCAATTTGTCAAGTAAACGCAAATAATGTTGTTTTCAGGCATAGTTTATTGTTCAATGAATGTTTCGGTAAATATTATATACGATAGCATAAAATAAACCCACAAAATATTACGTCAAAGTCAAAAACTTTGCGAAATTTACGAGTTTCCTCCCGTGGCATTTGACGAGGCTTAAAGATACCCGAATATAATTACACATACAACGAATTTAATTACAGAATACTATTTTTTCTACTTATACGTTGGTACATACAAATACAAAGAAGTGATTTTATCCTTGATATATTTGAATGGAAATATACTTTTGTTATTCGGCGATACATCCTCTCTGCACACCCCTTGTATTGCATATATTTTGTGCAAGTAGGTATAACGTACTTTCCCTAAACCGACTGCATATTGCCCATAAGTATGCCGGAGGGGTAGCTGTCGGGAGATCAACCGTCATGGACTTATTTAAAAATTATACCGAAAATTCCAACTGCTTCTATCCTTACTAAACTAGACTTTCCATATTCCTTTCCAAAGAATGGACTTAACATTCTTCTCCCAACCCCTTCTTGTACGCGTGCATTTACTAACATCTACTGTAAAGACAAATTCCGGACGTACCTAGCACGGTCGATCGATGGAGGTTTTATCGACGATGTCGGTAACTTGTCATTGTTCCTAGCACGACCGCAGATCGCTAACGGGAAGACAACAGTTCACCCCGAATAAATTCAGAACACTTAGTCTTTAGAGAGTTGTTCGTGCGTGGGCGGTTTGCAATCATGCTCTCTTGACTTTTTGTTGTTTTATGTATCTAAGTACTTTCTGTTTTATTTTTATAAGAAAATCATAAGTTTTAAATTGTTTCATTTTATAATATATTTTTGTACATCTTTATTGGACGGATGATATCTATGTTTTGTCAATTCTTTGTATTTTTGCCAAAACGAGCGGAATCCGAGCGGTAAAAGACGGGGTGTGTGTGTGACGTCATTTGGGCCGTAAAAAACACGTTATGAATTGTTTTATTAAGCCTAGGAAATGTTTAAAACTTTCATAATATATTGTTTCCACCCTCGCGAAGTTTTCTGGATTATTACAACCATCTGTATAATCTGATTACAACAATACATCTGAAAAAAAATTTTCATTACAAAAACTCTTACGAAATTGTCAAAAATATCACAATTTGAGAATAACATTTTGCAAACCATCAAAATTTAAATTTAAATTAGTTAATTATTATTAGTTTCAAATAAAATTCAATTTTCGAATAAACTCTTTTTTTATTTTTTTTATTTAATGAATGTATTTGAAGTACTCACCTATGATACTAGCCAAAATCGAATGCTTTCAATCAAATCAAGAATTATAGGTATTTTAAATAGGTAGGTACCTTAGATACCAAATTTGATTTATTATTCTGATAGTTTACAAAAATGTTTTTTTATTTCTTTTATATATTTAATAATATTATTATTCAATTTATAAAAACAGTTTATTTATAAACAAGTTCTGCTAGGTAATTATTTTTACACGTGACAGCTGTTTCGCCTTCTGAAGGCATTATCAAACTGTGGTCTTGCCACATACAGACGAGGTATTTATGTTATTTCTAGATAGGATTTTGATGACTAATTTTAATTATGAGTAAACTGACTAAAATTATTAATGGTTATTACCCTTTTAAAAGATACCCAATTACTTATATTGTTTAAATTCGACTGAAGGTCGTTAAGTGCACTAATCGTTATTTCTAATATGAATCATTTCCAAATGATGACTCATGGTTTTATTTTCTGTATAATTAAGTTTAAGGTCGTTAATACTCTAAACTTATTCCTAATGTGAATTATTCCCAAATGATGACTCGTGGTTTTATTTTCTAGTAAAATTATTATTATTATTGTTTTAACATTGGTTTGAACATATCTAACAACGGTGAGTGAATTATATTGGTCTGTTCATTTATTAAAATAGCTTTAGGATTATTAAAGTGCTTGTTAATTTCTAGTTGTTCTAAAAGATTTAGTTTGTGTCCTTTATTTTGTATATGTAAGGGAGTTGGCTTATTATCGCCGCTAAGTGAGTGATTATCATCTAGGAGATGTTTGGCAAATTGTGATTGCATTTTATTATTATTTTTAAATGATCGCATATGTTCTTTGAACCTAGTATTAAAGGACCGGCCAGTTTGTCCAATATAAACAGCGTTGCATTCGTCACACTGGAGTTTATAAATGCCGCTATTTTTTAGTTTGGGTATTTTATTTTTTGAATTTTTGAGAGATGATCCCAAATTATTATTAGTGCGGAAGGCAATATCTAATCCACAATTTTTGAGAACTTTAGCAATTTTATTGGATGTCGGTCCGACAAATTCTAAACATCCAAATTTATTTTCCGTTTTATTATTAATTGCTGGGTAAATTAAGTTAAGGTTATTTTTATGTTTTTTATGACTAATTATTTTATCAATGTCTCTACTCTTGAAGCCGTTATTTTTTGCAATGGATAAAATTGTACTTTTTTCTTTCTCGAATGCTTTATTGTCAAGTGGAGTATTAGTAAGTCTGTGTATCATTGAGTGATAAGCAGACAATTTATGTGACCATGGGTGCAAAGATTTAGAATTGATGGTCGTGTCTGTAAACGTAGGTTTACGATAAATTTCAAATGCGTGTTTATTATTTTCTCTACTGATTGTTAAGTCTAAAAAATTAATTTTATTATTACATTCTCTTTCAACCGTAAAGCAGATTTTACGGTTAATGGAGTTAGCAAATGTAACAAAAAGGTCTAGTTGTCTGTTGGTACCTTTCCAAACGATCAAAATATCGTCCACATAACGTACATAGTAGATTATGTGTTTACTAAAGACTGAGTTTAACATTTGATTTTCAATGTAATCCATGAATATTTCAGCAAGAAGGGGACTCAGAGGCGACCCCATCGGTAAACCATCGTTTTGTTGATAGAATTTATCATTAAATAAAAAGTAGTTGGTTTCCACGCATATTTTAAAAAGGTCAAATAATTCTTTTTTAATAATTGGATTTATGTTAGATTTATCTAATTTATCTTCAATGATTTTAAGGCACTCTTGGATAGGAATATTGCTAAAAAGGCTTACGACGTCTAAAGATAAAAATTGGCAGTTGTGCGGGAGATCTAAATTTTGAATTTTAGTTATGACTTCCAGAGAATTTTTAACACTGTGTTTTGGAGAAAATTTAGTATATTGTTTAAAAAGAAAATTAAGTTTTTTGGCGAGTAATGTCGTTGGGGCATTTATAAAAGAAACGACCGGTCGGATAGGAATATTTTCTTTATGGATTTTGGGTTGCCCGTATAGTGCCGGAGCCCTTGGGTTCATTACCATTGCACTTCTTCTGGCGTATTTATTTAAGAAAATTGATTTGCAATTATTTATTAAGTTTCGCACATTCATTGAAATTTTGTCCGTTGGATCCTTTTTTAAAATTTTAAATTCTTCTGGCTTTAAAAATGCTTCTACTTTATTTACGTAATCGACTTTGTTTAAGATAACTACCGAATTCCCCTTGTCCGCCTTAGTAATTGTGAGGTTACAATCTTTAACTTTAGTTTTAATATCTTTTAAGATTTTCGTTTCTTTATTACTGTATTTATTTTTATTGGTCGATTTCAAAGTTTTTTTCAAAATATCCGTGGTTATTTGCTTCGGTAAGCCGTTATTTTTTACTTTAGATAGAGCAATTTCTGTATCAATTGCCAAACTTTCAATTTGTTTTTTAGTAATGTCTGAATTTATTTTATATTTGAAGCCTTTATCTAATAAATTTATTTCTTCTTTTTCAAAAATTGTGTCCGATAGGTTAATAGTTTTTTTGTAAAATTCCATATTTTTATTACTTTGATCTTCATTAATTTTGACATTTTTATTTTTAGTTTCGACAAGTTTTTTAATTTTCTTTTCTTGAGTTTTGAATTTATCAAATATAATTCCGCTGATGTGTTCACGGGTATCGTAATCCAGGGTATCGAATTCCCATGGATGCAGTTTAAAAGTTAATTCAGAATGCAAAACCTTGATGTAGTGAAGAATTGTGTCCCTTTTCCGACAGCATTCCTTAGTCTCCTCCTTCAGCCATATCCTCTGTGCTCGTTGCACAGTTTTTATAGCTGACGAGGATTTGCTTTTGGTAGAAATATGTACATACTTGGGGATCACGTTCAACTTCAAACACTCTTGGTTAAACCACAGGTTTTGCACTATTTTCCGATGCTTTAATTTTAATCGTCTGTATAAAATCACTTGGGTAGCTATATCAGCTACCTTCAATTTATTTATTGTTATCAAGTTTAATTTGTAGAACTCCATTTTAATTTTTTTATTTCTTTTATATATTTAATAATATTATTATTCAATTTATAAAAACAGTTTATTTATAAACAAGTTCTGCTAGGTAATTATTTTTACACGTGACAGCTGTTTCGCCTTCTGAAGGCATTATCAAACTGTGGTCTTGCCACATACAGACGAGGTATTTATGTTATTTCTAGATAGGATTTTGATGACTAATTTTAATTATGAGTAAACTGACTAAAATTATTAATGGTTCCCTTTTAAAAGATACCCAATTACTTATATTGTTTAAATTCGACTGAAGGTCGTTAAGTGCACTAATCGTTATTTCTAATATGAATCATTTCCAAATGATGACTCATGGTTTTATTTTCTGTATAATTAAGTTTAAGGTCGTTAATACTCTAAACTTATTCCTAATGTGAATTATTCCCAAATGATGACTCGTGGTTTTATTTTCTAGTAAAATTATTATTATTATTGTTTTAACATTGGTTTGAACATATCTAACAACGGTGAGTGAATTATATTGTTCTGTTCATTTATTAAAATAGCTTTAGGATTATTAAAGTGCTTGTTAATTTCTAGTTGTTCTAAAAGATTTAGTTTGTGTCCTTTATTTTGTATATGTAAGGGAGTTGGCTTATTATCGCCGCTAAGTGAGTGATTATCATCTAGGAGATGTTTGGCAAATTGTGATTGCATTTTATTATTATTTTTAAATGATCGCATATGTTCTTTGAACCTAGTATTAAAGGACCGGCCAGTTTGTCCAATATAAACAGCGTTGCATTCGTCACACTGGAGTTTATAAATGCCGCTATTTTTTAGTTTGGGTATTTTATTTTTTGAATTTTTGAGAGATGATCCCAAATTATTATTAGTGCGGAAGGCAATATCTAATCCACAATTTTTGAGAACTTTAGCAATTTAATTTTTTAGACTTAACAATCAGTAGAGAAAATAATAAACACGCATTTGAAATTTATCGTAAACCTACGTTTACAGACACGACCATCAAAAATTGTGGATAGATATTGCCTTCCGCACTAATAATAATTTGGGATCATCTCTCAAAAATTCAAAAAATAAAATACCCAAACTAAAAAATAGCGGCATTTATAAACTCCAGTGTGACGAATGCAACGCTGTTTATATTGGACAAACTGGCCGGTCCTTTAATACTAGGTTCAAAGAACATATGCGATCATTTAAAAATAATAATAAAATGCAATCACAATTTGCCAAACATCTCCTAGATGATAATCACTCACTTAGCGGCGATAATAAGCCAACTCCCTTACATATACAAAATAAAGGACACAAACTAAATCTTTTAGAACAACTAGAAATTAACAAGCACTTTAATAATCCTAAAGCTATTTTAATAAATGAACAGACCAATATAATTCACTCACCGTTGTTAGATATGTTCAAACCAATGTTAAAACAATAATAATAATAATTTTACTAGAAAATAAAACCACGAGTCATCATTTGGGAATAATTCACATTAGGAATAAGTTTAGAGTATTAACGACCTTAAACTTAATTATACAGAAAATAAAACCATGAGTCATCATTTGGAAATGATTCATATTAGAAATAACGATTAGTGCACTTAACGACCTTCAGTCGAATTTAAACAATATAAGTAATTGGGTATCTTTTAAAAGGGAACCATTAATAATTTTAGTCAGTTTACTCATAATTAAAATTAGTCATCAAAATCCTATCTAGAAATAACATAAATACCTCGTCTGTATGTGGCAAGACCACAGTTTGATAATGCCTTCAGAAGGCGAAACAGCTGTCACGTGTAAAAATAATTACCTAGCAGAACTTGTTTATAAATAAACTGTTTTTATAAATTGAATAATAATATTATTAAATATATAAAAGAAATAAAAAAATTAAAATGGAGTTCTACAAATTAAACTTGATAACAATAAATAAATTGAAGGTAGCTGATATAGCTACCCAAGTGATTTTATACAGACGATTAAAATTAAAGCATCGGAAAATAGTGCAAAACCTGTGGTTTAACCAAGAGTGTTTGAAGTTGAACGTGATCCCCAAGTATGTACATATTTCTACCAAAAGCAAATCCTCGTCAGCTATAAAAACTGTGCAACGAGCACAGAGGATATGGCTGAAGGAGGAGACTAAGGAATGCTGTCGGAAAAGGGACACAATTCTTCACTACATCAAGGTTTTGCATTCTGAATTAACTTTTAAACTGCATCCATGGGAATTCGATACCCTGGATTACGATACCCGTGAACACATCAGCGGAATTATATTTGATAAATTCAAAACTCAAGAAAAGAAAATTAAAAAACTTGTCGAAACTAAAAATAAAAATGTCAAAATTAATGAAGATCAAAGTAATAAAAATATGGAATTTTACAAAAAAACTATTAACCTATCGGACACAATTTTTGAAAAAGAAGAAATAAATTTATTAGATAAAGGCTTCAAATATAAAATAAATTCAGACATTACTAAAAAACAAATTGAAAGTTTGGCAATTGATACAGAAATTGCTCTATCTAAAGTAAAAAATAACGGCTTACCGAAGCAAATAACCACGGATATTTTGAAAAAAACTTTGAAATCGACCAATAAAAATAAATACAGTAATAAAGAAACGAAAATCTTAAAAGATATTAAAACTAAAGTTAAAGATTGTAACCTCACAATTACTAAGGCGGACAAGGGGAATTCGGTAGTTATCTTAAACAAAGTCGATTACGTAAATAAAGTAGAAGCATTTTTAAAGCCAGAAGAATTTAAAATTTTAAAAAAGGATCCAACGGACAAAATTTCAATGAATGTGCGAAACTTAATAAATAATTGCAAATCAATTTTCTTAAATAAATACGCCAGAAGAAGTGCAATGGTAATGAACCCAAGGGCTCCGGCACTATACGGGCAACCCAAAATCCATAAAGAAAATATTCCTATCCGACCGGTCGTTTCTTTTATAAATGCCCCAACGACATTACTCGCCAAAAAACTTAATTTTCTTTTTAAACAATATACTAAATTTTCTCCAAAACACAGTGTTAAAAATTCTCTGGAAGTCATAACTAAAATTCAAAATTTAGATCTCCCGCACAACTGCCAATTTTTATCTTTAGACGTCGTAAGCCTTTTTAGCAATATTCATATCCAAGAGTGCCTTAAAATCATTGAAGATAAATTAGATAAATCTAACATAAATCCAATTATTAAAAAAGAATTATTTGACCTTTTTAAAATATGCGTGGAAACCAACTACTTTTTATTTAATGATAAATTCTATCAACAAAACGATGGTTTACCGATGGGGTCGCCTCTGAGTCCCCTTCTTGCTGAAATATTCATGGATTACATTGAAAATCAAATGTTAAACTCAGTCTTTAGTAAACACATAATCTACTATGTACGTTATGTGGACGATATTTTGATCTGTTGGAAAGGTACCAACAGACAACTAGACCTTTTTGTTACATTTGCTAACTCCATTAACCGTAAAATCTGCTTTACGGTTGAAAGAGAATGTAATAATAAAATTAATTTTTTAGACTTAACAATCAGTAGAGAAAATAATAAACACGCATTTGAAATTTATCGTAAACCTACGTTTACAGACACGACCATCAATTCTAAATCTTTGCACCCATGGTCACATAAATTGTCTGCTTATCACTCAATGATACACAGACTTACTAATACTCCACTTGACAATAAAGCATTCGAGAAAGAAAAAAGTACAATTTTATCCATTGCAAAAAATAACGGCTTCAAGAGTAGAGACATTGATAAAATAATTAGTCATAAAAAACATAAAAATAACCTTAACTTAATTTACCCAGCAATTAATAATAAAACGGAAAATAAATTTGGATGTTTAGAATTTGTCGGACCGACATCCAATAAAATTGCTAAAGTTCTCAAAAATTGTGGATTAGATATTGCCTTCCGCACTAATAATAATTTGGGATCATCTCTCAAAAATTCAAAAAATAAAATACCCAAACTAAAAAATAGCGGCATTTATAAACTCCAGTGTGACGAATGCAACGCTGTTTATATTGGACAAACTGGCCGGTCCTTTAATACTAGGTTCAAAGAACATATGCGATCATTTAAAAATAATAATAAAATGCAATCACAATTTGCCAAACATCTCCTAGATGATAATCACTCACTTAGCGGCGATAATAAGCCAACTCCCTTACATATACAAAATAAAGGACACAAACTAAATCTTTTAGAACAACTAGAAATTAACAAGCACTTTAATAATCCTAAAGCTATTTTAATAAATGAACAGACCAATATAATTCACTCACCGTTGTTAGATATGTTCAAACCAATGTTAAAACAATAATAATAATAATTTTACTAGAAAATAAAACCACGAGTCATCATTTGGGAATAATTCACATTAGGAATAAGTTTAGAGTATTAACGACCTTAAACTTAATTATACAGAAAATAAAACCATGAGTCATCATTTGGAAATGATTCATATTAGAAATAACGATTAGTGCACTTAACGACCTTCAGTCGAATTTAAACAATATAAGTAATTGGGTATCTTTTAAAAGGGTAATAACCATTAATAATTTTAGTCAGTTTACTCATAATTAAAATTAGTCATCAAAATCCTATCTAGAAATAACATAAATACCTCGTCTGTATGTGGCAAGACCACAGTTTGATAATGCCTTCAGAAGGCGAAACAGCTGTCACGTGTAAAAATAATTACCTAGCAGAACTTGTTTATAAATAAACTGTTTTTATAAATTGAATAATAATATTATTAAATATATAAAAGAAATAAAAAAATTAAAATGGAGTTCTACAAATTAAACTTGATAACAATAAATTACAAAAATGTGTTTGTAATATATGAAAAATGAAAATTTGTACATAAAAATTACAATAGGTGGCGCGCGAGCTGTTTGAAAACTGAATGTACCGAGACTGAATATATGGAACGCGGCAGGGGGTTCGTGGGACGGGGGAGCGAGAGAGGTGGAAGGAGAAGTGGAACGGGAAGAATGGGAAGCGCAAGGAGAAACAATTTTTTTATTAAGTGGCATTGCAACGCATGCCGGGAACTCGCTAGTTATTTTTAAAAAGAAGAGTATTTGTTGCGGACGTGTTGTGAGAGGTAGGCCCCGATTACTGTGTTATCTAACGGTAATTTTCCCAAATCGAAACGAAAATTCTTTTATCTATAGGGGAGCTAATCCTCTATCTCTAATATGCCTATACAACGGTGATGGTCAACCTTTTTAGCTGGAGGGTCAATTTATCCATTTTCAATTTGATCGCGGGCTGCAATGGGTATGGTAACACAGCTCGACATTGTTAAATTTACAGTCGCTGGTGTCGCGAACCTATTTGTATTTTCTAAAACTGTAAGTTTTAAATAAAACGGTTATAGAACCTAAAAAAGAATGCGCCGTAGGTGAAATTTTTATATCTCTACGGTCAAACCAATAAATGCTGTCGATTTTTATCATTCTGAAATATTATAAAACATAAAATTAATGGTAGAAGAAGATGGAACCCCTGAGGAAGACATGGCACGAATAAGTGAATCAGATACTTGAGTCGGGCCATGTCCAGAATCAGAATAACAGAAGGGGATGTATGAATGTGAACGAGCCAAAGAGTGTGTGCCAAGACCGAGTTGTTTGGTTTTATACCTACCTGCAAATTAGGGCAACTTTTGATTTTATTGTTTGGAAACTAAAATTTTTGAACGAAACACGAACACTTGGTATTTTAAAAAACCGAAACCTTTAAAATGCATCAAACACAGATCCCAACAAAAAAAACGGAGCACTGAAGGCGACGCACCACGTCACGTAAAATTCGGAATCTGACCGCTGCCGATAACATTCCTTATATAGATGGCGATAAGATTTAAATACCCATTTAACACCAGCCGCCTGTGTTGATTTTTGCAATGAAAAAACATTGCTAAAAAGAGTTTTTTATCTTATTTTGAGAAGTTCAGGTATGAATATTTAAATGCTTTACCATCATTTTCTAAAGAATTTTATTTTTCACAGTGTACAATAAAACCGTAACCGAAAAGGGGTTCGTAAGTAGGAAAATTTGAACTTTAAAGCAAACTTGGTTTTTTTAGGCCTAAAAATTTTTTCTGGGTTTATAAAAAGGCTTACCTAAAAAGTACCTACTCGATTATTTCAAAGGCAAATATTTTCTACTCGCAATATTTAATTAAAGCAGGTAAAATATTTCTAAGCGATCTAATTTTCAAACCAAAAACACACAAAACAGCAAAATTTTGTCTTTTAAAGAGTATGAGAAAAAATTTTTTTTTGAACTGTTGATTCAAAACTTTGAAGAATGACTGAAGTTTTCCGCTAAACCCTTTTGTAAAACAGAACATTAAAGGTTGAATACGCAATTTATTGTTTTTTTTTTTTTTTGTTTAGCCAAGTTGGCAGTACGAAGAGTTGGCCCACGGACCGCAGGTTGCGCATTACCGCTACACAAGGTATAATAATATTTTTTTTTTTTGGTTTTAGGCAATTCACCCTGGAGAGAGTGCTTTTTGCCGGTAATATTTAAAATGGATAAGAAATTTCGGTTAATCTAATGGGAAAATAATAAAACAAATTAAATATTGGACTCATTTAGATCACTAACTGATGTGGCTTTATTCGAGTAAATAATATGTGGGTTCTAAGACTTTTCCAATTCGGTTGACGCAGTATTTATTTGCACGTTAATTAACAAATTAAGCTAGAACGTGCCATGTTCTGTGTGTGCTCTATTAAAAATAGACACACATAATTATTACAAACCTGTTAATTAAGTCCAAAATTGGGCTGTTATCCTTTTAGCTTAAAAGAATAGAACGCAGAGTATTTGCATTTCAATTACTATATAATTATAATAACCCACTCCATTCACGTCATCTTTGCAATTATCACAGAAAACTTTTTTTTTTGCTTCATTGGGATAAACCATCATGGTCGTAAAAACAAGATTTCACATTTTCGTTATTTGTTTTTGGAGTGTTATGCCATGTTGCGCTACCCCCTTCTTTACCAACATTTCGGACAGCGTTGCAGTGTCTATCGTCAGGGCAGATGTTTGTAGGTTTTTCTTTTCTCATTAGATTGAAAGTTTCTTGGTGAATCCTCAAGATTTAAAATTTCCAAAACTAAAATGCATTCTCTAAAACTAAAATGTAATGCGTAAAATGCAAAAACTCCTAGCTAAAAGGAAATACCATAAATACTCCGGAATGTCCAAAGCTTTCTCTGTTTTCACGGCGGTGGAACACGCTCTCATCGTTCTGAAGTGGCAGAGCACACAGTGTTAATCGTAGGCACTAAGTAAAGCAGATATTACAAGTCTCGGGTCCTTACTTACAGCTGAAGTGGACGACACATTCTCCCGAGGATAATCTCAAACAATGCAGAATACCGACCCTTCTTGCGCACTGTTCTCTGTTGCCAGCGGCCCGGCCCAGGTCCTTGGACACAAATAAACATCGCAAGTGATTTCCACCAATCGACACGTCTCAACCTTATCGTGGGCACTTTATAAAAAATATTTAAATTAAGTAGGTAGACCCAGTGTAAAGGTGGATTGACTTGAGCATTTGCTAGATGTGAGGGGTGAATATTCCCTCGAATATTTTCGTAGGTCTTGGGCTTTCGAGCAATGCTCACAGAGCCTTACTATTGGTTTCGAATATTCTGCTCGATCGTGCTTCTCACTTATTTTTGACTTGGAGTCGAAAGTCTTGATGGATCAGCAGACGTTAAGATTGTGTAAGTTCACACAGTAGATGGAGGATAATCGCGGTATTTATCTTTCAACAAAAGAGTTTTGGTCTAATTGCAGAATTCCGCCGCACTCTTAATACGCAATTATTTTAAATAACAAATGATTTCAACTTCAATGCTACAAGAGACGACAATTAATGTCGGAGAAGATGAAAAAATATGCACGAAATTTCTTATTGCGGAAAATTAGTTTGTTAATTGTTTTTGTGTTTAATTCGTAGTACTCCATTTACTTTTTTTTTATATTTCATTTAAATTTTGCCTAATTAATGTAAATAAGTCTTTGAAGATAATATCTAGATACGTTACACGCCGAAACGCAAATTATATGAAATTTCCTCGATAGAAAAAAATCGCAAAGTATGCTCCGAAAATTATTTAAAACAAGTCTATTTCTTTTATTTTACAAGTTATATTTGTGAAAAACTTCACAATGTTTCTTTAAATGATACTTAAGACACGTTCCACGAGATTTTTGCTCTATTTTAAACGAGTCATGTTTTATTAAGCTTTTTCGCAATTTTCGCTGCTATTTTACGACTTAAAGTATTAGCGCACTCTGTCCAACACTCCTTATTACATATCTCTCCATCTTCTTCTTTTTCAGCGCCGTGCGTTTCAAGAGTGCCGCCTTAACCTACTATTATAACGTTGATTTGAACTTTAGGGCGAAGAAGCACTACGAAGTAAAGCAAAATCATGGGTTTTAGGTTTGAAAATTTGATCACTTAGAAATAATTTAGATGTTTGAATTAAATATTTCGGGTATAATACGTCGTGGCTTTTAAAATAATCGAGCATTTTTTGATAAAACTTACGCAATACTGGTATAAGTGCATATTTTACCATCTTCCCCTAGACAAATTGTCGTCTCTTTTAGATGACAATTTGAATTGAAGCTGAAACCAAGTGATATTTTTTTTTAAATACGTAGATACTAAAGGTTTTTTTCTGGATTCCACAGCGATGCTTTAATTTATGTACTTATACCGATCAACACACTCCCACACTTCGTCGAAATGTCTAGGGAAATTTCCCTAGACATCAGCCGGATGTAAATAAAGAAAAAATAAGCCCCCCCCAGATCCATAGCCGGATCCTGGGGGGGGCAAACCGGGGTGCCTGCCCCGGGTGGCAGTTTTAGGGGGCGCCAAAAACGTAATTTATACGTTTGATTGAAAAAAAAAAATTCACAAAACGCCTGGCATCCAGCGCACGTTGTTCATAATAAATTATTAGCGAAATCATGCATTTAAACTGCCGGAGTGGAAATCCCTCCCCCCCCCCCTCCCTGCCCCGGATCGAAAAAATCGTAGATTCGGGGCTGCTAGACATGCCATCATTGCAACACTCTTTTCTCCGCTAAAGCAAAAATCATAGATAAACAACAAAACGCTAAAGCAAAAATCATAGATAAACAACAAAACGCAAAAGCAAAAATCATAGATAAACAACAAACGCACCGCATAGACACAAGATCGCGGCAACATACAGTTTGAGAATTTCATATTATTTATTTATTTGTCCGTGTCATTGTTTGGTCAGTGTCCCGGGTAGGTACTGTGTCTGGGTACAGACCGGCACCTACCGGAGACTGAGACGTGGGACGGTGTAAACTCATTCAGAGCTTTATGGGTAGGTAAACAGTTTAAAACACTATCGCCGCAGAGGTGTTGGGTTAGCTCTTGTCGGTTCTGACTCCATTAAAGGCCACCTGTACGCCGCTCGAGTGTTAAAAAAGCGCAGAGACAATCCGTACGTAAAATCACGTCGAAAGGCTCAAAAACAATATGACTGATAATGCGTCGTTTCTTTTTACTGAATCAATGATTTTCAAGTTTCATTTCCTACCCGAAGCCATTATTATTTAGTACTAGCTGGTACCCGGCATGCGTTGCCATGCCATTTAATAAATAAATTGTTTTCTCCTGCGTGTTCTTTCCCATTCGTCCCATTCCCCTTCCGCCTCCCCTTCCTCTCCCGCGTCCTCTTCCCCTCTCGCGTTCCCACTCCGCCTCTTCCACCTTCCCCCCCCCCCACTCCACTACCCCTTTCCCCGTCCCGCGAAACCCCCTCCCAAGCTCCCCTCCCCCCTCCTAGGTTCCCCCTCCCAGATTCCCCTCCCCCTCCCGGGTTTCCCTCCTCCCCCTCCCGCGAACCCCCTACCGGAGTCCCCCTCCCGCATTTCATGCATTCTTTCCCGGTACATTCAGTTTTCAAACAGCTCGAATGCCACCTTTTGCATATTTCATAATGCCAGAGCTCACCAGTAGTAAAATCCCATTAGGTGCAGTCGTTCGTAAGTCATGCGCGTAAATACATTTCGGCGATTCATTTTTTAGAGATAAATAGTAACTACGATGCTCGAATTAAATAAAATATATATCAACATGGTTTTCACGGCAAAGATTTGTTTTGCTTTTCTTCTGACGTTAGCAATAACTCGCCATTTTCGACAGAAAACGTAAAATAAATATAATATATTAATATTTATAATTTCGTAACGCCAGAACTTACCATTATTTATAGCCTGTATTACTCGCATATAATGTAGCTTTCTATTGGTGAAAAAAATTCTAAGATCGGTTTATTAGTTTATGCGTGAAAGCGTAACAAACAAACACACGCAGTTTCGCATTCATAATATTAGTATAGATTTAGAATTTTAGGGTAGGTACTTTCTAAAACATAATTCAATTTTACCAAATTCTGACACAGGCATTTAAATACAATAGCGAGTTCCCGGCATATGCTATGCCACTCAATAAAGAAAAAAATTCGCTCTACTAACCCTTTCCCATTCGTCCCAGATGATGCCAGAACTCACTATACACGTATAGAAACCATCGCGGGCTTGCACACATCAAATCCCCAAAGTTTTATCGCAATCGGATGAACGGTTTAGCAACGCAAAACATCTCACACACATATACAGAAACAAACACATTTTATATAGATCAGTAATTTTAATATCAAAAATGTCATGTGAGCATTTTTAAATTTTTTTAAAGAAAACATTAAAAAAATTTGAATTTAATTTTTTTTTTGTAATTTCTAATAATACCATATATTTAAGCGTATTTCACCACCTTCAGGGTTCAGCTTTGAGCTTTAAAAATTTTAAATCTCAAAGCTTAAAGGGTTAAGCTTTGAGCTTTAACCTTAAGCTTTGAGCTTTAAGCTTTGAGCTTCAAACTTTGATATTTAAGCTTTGAGCTTCAAGTTTTGAGCTTTAAGCTTTGTGATTTAAGCCTTGAGCTTTAAGCTTTGAGCTTCGAGCTTTGAGCTTTAAGCTTTGAACTTTGAGCTTCGAGCTTTGAGCTTTAAGCTTTGAATTTAAGTTTTGAGCTTTAAGCATTGAGATTATAGCTTTGAGCTTCAAGCTTTGAGCTTAAAACTTTGAGCTTTAAGCTTTGAGCCATAAGCTTTGAGCACTATGCCTGAGCTTTAAGTTTAGAGCTTTAAGCTTAGAGATTAAAGCCTTCAGCTTAAAGCTTTGAGCTTTAAGTTTTGTGATTAAAGCCTTGAGCTTAAAACTTTGAGCTTAAAGCCTTGAACTTAAAGTTTTGAGCTTTAAGGTTTGAGCTTTAAGCTTTGAGCTTCAAGCTTTGAGCTTTAAGCTTTGAATTTAAGTTTTGAGCTTTAAGCATTGAGATTAAAGCCTTAAGCTTCAAGCTTTGAGCTTGAAACTTTGAGCTTTAAGCTTTGAGCCATAAGCTTTGAGAACTATGCTTGAGCTTTAAGTTTAGGCTTTAATCTCAAAGCTTTGAGCTTTAAGTTTTGAGCTTAAAGCTTTGAGCTTAAAGCTTTGAGCTTAAAGCCTTGAGCTTAAAGTTTTGAGCTTAAATCTTTGAGATTTAAGCTTTGAACTTTAAGTTTTGAGCTCTAAGCTTTGAGCTTCAAGCTTTGAGCTTTGAGCTTTAAGCTGAGCTTTTAGCTTTAAGTTTTGAGCTTTAAGCTTTAAGTTTTGTGATTAAAGCCTTGAGCTTAAAGCTTTGAGCTTAAGGCTTTGAGATTTAAGCTTTGGGCTTTAAGTTTTGAGCTTCAAGCTTTGAGCTTTAAGCTTTGAGCTTTTAGCTTAAAGCTTTGAGTTTAAAGCTTTAAGCTTTTAGCATTAAGCCTCGTGCTTTGCGCAAAGCTCAAAGCTTAAAGCTCTAAGCTTAAAGCCGAAAACATAACGCTCAAACATTAAACTTAAAGCTTAAAGCTCAATCTTAAAGCTCATGCTTTAAGCAAGGTTCAAAGTTTAAAGGCCAAAGTTTAAGCTTAATATCAAAGCTCTAAACTGATTAAAACTCAAAGCACAAAGCTTAAAAATAAAGCTCAAAGCTCAAAGTTAAAGCTCAGTACACAAATCTCAAAGCACAAAGCTTAAAGCTCAAAGCTCATAGCTTAAAGTTAAAGCTCAAAACACAAATCTCAAAGCACACAGCCCAATACTTAAAATTTAATATCAAATCTTAAAGTTCAAAGCTTAAACAACACGTAAAGCTTAACGTTGAATGCATAAAGTTCAAAGCTTAAAGCTCAAAAATCAAAGCTCAAAGCTTAAAGTTCAAAGCTTAAAGCTAAAACTCAAAGCACAAAGCACGGCTTGCGTTGCAATGCAAAGAAATCAATTGATTCTCCTTGAATGTCCTTTCCCGTGCATCCCCGTTCATCTTCCGAGTCCCCTTCCCCTTTCACGTTTCCCTTCTACCTTCCCCGCCTTCCCATCCCTCGTTTTCCCACCCACGTATCCCACCTCTCCCTCCCCCTTGCCTTTCCTCCTTGCCGCTAAAATATATGTAATAAGCACATTTTCATTAATTCAAATTTAATAACGCAAGAACTTGCCTTTATCCTTTGCGGGCGTGCGCACAACAAATCACCAAAGTTTCATCGCAATCGGATGAACGGTATGGCAGCGCATAAAATACGAACAAACAAATTTTAATTTTTATATATAAGATAGGAAAGATTTGATTGTTTGTTGGTGTCCTCTCGTACGGTCCGTACCCTAGTGACGCTTACATCGTATAATACTTACAATTTTAAACTCGTGATATCTTTCAGATGGGATGTCCGAATTGAATAATTCAAAAAGTAATATAAAGGCATTGAAGCAGTCTCGAATATAAAATAATTTATTTTGATAAAAATTAATACGAAGATACAAATAAAGAGTCTTTTCTAGCGACGGCATTTCAATTAAATTTTTAAAATAAAAGAACACTTATTGTGGCATAACTATAATAGTTAGACATATGCTGTCGCGACATTTTTTGTAGATAATGATGTGTTCTGCAAAGTCGTAGTACATTATTTTATTCTATCATCAATGGTTTTCGCAGCGCACGCGATGTAAAGAATATTTTAGGTAATTTTTTTACACCTTGGGTTACATTATTGGAGTTTTAGTAAGGATCGCAAATTTTTTTAAAATTATAATATAGCCTATGTTACCCGGGAATAGTGTAGCTTCTCAACAGTGAAAGAATTTTTCAAATCGGTTCAGTAGTTTCGGAGCCTATTCGATGCAAACAAACAAACAAACAAACAATCAAATCCTTCCTCTTTATAATATTATTATTTAGTATGTAAGATGCCTAACCTGCCGAAATTAAAAAAAAAATGTACAAATGGTAAAACAAATATTATTTTGAAGAATTGGCTCGCCAAAAGAAATAATTTGTATAAGACTAACACAAAAATTCTAACTGCATTATTATGCTTAATTAAGTAAAATAATAATGAAAAACAATTACTTTGTGTAACAACCACTATTTAATTAACAATATCAACATGTTTCGAAAACTATGTTTTCTTCGTCAGGATAAAAAGTTAATAAAAAATAACAAAAGACAAACAAGTATAGACTAATTAGAACATAGACAAAATATTAGAAAGGAGGGGTGATTAATTACCTAAAATATATCATAAAAAAACAATTATATAAAATAAAATATAAAAATTATTTTAGAATCTGTAAAATTTTTTTTTTTTTTTAAAACAAAACAAGAAGTCTAAATAACAAAATAAATTATTATAAATATAAGTATTAATACGAAAATAAATTTAAAAGATGGCTATTTTTAAAAAACGTTTGGTTATTTATAATATTTAATTTACTATTAACACTTTTTCTTATTTCTAAAATTTCTAAATTATCTAATTGTATACCCGTTGTGTTAGTGTGTAAAATTTTTAAACCTTTATTAAAATCAAAAGAATGACCTGTTTCCAAAATGTGGTTTGCAAATTCTGAATAATTATTATTATTTAAACATCTTAGATGTTCCTTAACTCTAATGTTAAAATTTCTAGAAGTCTTCCCAATATAAAAAAAGTTACAATCATTACAAATTAATTTATAAACCCCAGATTTGTTCAAAAACACACCTTTGTCCTTGTTATTTAATATATAATTTTTTAATTTGTTATTGGCGTAAAAAGCTGGTTGGATATTATCTGGCATGTTTTTAATTATCAAATTTGAAGTGTTATTATTTAAAAATACAATTTTTCTCCAATTATTATTCTTGTCAACTACGTGTGGATAAACAAAAGATCTAAAAAACTTTTTCTTATATTTTTTGTTTAACATATTATCTATTAATTGTGTAGTATAACCGTTATTTATTGCAATTTGTTTAATTGTATTTAATTCTGTTTTAAAATTTTTTGAAGATAGGGGAACATTAATTAGTCTACTTAGTAAGGTATGAAAAGCTGCTAATTTTTGTGAAAATGGATGATTAGAAGTTTCATGTATAATGATATCTGTATATGTGTCTTTACGAAAAATGTTAAATTCAAATTTATTATTGACAATAGAAATACTTAAATCCAAAAAATTTTAACTGCAATTTTTTCCAATTTCTAGGGTAAATTTAATTTTTTTGTGAAGTTTATTAATGAAATTTAAGAAAATATTTAATTGCCTATTAGTTCCAGTCCATATACAAAAAACGTCATCTACATATCTTTTCCAAAAATAAACATATTTTAATAATAAAGCACGACTATTAAAAAATTTATTTTTTTTCAAAATTGTTTAAAAATATATCTGCGACTAGGGGGCTAGTACTTGAACCCATTGCTAAACCATTACACAAAGTAATTGTTTTTCATTATTAAATGATGACGCCACAAAGTAAATTTGCCTATTTTGAAGAAATAAGTCAAATAAGTTTATTTATATCTTCAAAGTAAAAGTACCTATCGACAAACTGCTTAAAAGTAGTTTATTGGGACTTTTCTATTTTCTGTACAATATTTTTATTTTTGCTGTCATATTGTATTACTTTGTATTTGTAATAAATAAATAAATAAAAAAAATAAAAAAGTAGTACATATTTTTAACATTAGCTCCACGCAGGAGGCCCGGAGAAAAATAGTTCGCCTTATCTGTCATCTTTGGGGGTGCGGTGTGGAGGGTGTTGGAGGTTCTGGAAAGAAAAGTGTACCAGGGGTGGATAGGAATCTGTTTGTCAATGTGTTAAGGAGTGACAAATGTTATTTTTTTTACTTTTTACAAAAGAAAGAAACATTTTTACTTTTTACAAAAGAAAATAACCTAGCAATATTTGAAAATCTCCTACTACCACCACAGTAAACGGAAAATATTGCTTGTGTCGTGGTGGAGGACCTAGCCAGCCAAGGAATCGAACACGCGACCCAAACGCGATGCTAACTTAGTCACTGATCGGAAGGTATGAACCCATCCTTCCCACTGCGGTGCAAGGCGATGTTCCGAGAGAATCCTTCTGGAGAGATCAAAACGCCTCCCTCAACATGTCTCTTCCGATCCGGCCAGCCACGCAGTTGGTAGGCAGATGCATCCGTTTCCAAACCCTGTGAAACCGGGCACCCCTGCTATGACACCAAACGTAGCGTACGACTTGAGGTGTCTGCAGCAAAAGTTGATTATCCAATAAATGGTTCCCGAGTCGGTGGTATTCATACTCGTCTCCCAGATTACACCTAATTCAAAAAAGGTGAGGTGGATGGACCATGGAAGGCCACTCTAACAAATAAAAAGTGTTTTTGTTGTTTATTTTTGGGGTGTTATGCCGTGTTTCGCTACCTCCTTCTTTAGCCAACGTTTCGGACAGCGTTACAGTGTCCATCATCAGGGCAGATGAGCCTGATGATGGACACTGTAACGTGAAACACGGCATAACACCCCAAAAATAAACAACAAAAATACGTTTGGCCGTGAAAACCTAAAAACATACCAAATAAAAAATGTTATTATTTTTTCTTTATTTACTGGACAGATGAAACAAACAAATTATTAAGTAACACTTTTTTGTTATGTAAGATTTAAAACTTTTTTCTTGCAGAGTTAACGATTATTTATTAAATTTAAGTTTTATTAAAATCTTCTAAACAGCTTTGTAAGGAACACGACTGCATACAAGTCCGATATAATAAATCAGTCGTCCTAAAACTGACGTTGTGACAATGAAAATATCTGCTTAGGTATACTTAAACTATATAAAAAGGTCTTCATTAAAATGAAACATATTAAATTCACATAAAAAATACTCTTAAAACATATTAAATTCACATAAAAAATACTCGCTTCTCAAAAACTGGGCGTACTGTACAGGGCCCGCAGATACTTTAATAGTACACAACTGCTTACCCTGTACAAATCGCAAGTGCGCCCAACGGTTGAATTTGGCAGCCACCTCTGGTCTGGAGCTCCAAAATACATACTTGAAAAATACCCTCGACTCTGTGCAGAAACGGGCGGTCCTTTTGATAGATTCTCCCATCTTAACGAACGGGTTGCAATCTTTAGAGCACAGGCGTCGGGTGGGAATGCTATCCATGTTCTACCGGTATTTCAATGGAAGATGCTCTGAGGAACTAGCGTCATTGATCCCTTCGGCACCGGTGCATAGTCGGGAGACACGCCAAACGCGCGCCCATGTACACGGTTGACATTTGTCACATGAGAACGGGTCGTTTTTTCGACTTGTTCTTGAGTTCAACAGCTCGGCTATGGAACGATTTGCCGGCATCTGTGTTTCCTCCCTCCTACAACATGGGTCTCTTCAAGACCAATGTTCATTCCTTCCTCTCCCCAAAAAACCCTCCACACAGCATCCCAGATGACAGGCCCTGAGGGGAATTATTTTCCTCAAGGCCTCCTGTGTGGAGTTAATGTAAAAAAAAAAAAAAAAACTCAACGAATATTACTTGAACACTATCGTTAAACTAAAAATGTATTCGTGAAAATGTTTTAAAAATAATTTTAATGAGTATTATATCGATATCAAATAAGTTGCCAATAACCTTCATAATGAAATAATATATATATATATATATATATATATATATATATATTTATACCCTCTCGTACTAAGTTGATCTTTCGTGACGGTAGACCAGTTTTTAGTTGATCCGTTTGCTCTTGTTGATCCAAGCGGATAAGTTGATCTATTACCGAAGCTGGCATACATATGTGGATCCTTATGGATCAACTTAAGTCATCGAGATTTTGCTGTAAGCCACGCCCATTTTTCGGTGGCATATACATTTTACACGTTTTGTCTATGTTGATCTTATATAATGACCAATCAGAGATGGAAGCATTCTGATTGGTCATAAAAAACATGTACCTACATGGAACATTACTGTTAATTCGTTGATCTAGTATATATTGCGCGTTCCAGGGCTACGACAGAGTTGTGAGATTATTGCAGGGCTGCCACATACTCTAAATTATGTATTATTATTATTTGACAATAAATATTTTTGGTATTACGAAATGCGGCAAAAATTTTACGGAGAGGAAAAAGACGAGGGAGGGGGAAGGCGGGAAAGGTGTAAGGGAACGGGGCGCACGGGAAAGGACATGCAGGGAGAATTAATTTGAGTGATTGAGTGAATGAATTATACCGCAGCCCCGGGAACCATTTTACTGGATAACCAACACCTCTGCCGTGGGTCACCCCAGAAGGGGGGGGGGGGTAGGGGTAGGGGGAGGGGGGGGGGGGGGGGGGGAATAGAAATTGCTTAAGTAAGGACCAATTGAATGATAATAAATGAGGAATTACAATTTGGGAATACAGGGTACCGCCACCCCGGGAACCATTGACTGGAAAACCAACACCTCTGCCATAGGTCACCCCAGGGGGGGGGGGAAGTGGAGTAGGGGGGAAGAGGGGGGGGGGGGGGTAGGGGGGGTATGGAGGGAGTGTAGGGAGGAGTGAAGGGGGTGTAGGGGGGGTGAAGAAATAGCTTTAGTAAGGACTAATTGTATAATTGTAGACGAGTAATTCCATGGGAGTGGGAAGGGCGGGGATGGGTGGTGGGGGAGGGGGGTAGGGGGTGGCGGTAAGGAGGGGGTAGGGGGGGGTGAAGAAATGACTTAAGTAAGGAATAATTGTATAATTGTAGACGAAGAATTGCAGGGGACTGGGAAGGGCGGGGGGGGGTATCAATCTTAGAATACGGAGTACCGCCTCCCCGGGATCCATTAACTGGTTAACCAACACCTCTGCCATAGGTCACCTCAAGAAGATCGTTGCGTTTGGTGACTAAGCAGGGGTGCCCGGGTTCATGGGGTGAAGTTTGTCCAGGTCTTGGCGGCGGATGCGTCTGGCCACCTGCGACGTGGCGGACCGGGTCAAAAACGTTTGGTTGAGGGAGGCATTTTAACCTTTTGAGCCTGACTCTCTCGACCCATCGACTTGCAACTCTGGCCCTATGGCACCAAACAGACTGAAATTTTGGATTCTTACTTAAAAGCACGGTCTGTATAAGAATCAATCAAAAAAAATCTTCCAAAAGTATCTCATCGTTCGTAGGTATTAGTTTTTACACTTGCGATCGGTCACAACTTTGGCCCTATGGCACCAAACAGATTGAAATTTTGAATTCTTACTTATAAGCACGGTTTGTACAAGAATCAATCAAAAAATCTTCCAAAAGTATAATTTTACTAACGAGAGTTTTACGCTGTATATATTAGTTTTTTTTTAGCAAATACTCAATAATTTGGGCCATCATCCACCAAACAGACTGACATTTTGGATTCTTACTATAAAACATGGTCTGTACAAGAATCAATCAAAAAATCTTCCAAAAGTATAGTTGTTAGAAAACTCATCGTTTTTCAGGGCACGTTTTACACTTGGAATCGGTCACAACTCTAGCCCTATGGCACCAAACACACTGAAATTTTGGATTCTTACTTCAGAGCACGGTTTGTACACGAATCAATAAAAAAATCTTCCAAAAGTATAATTTTACTAACGAGAGTTTTACGCTGTATATAAGTTGTTTTTTTTTTAGCAAATACTCAATAATTTGGGCCATCATCCACCAAACAGACTGAAATTTTGGATTCTTACTTAAAAGCTTGGTCCGTACAAGAATCAACCAAAAATCTTCCAAAAGTATAGTTTTAAGAAAACTTATCGTTTGGAGATATTTGTTTTTACACTTGCGATCGGTCACAACTTTGGCCCTATGGCACCAAACAGGACGATTATTTTGTATTCTTACTTAAAAACACAATCTGTACAAGAATCAATCAAAAAAAAATCTTACAAAAGTATCTCATCGTTCGTAGGTATTAGTTTTTACACTTGCGATCGGTCACAACTTTGGCCCTATGGCACCAAACAGATTGAAATTTTGAATTCTTACTTAAAAGCACGGTCTGTACAAGAATCAATCAAAAAATCTTCCAAAAGTATAATTTTACTAACGAGAGTTTTACGCTGTATATATTAGTTTTTTTTTAGCAAATACTCAATAATTTGGGCCATCATCCACCAAACAGACTGAAATTTTGGATTCTTACTTAAAAGCACGGTCCATACAAGAATCAATGAAAAAAATCTTCCAAAAGTATAGTTGTTAGAAAACTCATCGTTTTTCAGGGCACGTTTACACTTGGAATCGGTCACAACTCTAGCCCTATGGCACCAAACACACTGAAATTTTGGATTCTTACTTTAGAGCACGGTTTGTACACGAATCAATAAAAAAATCCTCCAAAAGTATAATTTTACTAACGAGAGTTTTACGCTGTATATAAGTTGTTTTTTTTTTTAGCAAATACTCAATAATTTGGGCCATCATCCACCAAACAGACTGAAATTTTGGATTCTTACTTAAAAGCACGGTCCGTACAAGAATCAATCAAAAAATCTTCCAAAAGTATAATTTTACTAACGAGAGTTTTAAGCTGTATATAAGTTGTTTTTTTTTTTAGCAAATACTCAATAATTTGGGCCATCATCCACCAAACAGACTGAAATTTTGGATTCTTACCTAAAAGCTTGGTCCGTACAAGAATCAACCAAAAATCTTCCAAAAGTATAGTTTTAAGAAAACTCATCGTTTGGAGATATTTGTTTTTACACTTGCGATCGGTCACAACTTTGGCCCTATGGCACCAAACAGGACGATTATTTTGGATTCTTACTTAAAAGCACAATATGTACAAGAATCAATCAAAAAAAATCTTCCAAAAGTATCTCATCGTTCGTAGGTATTAGTTTTTACACTTGCGATCGGTCACAACTTTGGCCCTATGGCACCAAACAGATTGAAATTTTGAATTCTTACTTAAAAGCACGGTCTGTACAAGAATCAATCAAAAAAGCTTCCAAAAGTATAATTTTACTAACGAGAGTTTTACGCTGTATATATTAGTTTTTTTTTAGCAAATACTCAATAATTTGGGCCATCATCCACCAAACAGACTGACATTTTGGGTTCTTACTTAAAAGCACGGTCCGTACAAGAATCAATCAAAAAATCTTCCAAAAGTATAGTTGTTAGAAAACTCGTCGTTTTTCAGGGCACGTTTTACACTTGGAATCGGTCACAACTCTAGCCCTATGGCACCAAACACACTGAAATTTTGGATTCTTACTTTAGAGCACGGTTTGTACACGAATCAATAAAAAAATCTTCCAAAAGTATAATTTTACTAACGAGAGTTTTACGCTGTATATAAGTTGTTTTTTTTTTTAGCAAATACTCAATAATTTGGGCCATCATCCACCAAACAGACTGAAATTTTGGATTCTTACTTAAAAGCTTGGTCCGTACAAGAATCAACCAAAAATCTTCCAAAAGTATAGTTTTAAGAAAACTTATCGTTTGGAGATATTTGTTTTTACACTTGCGATCGGTCACAACTTTGGCCCTATGGCACCAAATAGATTGAAATTTTGAATTCTTTTTTATAAGCACGGTTTGTACAAGAATCAATCAAAAAATCTTCCAAAAGTATAATTTTACTAACGAGAGTTTTACGCTGTATATATTAGTTTTTTTTTAGCAAATACTCAATAATTTGGGCCATCATCCACCAAACAGACTGACATTTTGGATTCTTACTATAAAGCACGGTCTGTACAAGAATCAATCAAAAAATCTTCCAAAAGTATAGTTGTTAGAAAACTCATCGTTTTTCAGGGCACGTTTTACACTTGGAATCGGTCACAACTCTAGCCCTATGGCACCAAACACACTGAAATTTTGGATTCTTACTTCAGAGCACGGTTTGTACACGAATCAATAAAAAAATCTTCCAAAAGTATAATTTTACTAACGAGAGTTTTACGCTGTATATAAGTTGTTTTTTTTTTAGCAAATACTCAATAATTTGGGCCATCATCCACCAAACAGACTGAAATTTTGGATTCTTACTTAAAAGCTTGGTCCGTACAAGAATCAACCAAAAATCTTCCAAAAGTATAGTTTTAAGAAAACTTATCGTTTGGAGATATTTGTTTTTACACTTGCGATCGGTCACAACTTTGGCCCTATGGCACCAAACAGGACGATTATTTTGTATTCTTACTTAAAAACACAATCTGTACAAGAATCAATCAAAAAAAAATCTTACAAAAGTATCTCATCGTTCGTAGGTATTAGTTTTTACACTTGCGATCGGTCACAACTTTGGCCCTATGGCACCAAACAGATTGAAATTTTGAATTCTTACTTATAAGCACGGTCTGTACAAGAATCAATCAAAAAATCTTCCAAAAGTATAATTTTACTAACGAGAGTTTTACGCTGTATATATTAGTTTTTTTTTTTAGCAAATACTCAATAATTTGTGCCATCATCCACCAAACAGACTGAAATTTTGGATTCTTACTATAAAGCACGGTCTGTACAAGAATCAATCAAAAAATCTTCCAAAAGTATAGTTGTTAGAAAACTCATCGTTTTTCAAGGCACGTTTTACACTTGGAATCGGTCACAACTCTAGCCCTATGGCACCAAACACACTGAAATTTTGGATTCTTACTTTAGAGCACGGTTTGTACACGAATCAATAAAAAAATCCTCCAAAAGTATAATTTTACTAACGAGAGTTTTACGCTGTATATAAGTTGTTTTTTTTTTTAGCAAATACTCAATAATTTGGGCCATCATCCACCAAACAGACTGAAATTTTGGATTCTTACTTAAAAGCACGGTCCGTACTTGCATCAATCAAAAAATCTTCCAAAAGTATAATTTTACTAACGACAGTTTTACGCTGTTTATAAGTTGGTTTTTTTTTAGCAAATACTCAATAATTTGGGCCATCATCCACCAAACAGACTGAAATTTTGGATTCTTACTATAAAGCACGGTCTGTACAAGAATCAATCAAAAAATCTTCCAAAAGTATAGTTGTTAGAAAACTCATCGTTTTTCAGGGCACGTTTTACACTTGGAATCGGTCACAACTCTAGCCCTATGGCACCAAACACACTGAAATTTTGGATTCTTACTTTAGAGCACGGTTTGTACACGAATCAATAAAAAAAATCTTCCAAAAGTATAATTTTACTAACGAGAGTTTTACGCTGTATATAAGTTGTTTTTTTTAGCAAATACTCAATAATTTGGGTTATCCTAGAAAAACTATTAAGTTATCGATCTGCATTAAAAGAATTAATATCGCATTTCTCTTTTCTTAATATTAAATAAAAAAAATATATATTTCACTTATGAAAATTGTCTTCTTAAGTTTTCTGAAGGTTTCACTTCTACCGGTACCGAAGGATTTATTTAATTATGTATTTATTCATTATTAATTACTTATAGTACTTAAATAAAATAACTTAGTACTAGAATAAATTAATACTAGAAATACTCCGCTTTCTTGTAGTTGGACTCGGACATGTTTCTACATGTTTCCTTGTGTAGAGCCGTCACAAAGAGGAGACCGAATATACTATCTCATTCTCTCGCAAGGTAACTCCTATTAATGGATGTTTTTGTCTCTTTTTCGCTATTTTTCGTTTCATTGAGTTTCAAATCACAACGGTGCTAAAGAACTTTTCACTTAAAAAATGTGAACTTTTACTATCGAAAGTTTTACGCTGTATTTAATGTGTTTTGTAAAGGAAATACTCAATAATTTGGGTTATCCTAGAAAAACTATTAAGTTATCGATCTGCATTAAAAGAATTAATATCGCATTTCTCTTTTCTTAATATTAAATAATAAAAAAATATATTTCACTAATGAAAATTGTCTACTTACGTTTTCTGAAGGTTTCACTTCTACCGGTACCGAAGGATTTATTTAATTATGTATTTATTAATTATTAATTACATTTTGTACTTAAACAAAATAACTTATTACTAGTATAAATTATTACTAGAAATACACTCAAAAAAGAACGCAACTTTTGATAGGGTTCTAACTTCACTTCACCTTGTTCTGAGATATGAGGTGTCAAAGTTTGCAAAGACGATTTCTCATAATCTATTTACCAATTTCTGATTTTGAAGTTGAAATTTGTTTAACGTATTTTAATTGAATATATTTTGAAGGAAAGTATTTAAATATGACGTATATTTACCCTTTTAGAACATACCTAAACATGCAAATAAAACCCTGTACAACCAGCTAAGGCATAATAATACACTGCACAAGGTTCTAATTACATTTCACTAATGCAATTCCAAGTTACGTCTTATTTAAATATTTTCCATTTAAATACGATAAACTAAAATTGTTAAATAGATTACGAAAATTCGTCTTTGGAAACTTAGAAACCCTAGAAAATGATACAGAAGACACAGTTAGAACCCTATCCAAATAAAGTGACGAACCATAATGCGCCTCTTATTTAAGATCAACTGTCAGATACAAGAAAAATAGAGAGTGTAAGTGTAGTGAGAATGTAAAATGAATTATTATTGAAAATGCTTGATGTTAGAACTTCGTCATACACATATCAACGAAAATACAACACGGATGGTTCTGAAAATTATTTTGGGTATAGAAATGAGCAAAAAAATGCTTTGGCAATCAAAGGTCATTTTTGAAAAAAATGTCAGTTAGAACCCTATTCAAATGAGGCGACGAAATATCGGCAAGGCAAGGTAAAACATGTCGGTTCTTTGTTGAAGCGGATGTAAACAAACGATCTGCGTCATCGCGTCATCACGTGATCGACACGTGATGACGCGATGGTAGCCGATAACCCTAACCTAAGGTAACCTATTAAACCCTTCAAAATTTTGGCGTATTTTTCAGATGGTCAAAATCTTTCCGCTTTACAATGAAATGCAAATAAATGGAATATTTCTGAACATATCCCAAAACTATTTTTAAAGGTCATGAAACACGCTTTCAAATTTTTTAGTTAAAAATAAACATATAATTTTTTAAATATAAAAATTTGTCATGCAAACATAAAAAAGTTTAAAAAATGGCTCACCTCACGCTTTTTCTAACTAAAATTACAAATAATGAAAAAAAATAAACACATACATATTTTCTTAGACAAATGTATTGTTAACGTTACTGTCACCTCATTTTTGGTCTTTTCGTATAAAAATAATTGATAAAAAATTATCAAAATTATTAGGTTAGTTACTAGGTATTTAAATGTTATGTTAATGCACGTGTTATGCCGAATACGTGTAAATAAATAAATATGGTTAACTTATTTTTAAGGCATTATTTTGTTAAAAATACTAGCTGGTTCCCGGCACGCGTTGCAATGCCATTCAAAGAAATGAATTGTTTCTCCCTGCACGTCCATTCGCTTGCGTCCCCGTTCTTAGTTGAACCCGGCATGCGTTGCAATACCACTTAAATAAAGATATTGTTTCTCCCTGAGTGTTTTTTTTCAATTCGTCCCCGTTCCCCTACCCCCCCCCCCCCCTCCTCTTCCCCTCTTGCGATCCCCCTCCACCTTCTTCGCTTTTCGCACTCCCCTTTTCCACTTCGCTCCGTCCGCGACCCCCCCCCCTCCGTTGTCCACTTTCCCGACTTCCCCCCTCCATCGACCCTTTCTCCCGCGAATCTTTCCCCCTTCATTCCCGTCCGCCAGTCCCGGATTCCCCTCCCCCTCCCGCCTACCCTCCCTGCCACTAAAATACATGATATACACTCACTTTTCCAAACAACTTGTGCACCACTTACTATTTTTTTTTGTAGTAATTTCATTAAACCAGAGCTCACCAGTGTACATAGAAACACTCTTCTGCTAAAATTTAATGTTCTGTAGAAATTTTGAGTAAATCCATTTATTAATTTCCAAGATTAGCGAACGCAAACATACGGAACCAAAATTTTTATATTTATAGATTTTCGTTATATTAAACTAATATATTATGACTTTTAAGTTTGTAAAATTATTGTTTCAAAATTGTCTTTCATTTATATCGCCCACTTCGATTTGAAATTTATGTAATTAATTTCAATTTATGTCATTTTTTTCTTTAAGAACAAAAAATGTTTTTTAAAATGTGGTTTACTGTGTTCTATACATTCAGTGTCATTGAAAAAAGCGGTTTCACGACGGTTGGTCCGGCGACAATTTATCCTCCGACAATTGGTCCGCCGATAGTTGATCCCTCCGAGTCCGAGGGATCAATTGTCCGAGGGATCAACTGTCGGGGGGGGGTCAATGTCGGGGGATCAACTGTCGGGGGGGGGGGGTCGTCAACAGTCGGTGTGGGGGGTCAACAGTCAGGGGGGGTTAACTGTCGGGAGATCAACTGTCGGGGGGTCAACTGCCAGGGGATCAATTGTCCGAGGTATCAACCGTCCGTCAGATCAACTGTCGGGGGATCAACTGTCGGGGGATCAACTCTCAGGGGATAAACTGTCAGCGGGCTAACTGTTGGGGGGGAGGGCAATTGTTGCCGGATTGACTGTCATGGAAACATTTTATTTAGTTATTAACTTTTTAGCAGAGGTGTCGGTTATACGATAAATGGTTCCCGGGGCGGCGGAATAATTGGTATCGGCGCCTTCATTCACTGACTCACTCACTCACTCAAATTGATTCTCCCTGCATTTCCTTTCCCGTGCGCTCCGTTCCCTTCCACCTTCCCCGCCTTCCCCCTCCCTCGTCTCTTCCCTCTCCGTGAATTTTTTTGCCGCATTTCGTATTATCGAAAATATTTATTGTCAAATAATAATAAAACATAATTTAGAGTATGTAGCAGCCCTGGAATAATGTCACAACTCTGTGGCAGCCCTAGAATGCGCCATTATATATCAGATCAACCAATTAACAGTAAAACTCCATATAGGTACATGTTTTTTATGACCAATCAGAAGGCTTCCTTCACAACCTCTCTGATTGGTCATTTAAATCGGATCAGCAAAAGAACTGTAAAACGACATATAGGTACATAAGTTATACGATTATGTGGATCAACGAAGTATGTTGATTTACAAGCGACAGATCAACAAAGCATGTTAATTTGCAAGCGATTCCCATACAAATTTTTAAAATTTTATGATAAGTACATCAAATATTTTTACTTGCAAAATGGCAACCTTGGTAACTAATGTAATAATGTTGCAAAATCATACAGATGTATTCCATCACAGCCAAGTTATAGGGTGTTAAAGGTGGATCAACTTGGCTTATAACTTCTTACTGGATCAACACACTACGGGAAGAGGCCAATATATATATATATATATATATATATATATAACCGACCAAAATGGCTTTTCTATGGGTCCGTTCCTTGTAAGGCCAAAATTTTCCTAAAATAAAACATTTTAAAGCATGATTATAAGTAATAATATAAAGAACTTACACATTGTTTTACCTTTCCCGATACGTTTTTACAACTAAAAACTAAGTATTAATATTTTCGTGATTCCCAGATGTTCCTAGTAAGGCCTTTGTGCCCCAGTAAGGCCAACAGTCAATTTTTGATCGGCATTACAAGGAACGAGTCGTGTAACTGTTATAATACTGCAAGTTATAAAAAATTAATTCTACACATTTAACATAGATTACATTCTTATTCGTTTACAATTTTACCGTAAAAGTAAGGTGATATTATCGTCATAAATTTTATTTAAATTCATGCCCGGGACGACGTATTTCTTGATTTGTAACACTTTAAATTTAAATGTCATCATGATGAAATGGTAATAGCCCAGTCAATTTAACGAATTTTCTTCCAAAAGTTCCAGTACTTTTGAATTTTCGATATATCGTTTGGGTTGCCACAACGATGTTAAGACCAAGTTTTTGTCCACGGTGAACCCCAGCGTCCGGCGTTGCCCGGCAAAAATAGCAAAATTTAGGCACTTGTTTTCGGTTTTACCGTATATTTCAAAAAATTAACGTCTGTCGATAAAACCGTTCAAACCTTTTTGAAAGAAGGGTAGGTATATTTTACAATTTGAGCATAAGATGAGCTACATTGAGTATGACGATTACCGAGATACAACTTAAAAAAACAGCGACTTTTGAAAAAAATGATCACTCTTGAATTATGTTAAATATCTCCTAAACTATGGGGTGTTCGTAAAAATCATATAAATCATGTATAAAGTGCATTAAATTTGGATCAATTTGTTTTTTACTCCACACAGGACGCCCTGGGGAAAATAATTTCCCTCGGCCTATTTCATGAGGTGGCTGAGTGGAGGAAAGAAAGGAAAGGAAGGAGAAGAAGTTCTAGAAGGAAAAAGGTATGAGGGGTGAATAGTAATCTGGGGGTCAGTGTTTCCAGGAGTGACGGACGTATGAATCCATCCCTTCAACTGCGGTGCAAGGCGAAGGGACGAGGGATTCTGGGTCGAGAGGTCAAAAGGTGGGCAGACACATCGGCCGCCAAGACCTTGATAAACCTCACCCCATGAGCCCAGGCACCCCTGCTAAGTCACCAAACGTAGCGAACCACTTGAGCATAAGATGAACTTTGTATATTTATTTATTTATTAAAAGAAGTTTATACAATGAACAAAAAATTGTGTTAATTCATCCGCCATGCTAGGGATATCCCTGTGTTATGGCGGATGAAGTTTACAGATTGTGTAGGTACAGTGTACAGCTATTAACTTATGCAATTCATTTAAGTAGTTTAAGTAACATATTTAGTAACAAATTAAGTTAGTAATTTAATTAACACATTAAATTAATTTATGTTACAAGTTGTATCAATTATATTACAATTCAATTAAAATAGCAAATTTTTACTCATCATCGTTACTGAATGTAAGGATCCATTTTGATAATTTTTTTTTTAAAGATATGGGGTTGGGTTTCGGATTTTAGGTTCTCGGGGAGAAGGTTAAACATTTTAGGAGCTAGGTACATGAAATGTCTTTGAGCTGATGTGGTGCGTAGTGTAGGAACATTGTAGTGTCGTTTGGTTATTGTTCTGGTGGTGTAACTGTGATTTAAAAGAGTTTTTTTCTTGTATTTGAACATGAAATGTGTTAGTGTAAATTTTAGATGAAGTTGCCGTATGTTTAAGACATTATATTCTGTGAACAGTCTATTGGAGGAATATCTTGTTGGTCGCTTGTTGATAGCACGTAAAATCGTTTTTTGGGCTTTTTGCAGAGGATCAATAAAATTAAGAGCACAGCCGCCCCAAATTATGATGCCATATGCTAACTGGGATTGGCAGAGAGCATAGTAAACCGTTTTTAGTGTTATAGGAGTAAGTATATTTCTTAGAGTTCGAAAAACATAAGAGAGCTTGCGAATTCGGGGAGTTAGACTGGCTAAGTGCTGATCCCAACGAAGATGGTGATCAATTAGGACCCCCAACTGAGATACTTAAATAAATGTATTTCATAGGTTGGGTAGGTACGTCAACAGATTTAATTCTTAGTAATATAAATTAATAATTTTAAAAATAATAATAATTCCCTTTTGCGAATAATTATTATTTATCCTGCCCATGGGCGGCACGTACGTAAACAAGAAACGCATGATTGAATTAAATTATTTATTTATGCCCTTAGGGCTTTAGGTCTGCGCTGCTTTAGCTAACATGCAATTATTATTAATCCTACAATTATTGTAATATCTCGGAATTTTTCAGATCTGGGCAGGATAGTGAAACAGTTTTTCAGAAATTAAAAATTGACCCTTAAAAGAAATCGATTTTTCATGATATTAGAAGCAACTTGAAACGGGCGGTCCGTTTGATAGACTCTCCTAACCTAACAAACGGATTGCAATCTTTAGAGCACAGGCACCAGGTGGGAATGCTGTCCTTGTTCTACCGGTATTACAATGGAAGATGCTCCGAGGAACTAGCGTCATTGATCCCCTCGGCACCGGTGCGTAGTCGGGAAACACGCCAAACGCGCGCTCAACATTTGTACACGGTTGACATTAGTCACATGAGAACGGGTCGTTTCTACGACTCGTTCTTGAGTTCAACAGCTCGGCTGTGGAACGATTTGCCGGCCTCTGTGTTTCCTCCCTCCTACAACATGGGCCTCTTCAAGACCCATGTTCACTCCTTCCTCTCCTCAAAAACACCCTCCACACAGCATCTTCAAAGATGACATAGGCCCTGAGGGAAATTATTTTCCTCAGAGCCTCCTGTGTGGAGTTAATGTAAAAAAAAAAAAACCTTTGGCAATTCTTGTGATTTAATGTTAATTGTTTTTAAAAAAAGTAATTTGCCCTGCATTCTTTGCAAATAAATTGAATAAAAAATGAAACATTGAAAATAATGCATTTTTAAGTAGAAATTCGGTAGAAATATGTGACAAATTTGTGTTTCAACGTAAATCGGTCTTTTTAATTTAAATTTACGCCCGTGATAATGTTTTTTTTTAAATCCCATTTTTTGGATTTATTGGATAACTAACCCCGAGTGGTTCGCTGCGTTAGCAGGGGTGCCCGGGTTCAAGGGGTGAAGTTTGTCTGGATCTAGCGGCAGATGACCTGGAGAAACTGAACTGTTACCGTTTTCCTTCCCAGGACTTTCTCTCCTTCCTTTCCTTAAAAATACCCTCCACACAGCATCCCCAAAGAGTACATAGACCCTGAGAGAAATAATTTTTCTCAGGGCCTTAATTAATTTGTAACATGTACAGCTAATGTTTCTTTTGCAAAATAATTCATTTAAATGTGATTTTTTTTTTTTTAAATCAACGTAATTATTTCCTTTGACGGGTGTGGATAGTTTGAAATTTGTCCGCTTTACAGTAGGTGGGTACCAATTGAGACCAAATTGTCGAATTTTATACTCAATGACTTCCTACGAAGGTAATGAAGAGAATCAAAATAATAGACCGACGTTAAAGCACTGTGTGTAGATGATGGCCCCTGAAAAACTCTAAAATTATTAGCCCTGAACTATCAGTGAAAGATATGGAGATGGGAATAGGAAGGTTGGGAAGTACCTGGCTATTCAGATTTGCACAACTAAAACTTCTCCGAAAATTTATAAATTCTAACGTTTTAGCAAGTTTTTTAGGCGATCACGCCAACTCGCTCGAGGAGCTTGGTGGGTTATAATCAAATCTCAAATCACAATTTGGGAGGCGGGTATGGGTTCTGCTGCTACGGGAACCATTTATTGGATAACCAACATCTCTGCCATAGGTCACTCCGTGGTTCGCTGCATTTGGTGACTTAGCAGGAGTGTCCGGGATCATAGGGTGAGGTTTGTCCAGGTCTTGGCGGCAGATGCGTCTGCCCGCCTGCTGGTGGCGGGCCAGTTCGAGAGAGACTGGTTGAGGGAGGCCTTTCGACCTTACCAGCCTGACTCTCTCGATCCATCACCTTGCACCACAGTTGGAGGGATGGATTCATACATCCGTCACTTCCGGACAAACTGACCCCCAGATTCCTACCCACCCTCTTACCTTTTTTCCTATCCAGAACTTCCTATCCTTTCCTTCCTTGAAAAAACCTTTTAGACATAGGCCCTGGGGGAAATTCCTGTGTGGAGCTAAAGTAAAAAAAAAAATTACCAGAAAATTGTAAGAAAGATATGTAGAACCATTATATTCACCAATAGATCGGTGCGCATGGTTGTTGATGATGTATTGTAATGTACGATTTGGTTGCCCATCTCCAAAACAATCAACAATATCCAGTAAAGTTCATCAAATAAGTATGTACTTATGAAAAATTTCCCCCTACCGACACCCTTCATCAATCTAATCAAAATGTTACTTTATTATTTTTACTTTATGGCTATAAAACATATTGAGATCCGCGGCCGCGTAGGTACTCCGCGCCAGTACCTAACTACGGCGGCCAGAGGCTAGCGGCATAGCTCCGCCACTGACCACAGAATACCCATTTGTAAAAAACGAACGAGAGGAGGATGCCTCCCAGGTCCCAGGCCCCGGAATGTGGTCCCGCGCTGAAAAACTCCGGAATTTTTGCGAATTACGAGTCGGTTCTCTGCCGGCCTGGGAGCCTGGCTGGTGTTTTATGCCGTGTCTGCGTGTATATAGGAACTACGGTGTTTAATACATTATTGTTATCGTTTAAAACGACGAATCCTTACAATATTGATTACTGGATCTGACTCTCCCCACATACAACATAAAATAAATCAGATAAAAATAAGTAAGTACCTGCCTACTTACTTCAATCTTTTTTCATAAAATCCCGTCATTAGTACCTACCTACTACCTATATGAAATATGGCACGTAAGGTTCGTGAAAAATGCTATTCTAGCATTATCATCAGCTTGGGAGGCGGGAATGGGTACCGCCGCCCCGGGAACCTTTATCGGATAACCAACACCTCTGTCATAGGTCACCCCAAGTGGTTCGCTACGTTTGGTGATTTAGCAGGGGTGCCCGGGTTCATGGGATGAGGTTTGTCTAGGTCTTGGAGGCGGATGACCAGGACACACTGAACCCCAGATTCCTACCCACCCCTAAACCCTTTTCCTTCCCAGAACTCTCCTCCCCTTCCTATCCTTGAAAAAAACCCTCCACACAGCATCCCCAAAGATGACATAGGCCCTGAGGGAAATAATTTTCCTCAGGGCCTCCTGTGTGGAGCTCATATAAAAAAAAGCTTTTTCTACGAACCTTGGGTACGTCTATATTATTTATACAGACACCACTAATCATTTACTATTGAAAGTATTCATCCAGTAAAATAAAATAAATCCAAAGATAACAGTTTATTTTGGAAAGTATGAAAAATATTTAAATAGGTGTTGTGAATATTACTATAGCCACAAGAGCAATATGGGCTTGTGCCTAGTTTGGTGGCTGAAAAATCAAAAACATAGTAACAATCTATTTTTATAATGAATAAAGAAAAAAAAAATAATTAAGATCATGCGACGTTCTATTGAGTCTGAGTCTAAAAACAAATAATAATTCTATAAAAATCCGTAAAAGGATCTAAGAATTAATAAAAAAAAAATATTAATACTTTCAAAAATCAATCCTGTCTCGAAAAAGGTTTTACTAAATATGGCGCCCCTAGCGGCGGATAAACGAACCAAAATTTGAACGGGTGGTCCAGTGTTGCTCTCTAATTGACAAATTGGAATCTTATTAGGGGGAGATAAACGTCAGCTTCTAGTTGGCCTCGCGCGTGTTCGGTTTGGGTGGGCCGAGCGCTTCCGAAGCGCCACGGAAACACCCGAAGGTGAGGAAAGAACCGAGCGGCTTTGGAGCGCGTGCCACACTTTGTGTGGTCCCCCAAGGTGGTCCGCTGCAGCGATTCTAAACATTTGCAGCAAGCATACAGTTCTTACTCATTTTCTCAAAAGTTCTTGTTTTGTTAGACGACTAAAATTGTATACAATATATAATACTATGGACGATAATAAGAAAACTGTAATAGTCAAATTTATTATCTCGTAGCGTTATATGAATAATATAGATAGAAGTGTGTTTTATTCTACTTTATTGAGATAATATATTTGTTGTTATTTAGATAATTTATTTGTAATTTAAGTTGTAGGAAACAACTTTTAATTTTTTGTAATAGTAATACCATCGATAACAAAACTTTTTTATAGTAAATATCTGCAATATCGTGCAATTGAAAGAATATTTCTCTGTTACCGTAGATTAAGATTTGATAAAATAATATATTGGTTTTTCATTGAATTGCCTAATTTGAAGGTTTCGAACATACATTTTTTTCTTTATTAGGTAAGTAGTTTTATTTTTCACCTGATCACAAATTTTACGTATTATTACATTCTTTCCTATTTCGTTTTGATTTATTTTATCTTCCTGCTGTACTAATAAGTTTTACACGACGCGAAAATTCGTTCAAATATGCCCCATAAGATAAATTTGGGTTTAGGAACTGAAAAATAATTGTGTTGTAAATGGTGAAGTTGGCAGACTTGCCTCTGTCTGTCATTTTACCGCTTCCCGCCTTCAGGAAAATAATTCCTCGATTCGGGTAGCCAGGCTTTTGTGTTGTACGTTTTGTGGAAAATATCGGTTAATTACAAAGTTCAGAATGCCGGGTTTACTTGATCTCTGTGAAAAGTACTTCAAGTCCAGGAATTTATACGAAGTTTTGGATGTTGATAAAGATGTTGCGGAAAAAGACAGTAAGTCCGCGAACGGCGTCGACCTTCATTTGCATCATTGCGATTCAAGTTTTCCGTTAATTGTTATTAATTACTAACGTCTTGTTTTTCAGTCAAGAAGGCTTATCACAAGGTTTCGTTATCAGTCCACCCGGACAAAGTAGACGAAAGCGAGAAGGCAGAAGCTACTGAAAAGTTTAAGGTGCTTGGCAAAGTTCACGCTATTCTCAGTGATAAAAATAAAAAAGCTGTTTACGATGAGTCCGGCTCCATTGACGAAGACGATGAAGTTACAGAGAGAAACTGGGAGGAATACTGGAGAATTCTATTCAAGCCCATCACTGAAGAAGACATTGCCAATTATGAAAAAAACTATAAAGGTTAGATTTTTTTAATGCATTGCATTACACTTTTCAAAATGGACGCTGTGCAGGACAAACTGTGATTTTAAAAATGTATTTTTATTTGAATCATTGTATTTTGCCAACAGGTTCAGAAATAGAGATCCGGGATGTGACAAAGGCTTACCTGGAAGGAAAGGGAGATATGGATGTGATAATGGACGGCACCCCTTTCGCTCACACGGCAGATGAACCCAGATTACGTATTATCATTCAAGTTAGTAAATGAAACAGTCTCTAAGTATTGAAAATAACCCTCAACTCTGCTAGATATCTCTTATACAAAGAATGGCAACCATGTAGGTTTTTGCCGTAGATAAATTAGTTTCTTTTGAATATGAACTGGGATCGGTCCCTTCTGAAGCATTTCATCGGTGTTTAGGTTATGAGTATTATTTATTAATCACATGCACATTATATTTTTCCAGGGAATGATCGATAGTAAGGAGCTTCCAGCGTTTAAGATATTCACCCACGAGCCCGCACAAAAAAAGAACCGCCGACACAAGCGAGCGGAAAAGGAAGCCAAAGAAGTGGAAAATATAAACAAGATGATGGAAATTGAGAAAGAAGAGAAAGAAAAAGGTATAAAGACTTTGCTTTAAGATTTACTCCACATAGTCAGTCCATTGGTAGAAAATAATCTCTCAGTGTGTAATTTTTTAAATATCTTAAATTTGCCACATTTTGACCAGCGTACGCTCGCAGGTGTTTGCAGATTGGTCAAAAACGCTCCAATAGATAAGATGAAAGCACAGCATTATGAATCTCTGATAATTGAAAATAAAACTAACGGAGAGTTTATCAAAGTCTTATACAGAGAAGCCCCACAACGGACTGCCCCACAACTGAGCGCACTTTCATTTTCTGCGCAGGTCTTTAAGACACTCAGTTTGTGTCAATTTCTTACCGACCCATGGTACAACGGCCTAAAAAGTTCAATCATATGAATGCTCCTCTCCAACATCAAAATTTCATCTTCGTTTAACCTTACTGGAACTTTTGACTTTTTTGTTTACTTCAAAATTTTGAATTGAATGACAAAAATATCAGTAAATAAGATGTTATTCAAATTTTTTATGAAGTCTTTGATAGCCGCAAATATTTGGCAGCATTAGTTCTTCAATAGGTGTAATTTTAAAAAGCTCACTGCTTCATTAGGAAATAATTATTTTGTATGTGTGCTTACTGGGATTCCATAATTCCGCAATCTTAATATTTTCATGCTGTGCTTAAAAATGTATATATGTATTGAAGTGAAAACTTCTTTAGCACCGCTGTGATTTGAAACTCGATGAAACGAAAAGCCGACACTAAAAACAGACAAACACATACATCTATAGGTTTAGCCTGCGAGAATGAAATAGAATGATCGTTATCCTCTGCGCAGTGCTTCGTAGCCTCCCCACTCTTGTCTTCTTCCACTTCTATCGTGTAATTTCATAGTCACTTGTATTTTTTTTTTTTTAACATATTATTGTAATGGAGGGAAAGAGGCAGCAGTGTAGCCAATTGCCAAATCCAATTTATTTACTTAAAATTAAACAGCTTTTATTGAAGAAAAAAAAATTATCTATGGTCTGACTGAACCCTAGTTTTGGGTACAACCCAATGCCTGTTTCAGCTTTGAGCTCCTCGCCTTAGCAGAACCCCATTTCTATAATATGTAATATTAATTCACCATCATTATAACCTAGACTTATATTCAGTTCCCTCTCATTACCATTTCAGAGAACAACCTCACGCTGATGATTCGCAAAAAGCAGGAGGATAGGGGGGCCCAGATGGACAGCTTCTTCGACAAGCTGGCGGCTAAATACGGAGGCGAGGAGGACAAAGAGAAGCCAAAGAAAGTCGGCAAAAGTGCGAAAAGGAAAGCCGCCACCCCCGGCACCAGGGCCAGCACCCGCACAGCTTCAAAAAGACAAAAAAACTAGCACACAACCTCAGTACTAAATGATTGTGGTCGTGTATTCTCTAGCAATCAAAACAGTAATTGCAATAGAATCTTTTTCTATATGGCAAGGATGATAAAAATACTGACTAGGCCAAACTACAATCATCATGGTGCAAATATTTACACACAGTGTAAATTTACTTTTGTTAACTAAGCTTGTAGTGCCAGTGTATTCTGTATCATCAGTTTATTCCGATCTCTTTGGTAATGGCTGCCTTACTTGAAAATTGTTATTGTTTCATTTTTACTAAATCATTTTAAAACTTTTAGGTTGATGCACAAATCCGGAGAATCGCTTGTTGGAAAAGCTGGATTGTATTATTTAAAATAATGCCACTGATCTTGCAAAAACAAACTTTTGATTTTCTGCTATAAGACAAACAATTTGATTACCTGTTATAATTTTAATAAATCTCATAAAATCAATGTGGCTAAATTCTACGTGTATTATTATGTTGTGATAATGAATTATTTGAATTGAAATAAATTACTCTGTGAGTGTTTTCTTTATACATAAATAATTATTTGTTTCATTTATTTTATTTTTACTCAAAATAAGAAAACTGGGAGTGCTTTCAATACAAATTTGAATGGGAACGAATGTTCCATTTGGGCGTATTTCACCATCCTGACAGCTTATCCATAGTATAATGAATATCAATAAAAAATAAAATAGTTGCGATAGTTAGAAAACTCGGCCAGCGTATAAATTATATAGCCACTATTTATAGGTTCGAGTACCGAATAGTAAACTCCGAAAATCGTAAACATACATTATCATATGGAGAGGATGGTGAAATATATAGCCCAGTGCTGTCTCATTTAAGCTATTCATACATGGAGATACTTACTGGTGACTTGAGTTTCTTGCGCGTAGTGTATGCGCTGCTCGTGAGTACCTACCTCACTATTTTGCTAGTATTCAAACACTACGGATTTGGCATCAGTTGCACCATAAATAAACCAATCATAGTTGCACGCTACTGAGAGTGCTAGTAGCACCCTGCGCAAGTTGCATTCGCGTTTACTGCTCGTTTCACAGAAATGGCGTTAGAACATGATTTTATTGTTAAATTTGTTCTGGAGGTAGGAAAATATCCATGTTTATATTTACTACAATTTACCGGAATATGTAAGAAAGGATTTAGCAGAGAAGGTGTGAAGTGAGGTTAGAAAAAAAGTCAATCCAACATCATTCTTACGTAGTTCCTTGGCGGTGGCGGATTCCCTATAATTATTATTTATTTCATCGGGTGAACCCAAAATCTTCGTTCAGATCGTTTTTCATGATTGTAAAGATGAAGAACAATGTTATTGTCTTCGTCGCAGGAGTTACTTGAAATTGTATTAATCCCACAGCTGCACGTGAAAAAATGATCTAGTTGAGTTTATTTCAGTTAGCGCCATAGTATGGAAGCAGCATTAGATTATCAAATCGGTAGACTACTTGTGGTCATGTCGAGTCACAGCTTGTAAGTATCTCCATGTACGAAGGGCCTTACTCGCCTGGCATCGCATTTGAATTTCGTAAACACAGTCTTGTATTAGAAATTCAGGCCTCGATAAAGCAATATTTGAAACAAGCCCACTAAGCACACTTCTTGTGTTATTCTTTACTCTTATGTTTTTACTGAACTACTGTGTTATGAAATGCTGTGTGTAGTGTATAGACATTTATAGTTGTGAATAACTCTGTTGTCTCGAGCAGCGTGCACGCGGGGTCACAGGGCGGGGAACAGCACTGGACACTGGCCGACCGACCGCCGCGAGAAGACGCTTGAGCGAGCCGATATCAGTGTAGTTTAGTGTTACTTGTTCTTTCGTAATATTAACCTGAGTCATAGAGTTATTACACTATGAGTCATTCAAAATTAGTTACATTAAGAATGGCAGCAAATTGACAAGAAAGATTACTTTTTTTTCTGAAAGTTTTTAAATTTGGAGATTATGTGAAGGTTAGTAACAAACAGTTTTTCTTTTGCACATAAGATCTTCCCACAATAAAATCAGCCTCATGGAGAACGCAATGATTGTTCTCTTTGTGACCGTGTAAGACTAACTTTGAAAACGGAAAATTAAAACTCAATTACAAGTAAATTTTTTTATTTTAAAATATAAATATTCAATGAAAAGTACAACACAATGACCTCCGATGAGATCCCATCGTCCTTTTGATCTTTTGAATGTGTCCCAACAAAATTAAATAACATGAGTGGTGTAAAAAAATCCAAGAACAAAAACAGTTTGACAGGTAATCCGCACAAACTTGTATACAAATATAAGAAATGGTTTGCTTCTCCATGAGAGTAATAAATCACGGCAACACTTGCAAATTAAATGAAGAGCTATAGATAATAGAAACAAAGATGGATGGTCCCCCCGCTTGATTTATTCTATGAGAATCTATGGTCAATTTACAGAACGAAGGTTGAAGTCAATTCAACTTTGGGTTTCTTTACCATAGACAAGCCTGTTCTCACGGATCTATCTATTTCAGAGATTCTATGAAATAGATCATGTGGGATCGCACCTGAGAGTAATTTTGAGATCAATACTTTGAATTATTTTTAAACACATGTAAAACTGATATTATATACATTTAAAACAAAGTCTTTTCTGCAAAGGCCTTAAAATCCATGTATATGCTTTTATTAATTACAAAAACTATGCAGTTTCATTATTCATCATAATTAATAGATTGTTCTAAAAAAATTACCTATGCACAACACAACGTAATTATTTAAAAATTCAGTAGGAATAATTTTCAATGATCCGAAACCAAAAAGTGTTGGCAATTATTATTTGTGCTTGGGAACATTCTTCTCATTTGCGTTGGTTGTTTAGTGTAATATGTTCAGAAGTTTCACCACAAAGTTGTTTGCTTGGTTGGTTCTGTGCAAGAACCACCTGTTTTTTAATCTATTTAAAAGTCCTAATCATTCCCGATGAACCAACACGTATAAACCTAGGCAGGCAAGGACAAAGAACTGAAACAAACAAACAAAAAGTAATTAATAAGAAGTTTTAAAATGTTATATAATTTTTATTAATAAAATGATGTATTAGAACGGCAACCCCACAGTTGGCCCCCCAAAATTATATTTCTTTGTGCATTATTTACCAATTTCAAACCTAAAATTAACTTCAAAAACACCTTTTATAATAAGTTGGTATGGATATCAAAGGGATTTATTTACAATAGTACCCCCCACACATAGAGTTCGGAGTGAACGTGCCCCGCGCCACTTCAGGCCGCTGCGCAGAAAAGTAAAGACCGAAAGTAAGAACGGTTTACAGTGCAGTTCACTGTGAGACTTTTCTGCGCGGCGGCCTGAAATGGCGCGGGGCACGTTCGCTCCGAACTCTACGTGTGGGGGAGACTAATGTTGATTTTTGTACTTATACACTGGTATAAAAAGTATGTAGACAATTATTATTGTTGGTTAAACTGTGTTAAACTTATACCATCTTCAGCCAATATTTCAAATGGCTTTACAGGATCCATCTGGCCTGATGATGAACACTGTAATGCTATCCGAAACGTTGGTTAAAGGAGCAATCGCAACACGGCAGAATAACCCAGTTATCGCGATAATACTTTTGGTGGTAAAAATCTCCAAATCATATCAAACTGTAATTGAATTTTTAAAACATCCATAAATATCATCAGTCATCATATTATTAAAAAAAACAGCTGAAAACCTGTCTTCAATGAGTTGGCGAATTTAGAGTCTAGTTCTTCCAGACCTTCCTCCTCCCCTCCCCAATCTCTTCGCCCTCAAAACACCTAATTTAAGATACAAAAGTTTGGTTCCAGGCAGTTGGGACTCTTGTAGGTGTTGACTCCTTAGGGTTACTTTTTTTAAATGTTTCATGCGCAGATATTTACACTATTGTCTCATGCAATTGAAGTCGATATTGACGATTTTGGAATGAGATAATAATTGAACGGCAAAAAGCGGTAAGAAAAGAAAGTGCCTCACCTTAAACTTAGGGTATTCATTCATATAGATGGTGACCATGCCGACGTAGGGTAGGAAGCCTCGAGCGCGCCCCACCACGTCCTTGGCGTGCAACCATAGCTGGCCCTGCGCGTACAGCCCCCGATCATCCACGTTATTGTTGTCTCCTTTCGTCAGGAATTTTACTGTGCCATTGCTGGAATAAACAAATACATCATAATGACTAATATTCCACTAACTTCCAGCAAATATCTTTTCAGTACGGAATTCCGCCAGAACATTTTCGTATTCTGAAGGATGAGAATTTAGGACAAAAATTTCCCCGGAATGTTTCGAAATTTCCCTAGAATATTTGAAATTTCCCCAGAATTTGACCTTATGTAGTTGACATTTGAGCATTTCCTTGTTTTTTGTGCTTTTACCTTCTTCCTAAAAAAAATTGGTAAATATTTCCCTAATAGGGACACGCTTAATATTCACTTTTTATTTCAGAAACACTTAATATCAGTTAAATAATAACTAAAAGTAAGTATTTCTCTTTCCGAAATTGGAAAATAATGCATTTTAGTAGATATTTCATTAAAAAACAGACAATTACACATCTTTTCTTCACGCCATGTTTTGATATAATAATATTAAAATAGCTTTTTAGGCTAGGTTTTTTTTTTTCCTTTTTTAATTAAACCCAAACTAAGAACCTATTTTAGGGTCATATATTAATATTTTGGATTAAAAAAGAGAAGAACAAAAACTAACCTCAAAACTTTGACTTCAATGACAATGGTCGCCGAGCGAATATTCGTTTTTAATTTTAACGAAATAACTATTGAAATTCATTATTTTTCAATTCCGGAAACTGAAATACTTACTTCCCATTATTATCTAACTGATGTTAAGTGTTTTTGTAATAAAAAGTGCATATTGAGCGTGTCCCTATTAGGGAAATAAATACCAAAAAAATTTTCCCTAGACATCACATCACTGCATGCTGGCATAAATAAAATATACGACTGGTGGCATCAGCATTACAAAATTCAGTAGTACCAACGAAACGGGGTGTTTCATGTGATGGTGTTTATTCACTTAAGTGACAATTTATAAATTCTGTGTATGATAAAATATAATAAAACTTATATATTCAGAATCGCGTTCGTTAATCTATCTATATGAACATGTTTTTTAAGCTATAATATTTTTCACTAGATTCCTTATTCTTTTATAAAACCTAAAAATATGGGATAAACAGTAAAAACTAGGTGGATTCATTGGCTTTAAGCCGCACTAAATAATTCATGTATTTCTGTTAATATTTGGGGGGAAGGTATTAATTAAATCCAATGGTCAAATCGAAAATCGAACGCATATAAATCTCATCGCTCGAATGGATAACTATTCAACAGTATTTGCTGAAAGGAAGTTCAATTTCGAGTTTGACCAATTCATTCAAGGAGATTTGGTCATTGATAATACAATGAAACCCTCTTAAGAAGTTCCCACTTAGAAGTTCGTGGCTAAAGAAGTTTGGCTTTTTCGTTCCCTCTGCCTAAAATTGGCCCAATTTTTCCCCCATATAAGGTTTTCCTGCTTAAGAAGTTTGTTTTTTCCGGCCCCTTGGAAAACTTCTTAAGAGGGTTTCACTGTACACTCAAATAAGTTGTAGTCCGGAGTACCCTCTGACCCGGTCACAAGGGAATAAACTGAATACAACAAAAATCTGCAATTATTTGGCGGCATATTCTTATATTATAAAAATTCTCAATGCAGTGCAGTCTTCCAGGGAAAAATTATTATTTTTAAATGCGCAATTCACCCTAAAGAGGGAAAAAATTTGCCATGGGTTGATATAGAGTGCAATGAATTTGAAACACTATTTTCAATTACAATCTATCATAAAACTGAGCAAATTATTATTATATTGAACTTTAACTAATTGTGTTTTTTCATTAGATGGGCATGTATTTATATTATGGAAACTATTTAACCACCTGCATAATACGGTTATACATTTGACATTAAGACATGTAAACTAAACCTCTGTCTCGATGCAGGAAACATCCTAGTGAGTTAGTCCTAATACACTCCATTGAAATACAAATATTATTACGACTAAAAAAATATATATTCCACTAACCGCCGCACTTTTGTTAGGCACAGATTTTGGAAATCACACTACCTAATTCCTTCAAGAAACAATTACGTTTAGATAGATGGTAAAAGATGCATTAAAATTCCATTTTTATTTAATCGAAGATCAAAATTTCCCGCATGAAACGATTATTTTGCTGCTATTTTAATTATTTTTTTGTACAATTTTGACATTTGCTAAGTTCCGTTTCAATCTAAATACGCATAAATTACTTAGTGTACCCAACCTGATAACCTATTTTGTGCACGTAAATAGTTGTTTCTTGTAGTAATTGTTGAAATGAAGTGTAATTTCCATAATATTTGCCTAAAGGTGCGGCGGTTAGTGGAATAATTGCCAAAAAAACACATGCGTGAAATAAAAATCAAAATATTGTTAAGTGCAGTTATTCATAAGACTGTATACTTAGTGGTGTGACAAAATTCATTTTACAGTAATTTGTGTGCACGTCTTGTTCAAATACAATTAAAGCTGAGTTAACAATAGATTTTCTTTGCATTAATTCTCTGACTTACTTTTCATGAAGCTTAAGTACTCGGTGGACAATTGGGATATCTCGCCCCTCAACTTTGAACACAACAATTTCTCCAACTCTTACTGGTTCCTCTGGATAATTGGTCAGGAATAAGAGATCACCTCTGTGGAACGCAGGCTCCATACTTCCTGACAATACCACCACAATAGGACTTTCACTGCCAGTGACAACCATCAGACCTTTCCATATCATCAGAGCTGATGAAACTATCATCCCAAAACTCAGGACCTGATAAACAAACTGGAACAAGACAACAAATTAATGAATCGCACTCAAATATATGTATAATTTATGTTACGATAGGGTTTCCCAGGAGGTAAAATGAATAATATTGACAGAACAAAACCATATTTGTCAATTTTTGACAGGGCGGAATGGAAAACTTGTTGCGGGGTAATTTACATGATTTTAGTCTAAATACCTGTCGTTTGTTCATCCGTTTAACATCATCAAAAACGCTATCAAACATTTTGTCAATTTGAAAACAAGCCGGTCTATATTATAAATCCCGATCCGTCACCACGTCAGTCAAAATCGGAAAGTGGCGTGGAAAACAGTGCTACCACAATACAATTCTTAATCTTTGGGTACCTACTTTAAATGCACATCTGTGGATTCGCGAACCGTTTATGGCTGTTCAAAGTAAGGTTTTCTCTTGTTATTTTTAAAAATATCTTTATTTTATTACTACTTGTATTTGAAATGTATGTCGTTATTGCCATTTTTAATGGTTCATAAAGTAATCAACAGCATATTATATCGTAACATCTGCTACCCCCATAAATTAATGATTCGTGTTATTATATTTTCGCAGAGCAGCAATCGAACCTGCAACCTGCAGACTCGAAGCCAAAAGTGTAGACCCGCAATTACGCTATAATAATGTTGTTCAGCCAAAAATGTTCTAGCAAAATATATAATAAAATGTAAGGTATCAAAACTAAAACTTTCCAATTAAAAAAATACTTTCCAATCTCTCACCAGATTCTCATTCATCTACATCACGATTATTATTTACGAGAGCCAACCAACCCTCAATACGTGAGTCGTATACCATGTTCAATACTTGCCTTACACGTATCAGAAAAAAAAATGATTACCCAAGTCCATGACCAATTGCTTTAAATCTTTTTTTCCATAAATTTATTGCTGACATTTTAATAAAAATAATAAATCCCTAAACAAAATGGCTTTACTAGATAGCAATGAAATATCACCGGGGTTAACATTTCAAACACCTATGCAGTGCCGTATTTTTACTCGGACTATCAACACTGTAGCCTTTGGGCCTGCCGCACCACAAATTGTTTAACCACTCGGACCCATAAGCTTCTTTTCAAGCTACCTATAACATTACCAGACATATGTAATGACTTATGAGGTAAAGTAAAGTTGTGAAGATATTATTTTAAGTAGCTTCATCAGTATGAAGTGTAGACGCAAATCAATAAGCCACAGGTTAAGTTATATAATTTGTTTTAGCTACATTTTATTTTTAATTATTAAAAAAAATACTGATTTTTTGCATACGTGCAAAAGGATCTTAATTTTGTGTTATTTTTTAAACAATTGTTCATAGCAATGTCAATAAATAATTGCGTTTTTTATGTGAAAGCCTCACAGGGGTCCCGACTGCTCCTGTCCGGAGCTAGTGAGACTACGGCATCCCCAATTGGGGTTCATTGTGAGGCTGAAGGTAAGTGGGGAGGAGATGAGAGGAAGGTGGGGAATTACCTGGCTATTCAGATCTAGTCGCCAAATACAGCTAAAGCCATTTCAATTATGAATGGTGGAAATATCTTACGGATTTTCAATTATTTTTATTTTTATTTCATCAACTTCTAAACATGGTATCGTAAATTTTTTTTCAATTTGGTGATAGTGATAACTGTTATCTAATTTTTTAGGTAGAAAATTATTCCAAAATGCGATTTTTGCAGGTTAATTTAACAGATCCCCAGACCCCCGGTGATGGGGCCTCCACCATATGTTCAGCCTCGGGGTCTACAGATCCTGAAACATAATAACTGACTTCAGGCCTTCAGAATGAAGATTACACCGATTATAGCCAACCTACAATTTACAGGAGAGGGCAGCAGAGGAAGAATGCGTATACGCTGGCATAAAGAATTTAGCAATTTCTAATTGCAACCTTCAACACAAAAGGTGACAAAAATAATACAAGGCGGAGGGTAATTTCAAAGTTTTATTGAATAAATAATGTACAATATTGTATACTTTCTCGCAGTGGTAATAATATTTTATCAACCGACTTGTATGAATACCAATAATGGCTCATAGAAAGTTATTAAATTTAAATACAAATTTATTATATCGTCTACGTAAATACAATACCACGGAAGAGCCAATAATTTAAAAAAATATTTTTTTTTGGCGCTTTCAGCAACAGTATACGTTGCATTGTTTCGTGCTTTCAAATTAACCAAGAGACCGCTTTTACTTGTTTCTTAAGAACAATAATAATAACTAGCCGTTAAAAACCCGCTCCGTGGTTTTTCCTGCTAGGCCCTTCGGGCGGCTTTTTGTTCGGCTTCGCCCAGTTAGTGTTGGTGACAATTTTATAAATCCAATAGGAACTGGTTCCAAAAATCATCATCCGGTGTAGCTAGTCACCGGGACAAAGTAACCGGAACAGGCAATGACGTCATATGTAATAGCCGCTTGATACAACTATGTATTACCGTCAATCTTTCCATATCTGGAGAGATACTACATATTCACAAATTCGTAGCAATTATACCTAGGCGGGACACGTCCCCATCCGACCTGCTGACGGAAGTAGCGACATTTTGTGACGAATTCTTGAATTCGAAACCGAATTACAATGGTAGCTTTGTTTGAAATTCCATAGATGTTATTTGTGGCGCGTATGGTGTGGCGTCAGACATGACGAAGAAGCCGGGTTCTGAAATTCAACCATGCAGATGGTAACATATTAATACTATTCAATTGGATAATTTGTAAAGTGCCTTTTTGTGAAAAATCACCTCGAGGGCTCTATACAATTTATTATGAGTTTCTCGGCTCTATATAATTTAATTATTTACAGGAGGTTAACCCCTCAGGCTAATTTGTTTGGTTTTCGGAACAACTCAAATAGATCTCATAGAAATCGTTGTCTCTCTTACTATCACAGATAGAAATATGATCTAAACAGTGTTAGAAAGAGAAAACACCACGCTTTATTAATTATTTTAATTATCGTAAAATAATTCAAATGTACACTTTTATGAAACTAAAGTTTCCAAACACAATTTGAAAAAAAATTATAAAACTTGGGAATTTTTTAAAATTATTTTTACATGAAACAAAAAAAAAGTGAGTTGACAATAACGTACACATTTGGCTAATAAAATCTGTTTTTATTTTTTTCGTTATCAAACCTGATGTGAGTCATTTTTAAAACTTTTTTATGTTAGGTTTAAAAAAATTATTGTTTATTTCGAATTATAAAATTTGAAAGCGTATATCATCACATTTTAAAACAGTTTGTATATTTTTTTTTCGGATGTTTTCAGAAATATTCCATTTATTTCGATTTTATTGCGATGCGAAAATATTTTAACCTTTCGACAAAATAGAATCAAGACCTGAGTAGTTAAAAGTTAATATCGCGAATGAACCTTCCCCAGTACATACGCAAGCAAGAGTGCGTATATCCCTAGATAGTTTTTGTCCTTCCTGAACATTTTACAAATAATGGTTCTTCCGCAGAATTGTATTTACACTGACGATATCTAATCGTTAGTTACAAAAATGATGATGTAAAAAACTCGTAAGATATAAATTAGTAAATTACCACAAAACATAATATTACACGTACAACGATTTATAAATTTTGAACAATGACTATTTTATAAATCTCTACAGTTGAATTACAAACAAAAAACATAAATAATGTCATGTCTCTTTGAACTATTTCTAAAATACTTATTTTATTTAAGACTTAGTTTTACACAAACACTTTTTATAAATAATACAATATGCATTATTTCACTTTTGTCGTGCTTGTATTTCCAATAATTATAAAAAAAGAGTCTCCATCAAGATTAAACAGATCTTGATTGTAGAACAGACGCTAGTCTAGTCAATTCACTCACAAAAAATATCACCAATGGAAGATTTTAAATATTGTTTTAAGACAATTTATGAAGAGGAATCACAGCGTGTACATTCAATTTGATTGCTTTTTTACCGTTTTGATTTAGGTGTGCTAAAAAATATGAATTACAATACTACTCTTAAGCACTTAGAATTCTTCTATTACCTCTCCTACCAGAGGTTGTAACACTACGAGAGTTAGCCATTCTGTTTTGTACTAACTACAATCGCAGCGTTCTCTTTCTATATATATCTAATATTTCCTTCACTAGTCATCTGTGAGCCAATTCTTTTTTTTATGTGAATGCAGCACAAGAGACCCAGCTACTTCCATTAGATCCATTTGGAGCCAGCCATCCCTAATTGGGGTATGTTGTGAGGCAGACAATAATCGGAAGGGGGAGGACATGGGTAGAGGAAGGTGGGGAACTGCCTGGCTTTTCAGATCTGGTCACCAAATAAGGCTAAAGCCATTTCAAACAGCAGGGCGATACTGAGAGTATCTTTCACTCTGGAACGTGAATGCCGTATACATACATATTGTACATGCAAATATGCCTTATACATATTATTTTTAATTAATAATATACTACAGTCGATTCTGCGTAATTGGGACACATTGGGACCTGAACATTTTGTTCCAAATAAGCGGCTGTCCCAAATAAAAGAAGTTAAAGTTACATACATATTACATTTATTTGAGTTCTCTAGAATGAGTTTTTTTTTTTTTTTGTTATTATTTTTGGGGTGCTATGCCGTGTTTCGCTACCTCCTTCTTTAGCCAACGTTTCGGACAGCGTTACAGTGTCCGAAACGTTGGCTAAAGAAGGAGGTAGCAAAACACGGCATAACACCCCAAAAATAATAACAAAAATACTTTTTGGCCGTGAAAACCTAAAAACATACCTCTTTAGAATGAGCTTTAAAACTTTAAATTATTGAAAAATATATTTAATTAAAAAACAAATAACAAGTGTGCAGTTCACATGTGGTAGAAGTGAAACCTTCAGAAAACTAAAGTAGACAAGAGTGGGGGGGCTACTAAGCACCAAAGAGGAGATCATCTATCTCATTCTCTTACACGCTAAATCCTAGAGATGTATGTGTTTGTCTCTTTTTAGTGTCGCTTTTTCATTTCATCGAGTTTCCAATCACAACGGTGTTGCTAAAGCGGTTTTTACTTAAAAAAATAAGTATGTACTAACTACAGGTACAAATATTATTGCTGGGTTCGTGATACCTCCAATGTGAAAAAGATAATATTTTACCGGAGAGTGAAAAAACACATTTTTAAGCAGTAACACGAAGAGAGATTTCCATTTATTTTTATTTGTTGTGTTCATTAATAATCATGATTAATACAAATAAATATCCACCTACATAAATGGTTTTTTCATTCTTTTATATAATATTATTTTTTCACAATATTAAGAGCGCCCGCCCTTCTTTCTTAACTAAAATTCGTAACTGAGGCACGTTTTTTATTAATTTCAAATCGGAATTTATCCCAATTAAATAGAGGTGTCTCAGATAACCGAAGAAAATTAGTATCAGTTTCTTTATTTAGATTCTGTTCCTTGGGTTTTGTCCCAAATGTCCCGATTTACAGGTGTACCAATTAAACGGAATCGACAGTACATATATATTATTTTATTTTAAATGAATAAATTATGAAATTGCACAAATCAAATAAAATTTATGTGTTAAGCTGGGATTTGTACCAGCGACCTCTGGATTGCTAGCCGAGAGCCTTACCCCTCGAACATGGAGGCCGTCTTCACTTTTTCCAAACTATAAATAATAATCATAATGTCTATTTGCTTTGTCGTAATAACAAACGGATAAAACGTTTTGTAGCTTTCTTACTTTCCACAGCTCAATCTCAAATAATTTTTCCATATAAATTTATATGATTAATTAATGTTCAAGTAAAATATCCCAATTTATAGTAGAATTGTAGACCTCTTGTTCCAGCCAAAGTTCGTAATGTTTCTTGAAGTCTTCTCCCAAATGAACGGGAATAGAGAGGGCTGAAGCGAGGCAAGGACTCGAGAGTGCATCGGGCGCGGGCTTCGCGTATCTCCTTTTGTTGAAGCGGTCTATCTGATTTCGCAGGGCACATTCCTCGCCTTGGAAGTCCCACGGCCTCGCTTCCACATCATTACCGAATGCCCAGTCGTCGTTTAAGCGATGCCTCACTTTGGCATAGATGGCGCTGATTGTTTTCATATTAGATTTCCTCCACTGCCGGCCTAAATATTTAGTTTGCATCTTCAACAACTTCAACACGTAAACTTGCATCATAGCGTGCCTCACTTTCAATGTGCGTTTTAAAATGGGTGCACTTTTGAAAACAACAAGCAACATGATTCTGGAGTGTTTCCACTTTATCAGTTTATTCAATGTACGCAGGAGGTTAATGCACGAATAGAGATTTCTCCAAGAATACTGGAACGATGTGTCTCCGATCTCCAGGGAATCTTGGGTGAGTTCCGCCTGCTCTCCGATGACGCAGGCCGGAAACTCAATGATCGGGATAACATTCTTAGCAGCAACATACGAGGTGATGTTCTGATTGAAAAATTTCAGTACCAGCGGAATACAGTTGGCAAAGACCAAGAGTTGCGACATGAACTCAAATTGGTACGCGTGGTTCAATTTGAAGTGTTTCAGAAGCAACAGCAATATGCCGGAGATGGCCTTTGTGATAATTTCTTTATGGCGATTCACATCGATTCCTAGTTTCATGGACTGCAAGACAGTCATAGGGTTTCCTTCCGGCAACACATCCGCCATTATATTAATTGAATCTGTTTTGCCATTTGAGGTAGGAGCGGCGGCCAGCAATATCTTTAACAGAGCGATTGTGTACTGAGTGAGACTGGGCAATATGGCCCGGTACAAGATCTCCGCAGGAGTCTCCTCTACTTCTCCTTCACCTTTAGTGAGGGGGCTACGGGCTATCTCAGATTCCCTTTTCAGCTGCATCTCCGCCAGACTAACATACATGTGCCTCTGCAGAATGCTGATACCCTCGTGGATGGGCTGTGGAAGTCCAGCCAGGGTGACACTATCTCCGGGCAGAGAGTACCCGACAAATTTGATTCTAGCGTTATCTAAGAAGGTGTCAATATCCTTTTGGCGTACTTTAGGGAGCCACGGGAGCCCCCTGGGAGTGGGGCAGGGCTCCGGAGTGGCGGCTTGCTCCTCCAGAGTCACCTCAGGCCAGGCGGGCAACATGGGGGCTGCCTCGCGCCTTGAATTATTATTTCCAGATGCGTCGAAGGCATTGTTGTCCTCCATTTCCTCGTCACTATCATTATCGTTGACTATTCCCATTTCGTCCCGCTCCATGAACATCTGTTCCCTGTCTGATTCGTCGAGAGAAGTCTGCTTGATGATGAACTGGCGCCTGAAGGGTCTCCTCTTCTGGTTCTGGGCGTCTATGAGATCATTGGCACTGGGCGGGGGAGAGCTGGGTCGCATGTTCCGTGTGATTTCTACAGTGTCCTCAGTCATGGGAGGGAGATCGTATCTCGTTCTGTACTTATTTTTCAATTCTTTCAAAGTGCTGGATCCACCGAGATACACGAGAAGCACTTTCCACAAAAGCAGTAGAACCTTCTTCATGGGATAGTGCGGATAACCTCCGGAGCAGAAGAATGTAACCATGTCCAGCAGTTTTACAACTAACAGCTCGTCTCCGTACGGTGTCCCCAACTCCTCTCGAAAGGATTCAACCACGCTGGAATACTCCGAGTTCACTTCATCTTTTTCGGCTCGCATAACTTCTGTGATGATGTACAGGATAGACAGGATAACTCTGAGGTCTGTAGATTCAGTGAGAGAAACGGAAACCTTTTGCATGGCTTCGAGAGCTGCGTCATTATCATCTATAACATAATTAAGCAGGTCGACAACGGCGGAGAATGTTCCCATTTGATAGAGAAGCATCACATTTACCCTTGTCCAGTGCTGTTGTTCAGCATCAGACTGCATTTCAGCCCAGCATCCTTGCGCAATATATAGAATACATCTTGCAGCTTTCATGCGCTGAACTTTGTTGGTACATTCTAATCTATCCAACAGTTTCATGATAGCGCTTCTTTGTTGAATCTTTGTTAACTTTTGCCAACTCTGAGGCAGCTCGAATTCTTTCATCAGCTCCTCGAAAGCCTTTTCATTCAATGCAAATTCGGGATATTCCGTGTAACTATACAACTCTGCTATTTCGTTAATATGAGAATCACAATCGTCATACACAAAATTTAATACCGGACTATCCACCTCCTCCTCGCCGTCAGAATCATCTTTTTGACGCCTCATATCTCTAGATTTCAGGAACTCTCTTCTGCCGTTCAAATTTGAATCCATATTATTCTCACCAGCATCACAGTGGTATCGAACCGGAGTATATTATTTCGAGTCAAACACAGATAACATTCACTGGACATACACGAAAATACACACTTCGTCACGAAAATGACAGAAACAAATCTGGCAAAATCTCTAAAGTGCTCATTGCGCAGGCGCATGCTAAAGGGATGCTGTATGAATAAATGTGAATCCAACTAAATATCTAACCCGTTGGGAAAAGTGCGGAATCTTTGCTGGCAACACATTTTTTAGAGAAGCTAGAAACTTTTACGATCATAATTTTTTTGAAAATGACCTTTGACGAAATTATTAATTTCATTGTTGCATTTTATAAATTTGTACAATTTTTTTTATTGTACACCCATTATATCCGATAAAAAAATAATCGAATTTTATGATTACAATTGACGAAAAGAAAAATTACCACTTATTTCTAGAACTTAGAACGACTTTACACGTAGACTTGTAGACTTGTAGAATGCTTGTAGACCATTGTAGACCCTCGTTAGAATTTGTTGTCAAAAGTCGTGCTTGACAACCGGGTATGTTGTGTCAGTGTCGTTTGGTTTAATCACATTTTAGATATTAAAGTTTATCTGCCGTACGATGTTTCTTCGAAGTATTTGGTTAATTTTATACTGGTATATGAGGCCGATCCTGAAGTGGTTTCTTCGAAAAACCACAAAGTTATGTGAACTTCAAAGAATTTGTTACGGTGAGAGGCCCGGTGCTCCGCGAATATTGGGAGTTGAAAAATCTTTACAACTCTCCCGAAATAAAAGCATTAAAGACTTGATTGACCATTTAGACATGATGGCTAGTAATTGTCAAATTAACGAACACAATCGAAAAGATATCGTCGCTTGCGCTACCTGCGTTATTCTAAGAGTGAAGAGAATTAACCACCATATTCATTCTCACTTCGGACCTGCCTTTGAGAAATGTGTCGAGCAGATTTGGGGATATCGTCAGCTTTATCACGAAGTAGAATCCATAAGAATTACTCAGTACGACAGTAATTCTCTTGACCATGAGGTGAAGCTGATCGAGCTGTGGAGTTTGTTGATGCCACATGAACCCTTGGAAGGAAGAGTGACCAAGCAGTGGCAAGATATTGGCTTCCAGGTTAGTTAAATCAAATTAGATATTTTCCTCCCATTTCACTAAACAAATCATAATCTGTATAGTAAACAGTCATAATTGCATAATTTGTTATTGTATTACCAAGGCCTGTTTCCCTGTGTCATAATATCAAATGCACCCATTTTATTGTTCAAGGCAAAGCAGATCATAAAGTGTATTATTGATTTTAATAATCCGCTTGTGATTAAATATTGATAAGGAAATGGTATTTGGTACCCAAGCTGTACTTTACTAGTAAACTGAATTAACTAATTTTTTCGTAAGAAGCAATTACTTTGTGGTTAGACATTATATTTAAAAGAATTAAAACACTTTGTATTTAAACCACGAATTTATTATTTTGTATATCTACCGGTTTCGCTTCGACCAAGCTTCATCAGGATATAATATAATAATTATTATATTATATCCTGATGAAGCTTGGTCGAAGCGAAACCGGTAGATATACAAAATAATAAATTCGTGGTTTAAATACAAAGTGTTTTAATTCTTTTAAATGAATTAACTAACATTATTTTTCTCTGACAGAGTGTATTTTGTGAGATATTTTTATAATAATAATTTATTCTAGAAGACGGGTAGTGCAATGCAATTCCTTCTGTAAATTTATAAAATCAATAATTTTTTCCACGATTCTTGTTTAGTAGAAATTTATTGGTACTTTCTTATTTCGTTTTAAACTTGTTCAGCTACTCTAAAAGATAACCTCATGTTAATTTATTTTTCCAGGGAGATGACCCCAAAACTGACTTCCGTGGAATGGGAATGCTGGGCTTGGACAACTTGTTGTATTTCGCCAGAGAATATCCCGGTCCTTCTAGCCACGTGTTAAGCCACTCGCACCATCCTAAGTACGGGTACACCTTCGCTATAGTTGGCATAAATCTAACATCCATGGCGTATCACCTTCTCAAAGATGGATCAGCCAAAACCTATGTGTATAATATATCCAGAAGTCTGCCAACTATGAAAGTGTTCCACCAACTTTACTGTTATCTTTTCTATGAATTTGATAGATTTTGGATAGAATCTAAACCGCAGAATATGATGGAGTTTTCTTGCATTCAGGAAAGGTTTGAGAAGAGTATCAGGACTGGACTCGCTGACAAGACTAGTGTATTTAAAATGAATATAGAAGTCGACAATGTGTGACATGTTTTTAGTGTGCTATGTCGTCAAAATTATTAAAACACCGGTGCAATATGATCTATGTTTCTGCAACACGAAGCTTTTGTGATTTTGAAACGTTCTATGTAACTATTAAGCAAAATTTTAGGTAAATAATTTTAATATTTGAAATAAATCAACTTAAAGTCGACATCTTTGTGTCACTGAGAATTGAGTTGTTGAAATGCTAGACAAATTTTCAGAATCTTCCTTTTCATAAAATGTCGATTTTAGGCTGGTTAAATTCATATCGCACAATTATTTAGGAATAAATAATTAATATTTAAGCAATTTTAATTTTTTTATACAATTATTATGAAAATTGTTTGATGTCAATTAGTTTTAAGCTGCAACTCCAAGTAGTCCGTGCCGTTTATTTTACCTAAAAAATCAAAACCTTAGCACCTCACCTGCTATTTAAAAATCCTATAGTATTTAATAATACAACTCCCTTACCGCTATCTCTGCAGAACCAACTTAATGATTACCATATCGTGTACAACAATATAGGTGTAATTTTCTTGCCAGTATGATTTGATAATATTTATAAAAACATTGTAAATAATATACATTACACAGCCTGTTAATATGTACTGTTATCAGATGAACTGCTATTTTGTTTCATCACATTTCAATTTAAGAGAAGATGAAACGCAGGCGGCAATTTTGTCCATACAAACATATTCCTCTCTTCATTTTAACACTAGTGCAAATATTTTTATTTTTTATATCAACCACTGGCACATCCCTATATTTTGCTTTATTTTGATAAATTACTTCTTATAGGAGTTGTTAGTTAGTCAAAAATCCTTAAAATTTGCCTAATTTGAATGCATCAACAGACACATCCAGAATACAATGTATTTTTAAAAAAGCAAAATGTGCAGACATAGAATATTTTCTCCTAATATAATAAGAAAAATTTTAAAAAATCCAATTTTTGAGGAGGAAACAGGGGAATACAAGGAACTTTGACAATTTTATTTAGGTATACAGTTTTGTAATACATCTATTAATTAAATTTCTCAGCGTCTGCGTTTCCTCTTAAGGTGTAGTTATTTATTCCTAGATTCAAAGGTGGTCTTTATAAGCGCATTAGCATTATGTTTCCCAAGCTGTTCATTTTGCTATTTAAAATTAAATCACACACCTCAAAAACAAGTCCTAACCACCATCATCCTAGATTTTGCGTAGTATAATTTTAATATTTAGAGACAAAATTATCCTAGCTAACTAACGCTACTTACGACTTCCGGTCTCCAATAAAATCAAGATTCCAGTCGAGAAGAACCAAATACAATCTCTACAAAACACTTGCATCAGATCAGTGCTAATCCAGGGTGGCCACAGAAAACTGATTTCAAAAATCCCAGATAATTCCAGAGCAGTTTTTACATTTTATTTGATTTATTTAAGATACTGCAAAAATTTACATAGGTCTACGTTTCATCCACACCAGAAATTTCCAATATGATTTAAAAAACAAGTTATTTGAAATTATTGTTAAAAAAAAATTCATAGAAAAAATAAGTTTTTTTTTTTGTAAATCTCAAACCGCTTGCATACGTGCGTTGTTTTCACCGGACAACGAACCGTTTTTTTTGCCGGACTCGCAGTGTTGTATGGCTTATAATGAATGTTTGTACATGCACCGGATACCAGTCCATATTCCCACTCGAATTTTCAGCATTTTTTCTTAAAATTTCAAAAAATAAAAAAATTTCCTGATATCCCAAATATTTATAAATTCCCAGTTTTCCAAGTATGTGGCTACCCTGTAATCAGAGTGATTGAATTGAGGGGTATTTCAGTACTTTTGAAAGAAAGAATCTGGAGTCACATAAGAAAATGGTGTAGCGCAGACAAGGCATAAATGTGATCTATTATACAAACTGTTAAACGGCTGCAAAAACAAAGCTTATAAATCCGCAATGATACTGGTGGGTAGGACGTATAGCAAGGATTAAAGGATATCCATCACCAAAGAGGCTTCTTCATAAATAAACCAACAGGATGAAGGAGTGTTGGGAAATCTAAAGATGACTGGACAGTGTGAAGACGAGTAGGACTCTCTAATGTTTGTAGTGCTAATAATTTTATTTAGACATTTAAGCAATTTAAATCATCAGACAGCTAGCTTGCATGTAATATTTATATTTGAATTCTCATTCAGATCTGCATTCAACCAAAATAATTTGGGCCATTGCCAAATTCAGAGGTTGAGAAGCGGGAATATTACCCAACACATTCGAGATTATCGTTTATAAAACAATCTGCAGGATATGAATCTCAAAACTAAGCTTGCATTTCTTAAAGTTATTTATTTATTTATCTTATATTCAGTGACTATGCTAGTTCCTTACTTAACAGAGATTTACTTATACATTTTGATTACTTTTTCACCTAAATTATCTCATAATCGGAAACCAACAATGACTATTATTATAATTTATTGACTTCATCACCAATTTCATGACCAAATATTAGTTTAGAAATGCAAAAACTATACTGTGGGTTCACATTTTATAATAATTGCATAGTTTTTATAGCACCTTTTTTGTGAAAAATCATCTGAAGGCGCTGTTTTTCACTTTATGAAAACATGTTGATTTCCATTTAGCTTTACAGAAAAATTGTTTCAACAGTGTCTTAAAGACTATGAATAAAGATTATGTACATAATTGGAATTCACTTAGGAAATAATGTACATAAAATAATAGTCATTAAAAATGTCAATTTTTATGTGTTTTATTTAATAAAAAATGTGTAATAATTTCAATTTGTTTTTATTTTTTTCCCCTGCTGAAATTCTGTTGTAATAAAAATAATTGAAATATATGAAAAAATAATATCATATTATGTGTAAAGAAACAAATTGTGTACAAAAAATGAATTTCATTACCAAAGTAGCAAAAATATAATTTTTTTAAACATAAAAGTACAAAAGTAAAAAAAATTGTCTATTTTGTTTTTTTACTTTGCCTTTTGGGCGGCTTTGTTTGCGGGGGCTCGTCTTCGGATTCCTCACTCTCGTAGTCGGAAGTGGGTTTGACATCCGTAGTGGATTTGCCGGCCTTGACGACCGCGATGACGGAGGTGATGGCCACCAGCCCGAAGCCGACTACTCCGATCTGCCAGATCCACGGATGTTCCGTCAGGATCCCCAACACCAAGTCTACAATGTCTCGGATCATGTAAACACACCAGGCTACAAGATCATCACTGAAAAAAAAACATTGAAATTTTTATCAGATAATTATTATTATAATTAATGTTGTATCCTATCTCATCTTTATTAGAACTAGTGGTCGCCGAATGGTCGAAATTCGACCATAATTAATTTAATGTGTAATGTTTTTTTTATGGATTTAATGTATTTTTTATGCGTAATTTAAAAAAAATATTAGCATTCTGCACTCCTTCTCTGTATAAACTATAAGTGTGCGAAATTTCATACTCCTCCGTCCGCGCAATTTTTGTAAAAGGGGTACAAAGTTTTTGCTTCACATATTAATATACTAATGATAATATGATATCTTTAATCACAACCACGTGAACACGTCAGCACAGTCCTACTAGTGAGGAGTTCACGAAACAATTTTCCATTCACAATATCAGATATTTTCAGTTTACCGCCGCCCCGGGAACCATTGTATAACCAACACCTTTGCCATAGGTCACCCCGAGTGGTTCGCTAAGTTTGGTGTCTTAGCAGGGATGTACGGGTTCGTGGTAAGGTAAGGTTTGTCTAGGTCTTGGCGATGGACGTGTTTGTCCACCTAAGGCGTGGCAGGCAGGATCAGGAGAGACTGGTTGAGGGAGACCTTTTGACCTCTCCAGCCGGACTCTCTCGACCCACCACCTTGCACTGCAGTGGGAAGGATGAATTCATAGGTCTGCCATTCCTGGATACCTACCCACCCTCATACCTTTTTTTTTTTTTTTTTAAGTTTTCTTTATTCATTGAAATGTTGGTTACATAAATTTTAGAATTTTTCGACCACCATGCTAGGCACATGCCCGTGTTGTGGTGGTCGACCTTACCTTATTACTTATCAGAACTTCTCCTCTCCTTCCTTTCCATAAAAACCCTCCACACAGCATCCCCAAAGATGACATAGGCCCTGAGGAATCTTTTTCCTCTGGGCCTCCTGTGTTTTTTTTTTTTTACATGAGCTCCACACAGGAGGCCCTGAGAAAAATAATTTCCCTCAGGGCCTATGTCATCTTTGGGGATGCTGTGTGGAGGATTTTTTGGAGGAAAGGAAGGGGAGGGAGAGTTCTAGGAAGGAAAAGGGTCTAAGGGGTGGGTAGGAATCTGGGGTTCAGTATGTCCTGGTCATCCGCCTAGACAAACCTCCCCCATGAACCCGGGCACCCCTGCTAAATCACCAAACGTAGCGAACCACTTGGGGTGACCTATGGCAGAGGTGAAGCTAATGTAAAAATAATAATCATAGAAATAACCTCTAAATAACAGAATAAGTGTAATTTACTTACAAAGGTGATTTAGGCACAGGCACTTTCTCACTCTTGGCGTTGTTATACCAGTCCTGCGCGAATGACACAAATGATTTTGTGTCGTATTTAGGAATGTCATACCAGTACATCTTCCCCTTTCGGAACCTGCAATTATCATTAATAAAAATTGTATTATTGAATTGTTCTATATTCCCCTATTTCTAATAAGGAAGAAAATCATTTGCTTTTAAACAGTTGCTTGGAAAAGGCGCCTTCAGATGGCAACTGTCCGCTGCAAAACCTGGTAATCATTGGTTGAGGGGAATATGTGTACTTGTAATTGACTGCAACTGTAAACTACAGCTTTGTAGTAAGAGAGTGGAAATCATAAATGTAGGAAATACAAAGAGGATGAAGAGACTCCAATTCACTGATGGTGCCAATGTCTCGCCCTTGATGGGAAGAATGTTCAGATACCTGGAAAGACATATTGTCCAAACAGGATACAGAGTCCAATACCCAATGATCCCGGAATCTTAATTAAGGCTCTGATAAACGAGCAACTTTTTACGACAATTTTTGCCGGTCGATATTGCAAGATCGTCTTGTTGTATTACATTACCTATTCTTGTCGACTATTGCCCCGTCTTGAAGATGAGTTCACTCGGCAACAAATGTTACGACAATATTGCCAGGACAAACTAATTCCTTCTCGCTCTGTTACACATATATGCTTTTTTGTTTAACTGTCCCAATTTTGAATGCAATTATTAATAGTTTTGCGACTTTTTATTCAAGATTATACATGTTTGGTGGAGTTATTGCAGGAGATCGTTTGTTTGTGAGTTTGTCTTGTACACTACGGCAATCTTGACGGCCCTGCAAGGCTATTTACAGCCAAGACAATTTTTTGGCAATAGGCAATAAAAATTTATCTTACTCCTTTACAAGCACCTTTAGGGGCTGGGCATTGTTGAGGAAATAAGATAAATCATGGAAGATAGCACAATGAGAACATAAATGCTTATAGAAATGACGTAAGCCGTCTCCATGTCAACAATAATAGTAAAATAATAGCAAGGTGGTGGGTGATCTTACAATAAGAAAGTGGGGTCCTTGGTAACCCCGAAGCGCCGGGCCGTGGCGGAGGCGGCCCCCGCTCGGTCGGCACGCGCCGCCAGCAGCCCCCGCCCCCTCCCCGCCGCCCCTACGGCCTCCCAGCGGGCCCCCAGGCGCTGGCACTCCAGGCAGGATGCGCTGTAGCTGCAATCAAATCAGACAAAATGATGATCATTTTATTCATTGACTCCCTACCGTCATTTAAAAAAAAACATTACTGGTAAATTAATCAATGCGCACACTCACAACACCCCACTAATCAGAGTTCAGACACATAGGTAACGTTCCCACATATATACCACATATTTGAAAATGTATATAATCACTCCAGGTATTTCATACGGACATGTCATTGCTATCGACCAAAGATATTGAAATATAAGGAGATGGGCTATCAGCAGTTTTTACTGGGTGGGACTGTGCTTCCTGGTGTTGCTGATATTTTTAACCAATATAACTGCACACCTTCAAAAAATCAACTAAATTCCATAATCAAACTAGCACCGTTAGACCGTAATTCGCTGACAGTCGGGCGGACATCATAGCATATCTCCTTATATTTCAATATCTATTTATCTAAAATTATCCCCAAATGAAGTTTTAATGATGCATTATTTAATAAATAAAATAATGATTTTAGGATAGATTTGAACCTACTGATAATACCTTTTGTCTTTCGCTCTTCTGTAAAATTTACTTTTTTGACTTACGACACTTTTCTACGGGATGTGCGAGATATGTATATATTTTTTACATCCCCATATATTTCCCTCAAAGCCTGTGCCGTCTTTGGGGACGGCGTGTGGGGGTCTTTTTGTGGAAAGGAAGGAGTGAACTTGAGTCTTGAAGAGATCCATGTTGTAGGAGGAAGGAAACACAGAGGCCAGCAAATTGTTCCACAGCCAAACTGTTGAACTCAAGAACGAGTCATAGAAACGACCCATTCTCACATGACAACTGTATACAAATGTTGTGCAAGCGTTTGGCGTGTTTCCCGACTGTGCACCAGTGCTGAAGGAATCATTGACGCTAGTTTCTCAGAGCATCTTCCATTGAATTACAGGTAGAACAGAAACAGCATTCCCACTTGATGCCTATGTTCTAAAGATTGCAATCCGTTTGTTAAGATAGGGGAATCTATCAAATGGACCGTCCATTTTTGCACAGAATCAAGGGTTTTTCCGGGTATTTTGGGGCTCCAGACCAGAAGTGGCCGCCAAATTCAAAAGTGGGGTGCAGTCACTATTTGTACAGGGTCAGCATTTGCACACTGTTAAAGTATCTGCGGGCCCTGTACGTACGCCCAGCTTACTACTTTTAAGTTTTAATTATTAATCCTATTAAATACTAATACCACCTATCTAATTCACATTAAATTAATAATTAATATAATAACCACCATTAATAGTAATAACCACCTATCTAATTCAATGTGAGCTCCTCCACGATTTTCTTTTGAAGAATTGTCAGATCTCTAAAAAAATATTTTCGAAAAACAGAGACTGCTTTCAACTTAATTGCTTATTTAAAAAATAGAGCGCGAATAGCATGATTACTACTGGAATAATTTCGGAATAAAATAAATCCGTGTTCTTACGAAAACTGTTTCGAAATTTTTCGAAGGTTTCAAAATTTAAAATATCACAATAATCGGACAGAATTGGTAATACATTTTATGCAAAAGATTTTCATTTTAAATAAATAATAATCAACAATGACTTCTGGATCATAAGTCAGCACTTTTGACCAGTATATGTACTTACGTACAACATTAAGTACATATTTCATTTTCTTCCTCTTATGAAATGCTGGATATCCTCTTTATTTGATTATGAATAGAATAAATGTTGAAGTCGATTCAACATTGGGTTTCCATCGCACAGAAAACCTGTTCTCACTGATCTATTTCTGCCATAGTGGTTCGCTACATTTGGTGACTTAGCAGGGGTGTCCAGTTTTGTGGGGTGCGGATTCTCTGGGTCTTGGCGGAGGATGCGTTTGCCCACCTACGGCGTGGTAGGCTGATATCGAGAGAGACTGGTAGAGGGAGACCTTTTAACCTCTCCAGTCGGACTCTGTCGACCCATCGCCTTGCACCGCAGTGGGAGGGATGAATTCATAAGTCCGTCACTCCTGGACACATTGACCCCCAAATTCCCTACAGGCTCTGAGGGATTTTTTTTCCTCAGGGCCTCTCATGTGGAGCTTGTATAAAAAAAAAGAATTAATTTATGAATAACCCGCCGCTTTTTTAATGTGCACAGATTTTGAAAAGTACACTACTTTTAAACTTAGTTATCACCAAAGACATCGGTTTCAATCGCGGCAGGTGGAAAAATATGCATTTTAAATTTACATTTCATAAAAAAAAAATTGTACGTAATTTCTCGTTACGGCTGACATTTTATGTTATTTTTTTCGCAAACAATGATTTCCAGCAATTTCCAGGGGTACCAATCGATAAATATTTAAAAAAAGATTGCCATATCGCAATAATGTGATTATATTCGAGGAAGGTACTAGTATAATGCAATTTTCGTATGAAGGTACTAATATGGTGCAATTTTCATGTTCTGAATAAATATATAATTGAGCATATTTAGGATATACGAATTAAAATCAATGTACTATTAATTAGGTTAGGTTATATTAGGTTTGGTTAGATTAGGTTTGGTTAGGCTAGGTTAGGTATATAAAAAGGCGTTTTTAGACGACATCCAGAAATTAATTATTGACAAGTTTAAATCTGTTTTTATAATAAAAATGTATTAGAATAATTACACACCCGCTAGACAAACCCTGCTTGCCGTACAAACCATTCAAAACCTGGGATGTATATCTAAATGAAAAGAATAGCGCGTGAGCGTTCTTTATTTTCGTTCATCTGTCTTTTATTTTGCAATAACACATACCCGCTAGACAAACCCTGCTTGCCGTACAAACCATTCAAAACCTGGGATGTATATCTAAATGAAAAGAATAGCGCGTGCGCGTTCTTTATTTTCGTTCATCTGTCTTTTATTTTGCAATAACACATACCCGCTAGACAAACCCTGCTTGCCGTACAAACCATTCAAAACCTGGGATGTATATCTAAATGAAAAGAATAGCGCGTGCGCGTTCTTTATTTTCGTTCATCTGTCTTTTATTTTGCAATAACACATACCCGCTAGACAAACCCTGCTTGCCGTACAAACCATTCAAAACCTGGGATGTATATCTAAATGAAAAGAATAGCGCGTGCGCGTTCTTTATTTTCGTTCATCTGTCTTTTATTTTGCAATAACACATACCCGCTAGACAAACCCTGCTTGCCGTACAAACCATTAAAAACCTGGGATGTATATCTAATTGAAAAGAAGAGCGTGTGCGCGTTCTTTTAATCGTTTTCGTTATTTAAAAAAAAAATAGGCGTATTTGTAATGATTTTTGCGATATGGCAATCTTTTTTTAAATATTTATCGATTGGTACCCCTGGAAATTGCTGGAAATCATTCTGTTTGCGAAAAAAATAACATGAAATGTCAGCCGTAACGAGAAATTACGTGCAATTTTTTTTTTATGAAATGTAAATTTAAAATGCATATTTTTCCACCTGCCGCAATTGAAACCGGTGTCTTTGGTGATAACTAAGTTTAAAAGTAGTGTACTTTTCAAAATCTGTGCATATTAAAAAAGCGGCGGGTTATTCATAACTTACCAAAAAAGATTCTGTGAATAAATCCTAAATTGTTAATTTGTTCGTTAAGTGTAGGCAGTACGTATTAAGCGGTCGCCAAGTAATAATAAAAAAAACCGGTAATAATCGTTTCCAAAGAATCAATTTTGTGCTTTTTGTATTTTGGGACCTCTTCCCTAACGACATTTCATAATATCAGTGAGTCTCGGTATATTTAAAGTGATTTTTTATTAAATTGAAAATCATTTTGACTTTTCTTATTAAAATATTTTTTGACATTTGAAAACATTAATCCATTTATTTTTTATTTGAATTTAGTACTTTCGTGTTGGAAACAAAGTCGCTGACAGATAATTCTGTTCCTACCATCTCATAGTTTATGGTTGTTAGTTGTGTTATTCAACAGTTCATCATATTTCAAATCTAAAATTACTTAATTAATTACCGATTTTTACCAAATAACAATATAATGGATGCTAATCAATGCATGACGAAGGCGCAGGAAATAATCAACCGAATTCATATAATTATTACTGACAGTAATAATAAATCCACCAAAGATCAATTGGCTAAAATAATGCCGAAAACTTCGGAGCTACTGGGCGTCGCGGGTCAGATGGCGGTGAAGATGGGGACCATGGAAGGCGAAATATCTGCTTACAAACATATTATTAATAACCAACCTGCAATCACTGGAACTTCTCAATCCACTTCAATGGAAATATGTGACGCAATTAATGAAATTACGGAAAGGAATATTCGTTCTAAAAATCTTATTCTGTTGAACTGAAAGTGACGCCGAGAATCAAACTAACAGGATATCTGATGACAACAACAAAGTATGTTCTACATTGAAAAGCATCGATGATACATTACAGTTAAATATATCTAAAATGTATAGACTTGGCGTAAGAAAAACTGATAAAATCAGGCCCATTAAAGTGGAACTCCAAGACTCGTATCAAGCTAGGGAAATATTTCTCAATAAATATAAGCTGTCGAATGGTACCAAAATTAAACAAGATCTAACGGAGCTGCAAAGAAAACAAATATCTGATGTATGGAAAGAGTTTGAAACAAGGAAAGCTGATGGAGAAACTAATATAATAATAAAGTATATTAATTCTATTCCAAAAATAGTTACAAATATACCAAAAAAACTTAAACATCACCTAAAATTGTTTAGGTGCTACCAAAACGTTTGTGGGATGAGAACAAAACTACAACATCTTAAAACAATCTCTACCATCATTCCACACGATATTTTATTACTAACGGAAACTTGGCTAAATAAGGATATCAGTTCATCGGAATTAGGCCTATACAACATTCATCTCTTATTATTACCTCTTGATTAACATCACCCGTCGTTAGATATTATTATTACAAATAAGTCTAGAAATTTGCAGAACTTAAAAACTTCGACGTACAATTTTAATTCTTTATAATTACTTTATTGAAATATATTATTTAACGATTCCGTAGTGAAAGCACTAAATAATTTTAATTTGTAATCATTATATATTATTGTGTACTACGTCTTGCTTATTACTTACTGTCTTACTTATTACTTTATTACTTATTACTTTATAACTTATTACTTTTTAACTTATTACTTATTACTTTATAACTTATTACTTATTTGTATAAAAGCCCACTAGGGCGTAAATAAATAAATAAAATAATTGAACAGGTGAAATCCCAGCTTAAAATTCGGTGTACAATATACCGTTAAAGTTTTTTGCCGTAAATGATTAAGTAGTCTCCAAGGATAAAGAAAAACGAGGTTGTACTTACAACATGACAAACCAATCCCCGGTGGTGGCGCCAGTAGAAGCCTGCGTCAGGTGTTCAAAGTTGTCGTCTGCCAGCTCTCGTACATTTGGCTCCTTGTTGTCGATGAAGGTTTGCACAATGTGCTCTTCGTCGGCAGGGCCTAAAACCATCCATTATGATTAGAATACAACACAAGTGTAATACATGCCTTTTATCAATTTTAAATTAAATATCCCAGTAGAAGACTTAAAATACAATTACTTATTAAATACTCTAAAAATACATACTTAGAAGACAGACGTAAAATAAACGGCTTAACATTTTTATTCAAAATACTTAACTCTAAATTTGACTGTTGTGAACTCTTGCAACTCATTAACTTACGAACACCCACAGTAACAACATGACAAAATACAATATTCTACAGCAGCACTCATACGCGTAATTACATTGCCCACTCTCCGATACAACGACTTCACACCATGGGAAATAAGTACTTGGGTATTTTCAATATTAACTTGGCGAGTTTTGTGGATCATCTAAAACATTTATTTCAACACTATTACTAAACACATCTTGTAAACCTATAAAACAGCTGTATTTTTCTGTTTTTGTTTATGTGTTTGTATGACTTTTATCTAAAGTAGTTTTATTTTTATTTTTTCCTAAGTTTCAAAGAATCTGTCAAATTAAAATTACACTACAAATCATGTAAAAGCCCTCTGGGCGTTAAATAAATAAATAAAAAAATAAATACCATCGTCATCAAGTGAGACTATGTCACCCTTAAAATGAGGAACAATGTGAGATGTGTGTGGAATGGAGGAATATGAAGAACCTGTTTTATAGGCGCTTTTAATATTCCCACGTTACAGAACGGCGACGGTACAAATAGGCAATAAACATACGTTCCTGATCACAATAATGCTGCAGCTCTTTCTTACACATTAAATAAAACATCTTATACAACATTACTTATAACAGTGGCGTGTGGTTCATAGAAAAGTATACCTAGTGTTTGGTTCTGAAACAGTTTTTGAAAACAAAACTTAATCCATATTCCTCTATTCCTTCCATCATGTAATCCATTCTCTTCTTCCTTTCCTCAAAGTCTCCACCAGGAAAAGAAGATGTGCTTACCTACATGATGAACAATATTGACACCCAAGTGCACATTACCCACTTGTTATCAGTTGCATTTCGGAAGTGATATGGTTCACAACTCGTTCTCGTAAAATATCGCAAGTAGTCGCAAATAATCGCAGTTTCGTTTCTTTTTTTGGTAAAATAATAGTGTCGGGCATAAAATCTATGTTGTGCAATATATGTGATAACAGAAACGACACGGAGCAGCCTTCAGAAGCCGTAAAGGTAGGAGATTTCCTGTCATACCGATTCTCCTTCGATCTGCTTTCAAAACACGATATATGGTCTATTTCGTTTACAAAAGGGATTTACAGTCCGCAATCTCGTGTCGTGGCATTTGGCTGCGACATTTTTTTGGTCCTTCGAGCCGGATAAATGTTGGTTGTTAGACATTGTGTTTTGAAGTACAGATCATTCCATTCGTTGACCTTTTTCCGGTTTTTATGAAGCTGTTTCAGAATTACACATTCGATCGTGAATATTGATTAAATTTAAATTGGTATTATTTAAGTCGTTGGGCGGCTTAACATTTTGAAATCGTTGATAGTGGGTACTTTACGTACGCCGCTACTTGCCGCTACGTGGTAGGTAGTTGGTATTATACTATACCTACACGCATTATCGTGTCGTGTCGGTAAGCAGATCGTGGACTGTTGTCGCATTTGACAGCTGTTATCACAGAAAACATTTTGTTTACAAGTTGCGTTGACATTTAGTTAGTGTTATTATTCTGTTTGGTTTAAAAAATATTCATAATGGCGGCAATTAATATTAAATACATATTGGCGCTATTAGATATGGAAAGTGTTCGTTCGTCGGCTATCAAAGCCGTCACATCTTCAAATTCTATTGACAAAAATATTTTTAAAGCTCGTTATGCCGATATATCTAACATTAGAGAAAATTTCGTCGCTTCACATATTTCAATTGAATCAAATAAAAAGGATGACGCGGAAATTAAAGTATTACAGGAAAAGTATACTGAAATCCAAAACATGTATTACGAGATTCAATCATATTATTCTCAATTATTTCCGGAAGTTTCGAAAAATGAATCGGATCATTTAATGGCCAATAATAATGTTTCGTTGCCAAAATTAAAATTGATTATTTTTTCTGGAATATCAACAGATTGGACAAATTACATAAATACCTTTAATTCGTTGATCGATTCTAATAATGCTTTAAATTCTGTTCAAAAAATGCATTATTTAATAAGTAGTCTATCAGGTGAGGCATTGACACACGTTAAACATTTACCGATTTCTGAAGAAAATTATTTTGTGGCATATAAGCTCTTAAAGGAAAGATATGAAAACATACGCTTGATCGCTGATAAACATGTTGAATTAATTCTATCGATTCAACCTGTAAAAGTTCAAGATAATCTTCGGCAATTTATTTCAATTTTGAAAGAAAATATTGCTGCGTTAGAAGCTTTAAATTTCCCAGTTCGAGAATGGAGCTTTCTTTTGTTACATATTGTATTGCGTAAATTAACAAAAGAATTACGTATTGATTTTGAAATTCAACACAGTTCGGAGAATATTCCAACGTTTGATCACTTGTTAAAATACTTAGATGGACAGTGCTTAGCAAAAGAAATGGCACTTGGAGTTTTTCCTGAAAACCAGTTACAGGCTCATAAAGGTCAATCTAAATCGTATAATGCGAAACATCGATCAAGCAATAATATTAATGCGTTTGTATCAAACATTGAAATCAAGTGTATTCTTTGTAAATCGCCACACTCACTGCACAAGTGTGAAAAATTCTTACGCCTTACTCCAAAGGATAGGTACTTGTGTGCAAAGGAAAATAATTTATGTCTCAATTGTTTAGTGCAAGGAAAACACAACGCAAAAAATTGTCAGTCGCGTTTCACCTGTAGAGAATGTCAATCGAGACATCACACATTATTACATTTTCCAAAAAAAATCGTGGAAAATTCAGACCAGCAAGAAAACTCGTCGGAACCTTTGGCGTTGACAACATTCTACAATAAAACCAACAAAACGGTTCTTTTGTCTACAGCTTATGTGGAAGTTTTAGATAAAAATGGAATGTTCCAGAAAATGCGTGTTATTCTGGATAGCGCCAGTCAAGGAAACTTCATATCGGAAAATTGTGTCAAAAAATTGGGTTTTACTCGTTTTAAGAAAAAACCACTTACCGTGATAGGTATTGGAAATAGTCCTACAATTAATTCTAACGGATTAATAAAAACACAATTTCGTCCTGTCGATTCGAAGGAATCTGGTATTTTGACAGATTTCGTTGTTTTAAATAACATTTGTTCGAATATGCCATCAAATCGTATCGTCGATCATCATTGGGAACACATCGTGGGTCTCAAATTGGGAGATCCAACATTTTACATACCATCAGCCATTGACATACTGCTTGGAAGTGATATTTTTGCGTCATTATTATGCTCAGGAAAAGTGATGGGCAAAGAAAATGAGCCCATAGCCATAGAAACTAAATTGGGTTGGATTTTGATGGGAAATGTTGGACCATCAAATCATTGTATAAATTCATTCTTCACGTCAATGGAGGAAAATATTGATGAAAAGCTTAAATGTTTTTGGGAAATTGAAAATGTTCCACTTTTGAAGAAAATTCAATCGCCTGATGAAATTCGTTGTGAAAAATTATACACTGAAAGTACCTACCGTAACCAAGACGGGAGATACGTCGTATCGTTGCCATTTAAGGAAAGCCCGGAAAAATTGGGAAACTCATATGACATAGCTTTGTCACGCCTCAAGCATTTAGAAAGGAGATTGAATAGAGATTCTGATCTCAAATCCCAATATATTTCGTTCATGAGGGAATACTCAATATTAGGGCACATGATGGAAGTGCCACCTCAATCGCCAATTATTGGTAATTATTTCATACCCCATCATGGAATAATCAAAGAAACCAGTTCTACAACTCGTTTAAGGGTCGTTTTTGATGCCAGTACCAAATCGTCTTCGGGTACGTCATTGAACGACATACTTTTGGTCGGTCCCAAATTACAAAGAGACATTGTCGAATTAATGTGTAATTTTAGAATACACAAAATTGTTTTTACAGCTGACATCCGTCAAATGTATAGGCAAATACTTGTGGATGAGAAATCTCGCCGTTATCAACATATTTTGTGGAGGGAATCATCGGATCATCCTGTGAAGCAATTTGAATTACAAACAGTAACATATGGCACGTCATGCGCACCATACTTATCGATTCGCACACTTCATAAATTAGCCAATGATGGAAAATTGAATTTTCCAACGGCTGCTAGGACATTGATTGAAGATACTTATGTAGATGATATTATCAGTGGTGCGCAAACTTTGGAAAGCGCTCGACATTGTATAGTGGAATTAATTGCATTACTTCAAAAAGGTTGTTTTGAATTGAGAAAATGGTCTAGTAACCATCCTGAAATACTGGAAGACATTCCTGTCAGCTATCGGGAAGTACCCTTAAGTTTTGAGTCGGATACTGACAAGAAAAACCTTAATATTTTAGGTATTCAATGGATACCGTCGCTTGATCAATTTACATATAAAATTCATAATGTTTTTAGTGACCATTGTACCAAACGTATAATTTTATCGACAATTGCGCGTCTATATGATCCATTAGGTTTTATTAATCCTGTCGTTTTTATTGCTAAATGCTATATGCAAAACTTATGGAAAATTCAAATTGGATGGGACGAAGAAATCCCTTCGGACATGAATTTGAAATGGAAGAAATATATAAAAGAGCTTCCATCACTTGCCAATTTAAAAATTGATCGATATCTCGCAACTTCTCCGACCAGTCGGTGCATACTTGTTGGGTTTGCGGACGCCTCGGAAAGAGGATATTGTGGAATTGTTTATTTGGTTGTGATTAATAACACAGAAATATCCACCCATATTTTATTAGCAAAATCCCGTGTTGCCCCCGTAAAGATAACATCGATCCCGCGACTGGAATTGTTGGGAGCAGTTTTATTGGCAAATTTGTTGACTTATTGTCAAGAAGTATATAAAGATAGACTTCAAATTGAAAAGACTGTCGCGTTCACCGATTCAACTATTGTATTGGCATGGTTGAAGACACCTTCTTTTCTATTGCAAACTTTTATCGCAAATCGTGTTGAAACAATAATACAAAATATACCTTATGAACATTGGTATCACATTTCATCGCAAGAAAATCCTGCTGACTTGGGTTCGCGAGGAGTTTTTCCCAGTGAAATCGCTGGCGCTTCGTTATGGTGGAAAGGACCTAACTTTATATCAACACCTTTGGACGAATGTGTCAACGTCTGACGAAGAGTTTTTATTGAAATTTTCATCATTATCGAAATTACTGCGTGTTATATGTTGGTGCCGTCGATTTATCAATAGATTACGTTCGGAATCGATTATCAATTTCAATGGTTTATCCCCACTTTCGTTAAAAGAAAATAATTTAGCCTTGCAATGTTGCATTAAGCTTGTTCAAGCAATTTATTTTCAACAAGATATGAACAATATCTCTTCCCATCGTATATGTTCAACGCAGCTTCAGAAACTCGCTCCATTTATTGACGCAAATGGTGTTTTGAGAGTCGGTGGTCGAATTCGCCTTGCACAGATTTCAGAAAATGCTCGACATCCTATTATTTTGCCGAAGCAATGTCATTTGACAACTTTAATAATTGATTATTACCATAGCATGTACCTTCATCCAGGTCCTCGTGCACTCCAAGCCATAATATCACTAAAATATTGGATAATTTCGGCTAGGAACGTAATTCGACATCGATTGAGTAAATGCATTTCTTGTTTTAAAAATAACCCGCGTGGTAGTTTCCCGTTGATGGGTAACTTACCCGCTTCCCGTTTTCGAGAAGGTCGTCCATTTTTAAATGTCGGAACAGATTACGGAGGTCCTTTTTTGGTGCGTGAAAGTAGACGTCGCGGCGCAAAAACTTATAAGGCCTATTTATGTCTTTACGTTTGTTTATCAACCAAAGCCGTTCATCTTGAATTAGTTTCAGATCTATCTACTGAAGCGTTTGTGGCAGCATTAGATAGATTCATCTCTAGACGCGGTATATGCCAAAATATCTATAGCGATTGCGCCACCAATTTTACTGGAACTAACAGATATCATACTGGCCTTTCTAAATTCATACGTGAATCTGAAAACACTGACAAACTTGTTGACGCAACTGTCGCTCGTTCAATTACTTGGCATTTTTCTCCGCCCTCCGCACCCCATTTCAATGGAGTGTCGGAGGCTGGTATTAAGTCAACTAAACACCATTTGAAAAGGGTTGTGGGAGATCAAATCCTCACCTTCGAAGAATTAACTACTGTTCTGACTCGTATCGAAGCCATTTTAAATTCGCGACCAATTGGAGCGCTGTCGTCGGATCCATCCGAATTGAACCCGTTAACTCCTGCACATTTTTTAATTGGGGCTCCTCTTGTTTCTGTTGTTGAAGAAAATTTTGTGGATGTACCAATGAATCGTTTATCGCGTTGGCAACTATTGAAACAGATGTCCCAACATTTTTGGAATCGCTGGCGGAAAGAATATCTACATACTCTTCAACAACGAAACAAGTGGGCAACGTCAACTCCTAATTTAAAAGCTGACGATCTAGTCATGATAGATGATTCGCAAGCAACCCCAATGCGATGGCCTGTGGGGAGGGTGGTTGAATTATTTCCCGGCGCCGATGGAGTGGTTCGTGTCGCTACTGTAAGAACCCCTCAGGGCATTTTTAAGCGGCCCGTGGTCAAATTGTATAGGCTACCCATCGATTAAATAGTTTTAATTTTTTTTGTCTTGTTCAATTCCTAGGTTAATTAGTTATTTGCTTTCGTTTTTCGTTGCTTTCTTTCGTATATAGTTGTTGAGAAAATATCATATTTCCTCAAGGTCGGCGGAATGTTTGGTTCTGAAACAGTTTTTGAAAACAAAACTTAATCCATATTCCTCTATTCCTTCCATCATGTAATCCATTCTCTTCTTCCTTTCCTCAAAGTCTCCACCAGGAAAAGAAGATGTGCTTACCTACATGATGAACAATATTGACACCCAAGTGCACATTACCCACTTGTTATCAGTTGCATTTCGGAAGTGATATGGTTCACAACTCGTTCTCGTAAAATATCGCAAGTAGTCGCAAATAATCGCAGTTTCGTTTCTTTTTTTGGTAAAATAATAGTGTCGGGCATAAAATCTATGTTGTGCAATATATGTGATAACAGAAACGACACGGAGCAGCCTTCAGAAGCCGTAAAGGTAGGAGATTTCCTGTCATACCGATTCTCCTTCGATCTGCTTTCAAAACACGATATATGGTCTATTTCGTTTACAAAAGGGATTTACAGTCCGCAATCTCGTGTCGTGGCATTTGGCTGCGACACCTAGTTTAACTGGTACTAATCTTAAATTTATGTCTATAATACTGCCGCCATTGGTCGATTTACAGTGCCCTTCTTGACAACATCTTGGAGGATAAGTGAGTCAAAAGATGAAACACAAAATGCATAAAATTTCTGTTTCCTCGAAAGGAAAAAGTATATAAAAGTAGTACTTTGGAAGAAGCAGACATAAGTACATTGGGTGTCTCATCTTTTGTCTCACCATTATTTAATGTGTAAGAAAGAGCTACAGCGTTATTGCGGTAAGGAGCTTATGTTTATTGCCTTTTTATATCATTGCTGTTCCGTAACCGTGGGAATATTAAAAGGGCCTAATGGGTTTAGCCGTTTCGAATATCATCTTTAACCAGCTGAAATTATCTTTCACTTCGGAACCAACTGTACAAGGATCTTACCACTCGCCAGACACCCAATAAGACATGGGAGTTGGTCAAAATTTTAAATGTATAAGCAGCATAAGTCACGAGAGTTGGTCAAAATTATAAATGTATAATTATGAGTTTAATAAATTGTGAATAAACAATGTTGTTTTTATTTATATTTATTTATTTTATTTTATTAGCAAAAACAGCATTACACCAATATATTGCAAAAACGGTTATACAAGATACAAAATCATTACGTTTTCAGTTAAAACATTTATTTAATAATGTATTTAACATTTATTTAAATTGTAATGGATGATTGTTTCTATCATGAACTCACCTTTAAATAAATTCCGTAAGTCTATTAATTTATTGTAGAGGGCCCATTTCTATGAACATTTTGTGACAATAATTGTTGTTTTGAAATTCTTAAATAGTCTAATTAGAATCGCTAGTGGCCATAAATCTTAACGTAATGCCAATTCGTGTTTCTGGTGAAATATTTTCTTGCACATGTTAGATAATTAAAACTAGTTCTTCAAAATCGGTTTTAGAGACACAGAAGAAATTGTCCAATCCAAATCAGTATTCTATTCTTAATTCCTGATAGTATGGTCTAACTTGAAACCTGTATTTTTTCCCTGATGCAGCATCTCTACCTCATCAAAACTCATCTTGACATTTTTTGACATCTAAGTTTACGTAGAAGTCAAACTTCGAGTGTGCGGTGCATAGATACATTTTCACCACAGACATGAAAATGTACACAGAAAATGTGTGTGGCCACGCCCACCGTACCCCAATGTTGAACAAACGCAGGAGATAGAATGTGGACGAAAACAAATAATATTTGAGCTAATGTTTGTGGTAATGTTGATGTATTGTTTGTGTTTTCGGTCGCAGGAGATCCCGCTTTATTGAATTCAGTGTTGCTTTATTTTGTTAAACGTCTTTTAGGATGTATTTCACAAAAAAGGCTTAGTAAAAATTTTCACGAACCGTCATAAAGGAGGGGCACTCCGTGTCTGAAGAACACCAGAGCTGGTTCTGATGTGGGGCTGTAGAGTCGGATGAGGTGAGACTTCGAAGTCATCACCACCCAAGCTCCAAGTGCATCCACCAGCTCGTCACGAGACTCCAGCAAGAGTGTCTCCAGCTTTGCACATGCGGGGCAGTCCGGTTTAGCTGAAAATAGTTGAACAAAATTAACCAATTGCACTGGTTTTAAACTTCCTATTCGGAATTTGTGCATCCCTACCCTAACTTCAACCAGATAACTTTTACCTTAGATAAATTTCAAATAATGTTCTATTTTTGTTGTGTTGAAAAACAAAAGAGTGATAAGAGCAATGGTATAAAAAATTAGGTGAGGTAGTAAGTGTGTCAGATTGAAACATTTTTGATGTGCTTATTCTTGCCTTATTGACAATAAAATGCTAATGTTATATTTATTGAATAAAGAAGCAGCGAATGCAAGCTTTTATTTCAGTAAAAGTCATTTTCTAGTATATCATCGTATAGTAAAGTTAGACTAGTTAGTAAATGAAAATATACAGAAAACCTAGAAGTTCATGTTATTATTGTCAACTATATTTTTAGTAAATTCATTTACTAACTTTTTAAAGTTTAGTAATTTTAGTAAGAAAAGCTATAATAAGAATGCATTTTTCCCCTGAACCAAAAATATGAAAAGTTAAAACAAACTTTTGTCTAATGAGTGTATCAATGTCAACATTGAAAAGGTTCCGAATTTGCACAAATTTTGACTTCGATCGTGATTTTAATAATATATTGATTATACGGGAAAGAACTTAAATAATGTACGGTTAAATATTTGTCATAAAAACAAAGAACAAGTTAAAAGAATACTTACTGAATAAAACGATAACATATTTTTCATTTTTAAACAAGTTTAATAAATCGTCATCGTTGACTGTTTCCAGCTCTGCACCGTCTAAATTTTTGAGAAGCACAAGCAGAACCGATAAAATAAATATGAATTTCATTTTAATTTATTCGAAATGCTACGTTTTTAACTCCTTCTGTTATATTTTTGACACATGTACATCAATACAAGACCGGCATCTAGTCCAACTTATTAGCTTCTCACGAGAATTAATAGCACAAATTCCTTAACTTTTCTAAAAAAACTCTTTAAAAACGCATATAGAATTATTTCATGAGGCCACGTAAAAGTTCAAACATCAAAACATCACAGTCAAATAATAATGATTGCTAAGTGAAAACGCACAACTTTTCATTTTTGGTTGACAACCATAGAATATTTCCGAACACATAACATAAAAATAGCGGTGGGCGTAATCGTGAATCGAGACATTTATTTCGAAATAATTGAAGAATGAATTCGGTTATGAAATGGAAATATTTGGAAACATTAATTTCTAAGCCTTCTAAAGTAGATTTTAAAAATAAGAAATCCTTTTTCAACCACATAACAATGGATTCACATGTCTGTCAAACCTGGACACACTGACCCCCAGATTCCTATTCATGCTTAATATTTCATTCATCCATCTTTCATGCATTTAAAATTTGTAAGGTGGGTATGGTTATCGCCGCCCCGGGAACCATTCATTGGATAACCAACACCCTGCCGTAAATCACTCCAAGTGGTTTGCTATGTTTGGTGACTTGGCAGGGGAGCCCGGGTTCGTGGAGTAAGGTTTGTTCGGATCTTGGTGGTGGATGCGTCTATCCACCAGCTGTATGGCAGGCCGGATCGGAAAATAATGGTTGAGGGAGTCCCTTCGACTTCTCCAGCCGTACTCTCATGGAACATCGCACTGCACCGCAGTCGGAGAGATGGATTTAAACGTCCGTCACTCTTGGACACATTAACCCCTAGATTCCTACCCACCTCTAATACCCTTTTCCTTCCCAGAACTTCCTTTCCTAAAAAGACCCACTACACAGCATCCCCAAAGATGACATAGGCCCTGAGGGGAATTATTTTCCTCAAGGCCTCTTGTGTGGAGCTATGTAAAAAAAAATATTCTCAGAACCTCCTCTCTTTCATTTTCTTAAGACCCTCCAAACATACCTAAATATAAAGTAAGCCACGAAAGAATTTATTTTCCTCGGGATTTCCTTTTTTTTTTTTTACATGAGCTCCGCACAGGAGGCCCCGAAGAAAATAATTTCTCTCAGGGCCTATGTCATCTTTGGGAATGCTATGTAGGGGTTTTTTAAGGGAAGGAGAGTTCTGGGAAGGAAAAGGGTTTAAGGGGTGGGTAGGAATCTAGGGTTCAGTGTGTCCTGGTCATCCACATCCAAGACCAAGACAAACTTCACCCCATGAACCCGGGCACCCCTGCTAAATCACCAAACGTAGTGAACCACTTGGGGTGACCTATAGCAGAGGTGTTGGTTATCCAATAAAGGTTCCCGGGGCGGCGGTAACCATTCCCGCCTCCCAAATTTGTTTGAGGCTAATGTAAAAAAATCGCGGAGACATTGGAGATGACAGAACCCGTAAGCGGGAAGTTGGAATGCAATTTTATATGGAAAAGAGAACCATTTAAATTAGGAACTGGGCATATCTGAATTCTGGGAATATGTTTCGTCACTGAATATTTCGATTTTGTCCATCACTACACCGACGTTTTTTCTTTTATCTATGAGTAATTATTTTGAAATTTGGCGGAAGTTTAATATAAAATATTTGGATTTATGAAATAATTTAATATAATCCATAAGCATCAACATTTTTGACTACCAAATAAACAGACCTGACAGATTTATTTTATCTAGTTTCTTCGTGTGTGGTTTGGTTTATTTATGGTTTCTTCACATGTCTCAATAATAATGGTCAAGTCCAAATCGACTTGTAACTATTGACCCAACAAAATAATATTCTTGGAGTGAAATTTTATTGATGTTGGATAAACCATAAATATATTTAATTCCTTAGAACAGACAATATGTTCAGCTTGAAATTAATATAGACCAGGCAACTTCAACTTCCATGTTCCTCTATTTCTAATATTATACACACTTACTCCACAGGCCTTGGTCCTGTAATAAGGGCCTTTAATCTTTGGGAATTCTGTGCAGATGACAGAGGAAAGTATGGAGTGGACCGTGCATAGGGAACTGGTGTACAGGGGATAAAATACAAAAGCGGGCAAGTCAGCTGCCTCAGTACACGAACCAGCTGCAAGACGCCCATTCACTTATTTTTTTATGTTATGCATGTATTGTTGTATGGCATGTCGATGGATTGACTAAAAGTATAAAGGGATCGACAACATCAGTTCTTCAAAGTGTATTTGTAAAAGTACAGAATGGGCAGAACATATACAACATTCTCACCCGAGGTCTATACTCTAAACCAGTGATTCCCAAAGTGGTCCAGGTGGACCCCCAGGGGTCCACGGGAGACTCCACGGGGGTCCACGAAAGCATGAGAGAAAAATGGGGGTCCACAAGTTGTAAATGGGGGTCCATGAAAAAAAATCTGGTTTCGATAGTAAAGAACAAAAATGTTGGCTTGGCTTTATCTATCAATAATGGCAGATAATACACTACTCAAAAAAAATTAAGGGAGCAAAAAAATTCCAAATTTTTCGGTGATTTTTGACAGGCTGTATTTTGGTGAAAAATGGTCATATTGAGACTTTAAAAAAAGCATTTTGAAGCTTTAAGATTCTAATTTTCAGATTTCTGGCTAAAATTTTTTAGGTGATAAGGTTCTCATGCAATCAATAATTTTCCCATCCCGTGACCATATCCCATCCCGCCCCCTGTCTCATATCACATTGCTAAACCCCCCCCCCTATTAAGTATACGTGATATTTGGTGACTTAGTAGAGGTTCCCGGTATGGTATGTCCAGGTCTTGACGGCGGATGCATCTGCCCATCTGCTTCGTGGCGGGTCGGATCGAGAGACTGGTTGAGGGAGGCCTTTTGACCTTTCCAGCCGGACTCTCTAGACTCATCGCCTTGCACTGCAGTTGGAAAGATTGATTCATACATGCATCACTCCTGGACACACTTACACCTAGATTCCTACCCACTTTCACCTCCCCAAAACTCCCAATCCTTTCCTTTCTTAAAATGACCCTCCACATGGCATCCCCTAAGATAACATAAGCCCTGAGGAAATTATTTTCCTCAGGGCCTCCTGTGTGGAGCTATTTAAAAAAACTACAATATTTGTACAAATATTTTACTTTTAAAAATAAAACGCTTATTGTATATTTTTACAAAATTTATTGTACTTAGTTAATAAAATCAATGAGATTTTTGTGGTTGTATTTGAATTGCAAGTTTTTTATATTAGCTTGCATTTTTGAAGTAGAGTCGGTAGTTTTGCGATAACCGAGAACACTGTTTTTCTCGATAATTCAGAATTGAAAAAGCATGCTCACAAATTTATGTACTACCACCGAGCGAAGTAATTATTTGCTCAGCAAACCATTTTAACTCCTTGTAGTCTTCAGAAGGCAAACCCCCATAGTAATCCACCAAGTAAGTTTTCTTTTAAAAGCCATTTTAAGTGTGGTATCACTTTGCAACCTATCACGTCAATTTGTTAATCGCTTCCACTTCGCTCCCTTTCACTCAGTTGTGTATATCGTCCGTCACGTGCGTTGCGGCGAGAATCTTGCGGGCCGCACCAAGACGCAGGTTGCCGACCCATGCTCTAAACGGTGACTGGACAACTCGGAATGAAACCAACTCAGAACCATCTCGGATAAGTCATTTAGGGTGATAAAAATATTGGTCAAATAGGTTATGTTACGTTAGGGTTATCGGCTAATTTTAAAATTATTTTTTTCATAGCTTTTAATGACTTTTCAAGGAGGTGTTGAGTTGACTTTATTTTCAGTTGGCATGGAACCACTCTTAACATTGCAATACATCCATTGAGGTAGGTGAATTCTCGAGGGGGTGGAGCGGTGATTGGCCAAAAATTCGTGACGTAGCTTGAAGTCCACGTTCGACTGGGAGATTCAAATTAACTGCAATACAAGTGGCAGTGTTTTACTTTAATCTGTCAGGTGTTCAAAAGCGGCCCGATGAGTTTTTTTTTAAGGCCCATATGATCTAACCTTATTAAACGCATTTTCTACGAACCTTGGTATCTAGGGGTTCCAGACCAGAGGTGGCTCTACTAAACTCAACAGTAGGGCTTTTTTTTACATGAGCTCTACACAGGAGACCCTGAGGAAAATCATTTCCCTCAGGGCCTATGTCATCTTTGGGGATGCTGTGTGGAAGTTTTTTTTAAGGAAAGGAAGGAGAGGAGAGTTCTGGGAAGGAAAAGGGTTTAAGGGGTGGGTAGGAATCTGGGGTTCAGTGTGTCCTGATCATCCTCCTCCCAAGACCTAGACAAACTTCACCCCATGAACCCGGGCACCCCTGCTAAATCACCAAAGGTAGCGAACCACTTGGGGTGACCTACGGCAGAGGTGTTGGTTATCCAATAAAGGTTCCCGGGGCGGCGGTACCCATTCCTGCCTCCCAAATTGTAAAAACTTACTCATGAACTTAAACTTTTGCTTAAAAGATCAGTGATTGTGATTTTTTGGGAGGTATAATATGCATCATGAGTGAATTAAGGCAATGCACCACGTCTTGTAACATTTGGAAAAGGGCCGCTAACAAAACACTCCTTATGTTGATAGATTGTGCAAGAAAAAATAGCACCAAAATCTGTTTTACTTTATTTTGCGAAGTTCAGGCACAAATATTTAAATGTCTTACAATAATTTTCTAAAGAATTTAATCTGGCACAAAACTGTAACCGAAAAGGGATTCGCAAGTAAGGGATTTTGAAGTTAAAACCTTTAAACGCTCATGTGCCGCATTCAATAAAGGTAGCCCACTGCCCAAGCATTTTTTGTGAAATATTCGCACAATAATCACTGGTCCCGTACGGGTCCGTTGGGCATTGAACGATGTAAATCCGCAGTCCCGTATGGGACCACTGGGTAAAGATTAAACAGTTTTTATAGGCCTGATACTTTATTTTTTTTTCGACTTCATAAAAATACTTGCTTGATTATTTCGAAGGTCAAGATGTGTTCTACCAACTAAAGCATCTAAAATGTTTAAACCAAAAACACATAATTTTTCAATGCTTCGCAGTGCTTCACCAAACAATATATTTATGTATCCGAAATGTTAGCAGTGGGGCAAGTCAAGGATGAAATAAACAATATCTTACTTTTCTTATTTATTTATTGAAAATGTACATCAAAGGCATTTATGAAAGAATTTACTTTATACTAGCATCATAATATAATTGGTAGCTCTATGAAAACTATGTGCACCACTTTTTCATTTTCAAATCAAAGAATAATGCATTCCATATATTACTAGTGGTGTAATGGCACGGCTAAAAATAAACCATGGCCAAACAAACTTCAATCATATAACGCTACTCTTACTTAATCACATTCAACTCGTGGACACCACAATAAAAGCTATTGTAAATGTAAATAAAACATAATAATTTATTAGTGCAAGTAAAAGAAGAAAAAAACATATAAATACACAAGTAGTACGATAATGAATTCAAAATTTATCCAAATCAATTGTTTTCATAAACTGAATATTTATTTCTCACACCGTTTTCAAAACAGTCGGTCAAATAGAAAATGGCAGTAGAGCTGTGATGATAGAAAGGATAAAATAAATTTAAATTTTAAAATGATTGATGATTTAATTTTCTTGATGACTTTCCTAACTAATGAATAAAAATAATATAAGAAATATTCTTAAGTCAAGCGATTCAAAATGATGAGAGCTACTGACATATATGATAATATTAAGAAAATAGAAGCTCAATTTCTACAGACAAATTAATGTTTATTTATTTTGTTGTACAATTCGTCTGGCACGATTGTACGCTACTGGATAATAATTTACGGTGAAGCAGTCTCAGAGAGGTTGTACATAAGTCATCGAAGATTGTCCTTGGATGAAAACAAAAAAAGACAAGATACTAGTCACAAACGACTTGTCTCTTAAATCAAAGGGGAGCAAACCGATTGCCTTTTACACTTCAGATAGCATTAAATCAGTTATAAAAAAATGGTTCAAAGATCAAAAATCTATGACCAGGACTTCAGTATGTACATAATATGTATTTGAAAAATGATTCAATCGACCAATTTATTTACCAATTGATCCTTAGATTTGCACAATGACAATGCAATTAAAAGTTCATAACACCGAAGAGATAATTTAAATTTATCCTGAAAGTAAAAGAAGTTTAAAAAACCAATAATTGATCGTAAAAATTGAGCTTTATTTTCTAACTTAAGAAATAAATTAAAATTACGTTGTATATACAATTATTCTAATAAGACATCAGTAGAATAAAATGAAATATTAACTTGGATGTATATAAGATAGACGTGTGTCAATTAAAGATTTAAAATATGTTTTTTATCAATAAATATAAATTATTCATGAAACCAAGACAATCATACAATTATCACAATATCAGATATACAAATCATTCAACCTTCATTTTGACGCAACAGGAGGCCATTTTTGTCAGGATCGAAAATAAACAATTACATATTGTATTTCACTAAAATTTATGTCAAATGGATCTAAACACAAAATATACTTTTACCAAAAAGAGAAAACACATTTATAATCTTCGTTGCATTGATAATAATTGTATGAATTAAAATTTACAACACTGAATACATTTTTGTATGAAAATCTATTTCATAAAATAAGATACCAATATTTATCTCAAGTCAAGTAATTTGTAGGCGTGTAAAAAGTCACACAGTGATTTATTTATACACGCTTCTCGAAGAATCTATAAAAATATTAAATTTTTCCTTGAAGTATTGAATATAAAAACATACATGCATTTTAAAACGACAAAATACTTTAAATAATATAATTAACATTATAAACTAAAATTAAATGTCACTGTCATTATAATAAAATCTGAAATACATATATTATATTTGAATGTCATAATGAAATGATATTTTTTGGTATCTTAATAATTATATGTTTATTTATACAGCAGTAAAATTGGACTATTATAAATGAGTGAATTTGATGTATGGAGATTAAAGCAAATTCTTGATGGGGTGCAGATGCGATATATTTGCAATGGTCTTGACAAAAAGCGAAGATTTACCAGCCGAGAGTATAGTTGCGTGAAAAATGCCCCATCCTGCGCTTCCGAACTAGAAAAGTAAACAAATAAGTAAGAACACAAATCAATCAATTAAAAAAACACAATGAAAAATTTGTTTACTTTTAAATATAACCATAGACATCCTAAATTGATACCTAACATAAAATTTGGGTGTCATTTCATGTGACCATATTTTTGGCACCAGGAGGGTTCGAGAATGCTTTGAATAAACTGCGACATCAGTCGTCGAAGAGCGCACATTGAAATAACCTGACCCTGTGCAGAAAGCAAAGTTCAAAGGAACGGTTTGCAGCACAGTCCATTGTGGGACTTTTCTGCACAGGGTCTGAATGTTTTTAACCGAACCGCCTACAAATCGGGTAGCATAGCGAGGCAAAAATGAGCGAGATAAGTAAATTATAACACATTTTAAAAGTGTCTAAATAAATACTGTAACAAAATTGAACTTTTGTTTACCACATTTGGGATTTGTAGTTTTTTTTTTTTTTTTTTAGTTTATTCCGCAGCCAGCAATTTGCGCGTCATTGTAAAAAGGACCAGTGATTCGTATGCAGAATTTATTTGACTAAATAGTGATATTACAAAGCGAGTTAATTGTATACTATCAGATTAATTTATTGACAAATCATGAAAGGGAGATAGATGGTCACGCCGATTTCCCGCTCTGCACATCTTGGTTAGTTCCCCTTTCTCTGACGGGCCGGTCTACCAATTTAGATATCTATGAATATAATTAAGAAAATTTATCAAATTTATTTATGAAGTAATTTTCTAAAATACAATAAGAAATAAAAGATTGCAATTTTATAAAACAAAACAATTTAAATGATTTGATATTTGAATGGAAATTTATATTGATAATTTGTATTGAATTTGATATTTGAATGGAAATATTTGTAATTTAAACATTTCATTTAGAAAAATGTTAATTAAATCATTGTTTGTTAAGGCAATATTTTTTTAATTTTACAAGTCTTCTTGTTATGAATTTTAAAAGCTAAATTCTATGCACATACATCTGTGTTAAGTGATGGTAACATTATTATTATAATAACTAATAAAATGTGCTTTGGATAATAAAAAACAAATGCTTTTGAGTAAAAAAAAATGATGTTATAAAATCATGTGATGCAATCATGAAATTAAATTACTTAAGCGTGAAACAAAAATGAAATCTTTCTGTGTTGGTGAAAATGGCTGAAAAAATAATATACTAAAGTGAACGATGTTCAACAATACACAATGATCAAGGTATGAAGGAAAATGGACATTTCTGATTAATTATACATTCAACTATTATTAAACCCATTAGTTTATTATTGGTTTTTAAGTCAACTAGATTATGCAATTATTTGGTGTGTAGATGATTAACATATATGACTAATATTTCCTACCATTTTCTTCAGAAGCCACGATGAAATTTAAAAATTTCCACTTCAATTCGAGGCCTCGGTGAAATCCCAACAATGCACTTAGGTTGAGTTGTTTCGTAGAAATTCAAATATATAACATTGTCATCAAACGGCAATTTTGTTTTTTTTTTACAGTTGAAAGGTCCCCCTCAAATCTTTGCCGGTTTTTTTTTTGCTTTTTTTTTTAAAATACGATTTTAATCCTTATGAATAAAGAAAATGTATGAAGGACAAGGTCAGAATGGCTTGCGCCAATATTATTCTTGATGTAACCGATGGTTTATAGAATATTTTTAAATGAATTTTCTATGACTTGGTGGGTCATTTTTTGCAACTGTCAAAGGTATAAAGGTCTTTATTTATTTGCAAACTCCTTTGAATTGTATTTTTCATGTTGGTTATGTATTCAGATTTACGTAGAAATAATAAAATCAGTTTATATTACGGGGTACGGGGACCTTTTAAATGTTAAAAACAAGATGGTCATTTAATGACAACGTTACATTTGAATTTCTGAGAAACAACTGAGAGTTATTTAATCTTCTTCTTCAGTATCTATGGTTAAACTTATACAAAATGACAAAAAGATCATAAATGATTGATAGTACATAGTTGTTACATCCGGAAGAGTTGCTAATCATTCCAAGTTCATACCGAGGCTAATTTACAAAACTGAAAACTACATTACACATTTTCCACCCATCCGATGAGGTTATTTTATTAATAACTTTCACCCTAGAGAAGAGGTATTCAATCAATACTTTGATGATCAAGGGGAAACTTCAAAGAATTCATAATCTGCTCCTTCATAGGTGGCGCCAATTTAATTATTTTAGGAAAACATTTTTAGCAAGTAAAATAGATGAATTATTTGTTTGTGCCCATAATATGCAATATGAATAAATAGTTTTGTGCCTATAAAAACTCAATTCTTCCAAGAAAGGCATGTAAATACAATATTGTATCAGTGATTCAATCTAATATTGTATTTGTATGCCTTTCTCGAAAGAAATGAGTTTGTACACGGACAAAACTCTCTATTCGTATTGCGCATGTACAGGCATAAATAAACAATTCATCTTAAAATTTTAAAGCATAACTTTGAAAAACATTTTACGTAAAATAATTAAACTGGCGCCATCTGTGAAAGTGAAGATTCCATTTAACTTTAAAACCTTTATTAAGATCCCTGTTTTTCTGTGAAGGTATTACGATAATTTGTTAGTAAGACACATTAGTTGAATATTATAAATGCTGATAGGTCTGCTATGTATACAGGGTGTCCGGGGGTAAAGAGCTCTAACTTCAGAGAGGTAGAAGTAAAATTTTAAAATATTTTTTTCAAAATTTTGTTGTTTTTTCCCATATAAAAATATTCTAGAATTTAACTTTTTTTACTTGAAAGCTTCCTTAAAATGTTGAAATTTTGAAAAAGTTCATAATCTTTTTTACATGTTTTAGTGTTCTTTATCCCCGAACACCAACAAAAGTATCCCAGGTGCCGTTAAATTTGGCTCCATTTTTTAAATTATAAAGTTGGCAATGCTAAAAATTTCATGTGTTTTCTGTCAACCTTGCGATTTGTAAATTTGGAATGTAACACGAAAGAACAATGCGCTATATTTGTTAAAACTCATAAAAATTGAGAATTTTTTGTTGAATTTTCAGTTGAATTAACGGTCCAAATGAGTAAACAAAAAATTTGCGGAAAGAGGTTCAATTAAGAATTACGAAATTATCTTGTAAACGATGCCAAATAGAATTCCCTTAAATTTCAGAAACACATTTTCTCAAAGCAATGTTTTTCAGTGAACGCCTGCTACGAGGATGTGTAGGTGACTTATTGTTCAGAATCAAATCAGTTTCCTCAAATTTTTTAATAAATCTTCAAATTGACAACTCATTTGGACCATTGATTCAACCGAAAATTCCACAAAGTTTATGAACTGTTTTTTCAAAACTTTCTACATTTTTATGAGTTTTAACAATATTGGTGCATTGTTATTTTGTGCAGTATTTCAAATTATTTACTAATCACAAGGATAATGGATGATAAAAGAAATTTTCACAGCTGCCAACATTATTAAAAAATGGCGAAAAATTAAAACAGGCGTTCTTGTTGGGACACCATATAAATGCAGTGAATTAAATGACATATCGATGCAAACATTCCTCATGCAGTAAGTAATAATGCAGAATCGTGCCATGCAAATGTGTGCAATGATTAATTTGAAATAAGCATAGTAAAAAAATCACAAGTCTAATAATAATTGACTCTAGAGAAACTGACAACAGTTTTCAGAATACAAATTTTCAATGGTCACATTCTGATGTACTATTTACTATAATAGGTTGATAAACATGAAAGCTCTTATATATCAGACTGTGACCGAAAATTTCCAGTTGCCTTTGTGATGGCAGAATACTAGTTTTCAGTCGATTGTCGCTACCAGAGTATTTATTACCTCAATGGGCAGCCAACTATAAATATTTCTTTGCCAATAATGATCCGTCTCGAACATAAAAAAACTGCAAATTAACCTTTCACTGATGGTAAGAATTTTTTTAAGGTATGATCAATACTTGAATCAATTTAAAGAATATAATAAATATTTGAAAGAGTAAAGAAAAAAACAATCAGCTGTAAAAAAAATCACCAAATGAAGGTCACATTCTACCTTGCTTTTAGATTGTATTTCTGCATTTCAGTAAAGTTAAAATATGGGTTAATAAAAGCATTGTTTGAGCGTAATGAGGGCTGAAGCGTGTTGGTTGGTGCATGTGCGTGCTCGCTAATGAAGATGTATACATATGTTAGAATAAGATATATGTATATATAATTATATAAATAAATATATAAATATAGAGGGCGGGTGGGCCCGTACATACTGAAGCGCACTGGGGAGCATTCAGGGATCTACAGGCTCGTCTGGCCCCTGCGCGAAAGGCGTACTGCAACACACAAAACACATAACCAAACAATGCGCAATCGGTCTTTTCCCCTGTAAAACTTGTTAATATTGGTTTTGCCACACCAAAAAAATTAAATTACCAGAGAAACAACGAAATTATGTACGACTTAAAAAAAAATACAAGAAATGAGTCAGTTGAGCAGATACCTACACAAAAAATTGTCAGATAAGTACCTAAAAAAAAACTGAGTTAAATTTATTTTTATTTTCGTGGAGCAGGCATTTACACAATCCCAAGAGCTAATTAAAAAGAATTATATCTTTACCGAGTCCTAATATTATGAAAAATTAGGATAAGTCCAAATCAAAACGATCATTTTTTTTCAGTAAAATATTATGTATATAATAGAATGAATGAAAAATATATTTTTGGTATGGCAAATACACATGGCACACAGTAATAATATTGTTAAAAACACGTCTAATATGTGTTACAAATCATAAGTCATAAATATTTCAAAATGCAATAATCAAAAGCAAAACAATATTACTTATTCAATAAAATGTAACAAAATTACAAAATGATTTTAGAGAGCAAAATATAAGAAATGTTTTATGTATTAAGCAAAATTGTTTTTTTTTTTTTTTAATAGTGGATAAGTAATATTGTGTCTGCCATGCATCAACATTGTTATGGATTTTTAATTTGTTGGGGAAAAACATATAAAAGTATAACACGTCAATGTGGGAATTGTCATTCGTTAGTTGGTTCACAAAAATACAAATTATTAGTGCAAATAATACAATATCCAGTTCTGAAAAAAATAGATTAAACATTTGAACAGTATTTGAATAGTTATAAAATCTATGTTACGACTAAGCCTGTTTTATTTTTATTATTTGAAGCGTTTTGTAAATCAAAGAAGCAGCACATTCATCGCTTTAGTGACATATTACCCGGTGACTGAGTGGAGATTCCACTATTTTTTAATACTGTTGTGAATCATCTATACTCCCCTCGCCGCTAGAAATTAAACGACGACTCGATGTTAGACATCTTATTCAATACCTGCAGTTCAAACATCATATTCAATTCAAAATCTAGATGTGAGACACTTTATTCAATTCAACATCTTGTTCAATTCAATACCTGAAGTTCAGACATCTTATTCAATTCAATAGCTGAAGCACAGACATCTTATTCAATTCAATGCCTGAATATCAGATATCTTATTCAGTTCAAAACCTGAAGTTCAGACATCTTGTTCAATTTAATATCTGAAGATCAGATAGCTTATTCAAATCAAATCAAATCAAATAGCTCAAATAACTGGGACATCTTAATCAATTCAATGCCTAAAGATTGGAAATCTTATTCAATTCAATTCCTGAAGTTCAGACATCTTATTCAATTCAATACCTGAAGGTCAGACATCTTATTCAATTCGATACCTGAAGTTCAAATTTTTGTTCAATTCATTACCTGAAGTTCAGAAATTTTATTTGATGCAATACTGATTTAAGTCATTTAAATACAAAATTGAGTTCAGACATCTTATTCAATTCAATACCTGAAGATCAGATATCTTCCTCAATTCAATACTTGCAGAAACACTCAATATTTGGTTATCTCAGTGCGCGGACATGTTCTGAATTTCATTGCATGTAAAATATTTATCAAGAGTGACTTCATTTGGAGAATACAAACATAAATTGGCATGCTTTAGAAAAAAGAAAACCCATTCTGCATGCTAGTGTTAGTACATATATTCTCATGTTTACTGTAAATTTTGAGCATGTCTAAAATAGAGTAAGTGTACAGTGTTTAGAATTATTAATAAGCGCATTATGTTTACCTGCAGTTTTCAACCTGATAAAAGCGGTAATTTTTCCCAGGCCTTCAAATTTAACAACGAGAATTTACCGACGTTTGATTGGATGTTCTAATAAATAATATTATCATTTCATAAAGAAATCTAAGAACTAATAATAATTTTTTGTACAGGCCACCCTGAGATTGTGACATATTATTTATCTAGCGGTATCTTCCTGGAGAACTGAATGCAAACTAGAAATTGTACAACAGATTAAATTGAAAGGCATCACTGGGAATTGCATTAGTGAAGCACGTCTTTGTTATGCTAGAAGCATAATATACCTATCCTGACCTTTATTGGATGCGGGCTGACTTCCTATGTAGATTGTTAAAGAATCTGAACTGAAGCCTCAGGGTTAGATCTTTCCGTACTGCAAAGGTAACACAGAGTAACAAAACATAGTTTCTCATTCATTTGTTGCTAGGTTTAGGCTATGCGCGTGGGGTGTACATGTACGTGATAGGTTTCAGTGTGGTGTATTGTGTGGATAATCGTATGTAACTGTTTGTTTCTTGTCATATCAATTCAATGCAAATCTTCCTGAGGATGTAACACTCTGTTCACCGGTGAGAGACACTCATTTCACAACTAAATTATCTGCATTCTGGAAAGGATGTAATGTAGAACAAAATAAAACAAAACCAACTCTATAATATATACACCAGGTACAAGTCTCATCAAGCATGTTGAATATTGAAGACAAACAGAATAAAATATATATTTGAGATCAGTTCTTCAATTTTAAATTCTTCATAAATGCAATAAAACCGACAACAGATGAGATGGAGAACAATAAAGATGATGTAAGTTTCCGATGATGATTGGGGACAACGCTTGCAGAAAGCATAATAAGGCTCGGGGAGCCTACTCACGAATGGGGGTTGGGATTGAAGTCCAAAGGAGATGCCATCACAAATCTTTCCGGCTCTTTAATCTCTACTTCGGGAGTTTCAGGCGGTTGCGGAGGTTCTTCTACTTCCTGAGGCGGTTCTACAACTTCTGGAGACCCTTGTGCAACTTCTTGAGGGACTTGTACAACTTCTTGAGGGACTTGTACAACTTCCTGAGGCACTTGTACAACTTCTTGAGGGACTTGTATAACTTCCTGAGGCACTTGTACAACTTCTTGAGGGACTTGTACAACTTCCTGAGGGACTTGTACAACTTCCTGAGGGACTTGTACAACTTCCCGAGGGACTTGTACAACTTCCTGAGGGACTTGTACAACTTCTGGAGGTGGTTCTACCGGAGTTTCCACCACGGGAGGTTCTGGCACTTGCAGGGGAAGCGAATCGGGCAGAGCGCCGTCTGGCTCTACGGCGCTGGGAGGGGTTATCAACTCTTCCTTGGGAGTTTCTTGGGCAGATCCTAACAAATTATCTCCCTTGCTAGCGCGGGGAAGCTTCAAGTTGAACGTGGCATTAACTTCTTGCTTTTTGAGACGGAAATCTGCAAATGCGGCCGATAATAAATACACAAAAACCAGTGGATCGCTTTTGAAAGGGACAACAGTAAGCATTCACTTTGGAAGAACGGACATTGCGATGACGAGTGCTGTGAACTTTGGTGATGTATTTACAATCTCGGATGACTTTAATCTGTGGTGATTCGGAATGTAGTGAATTGATGATGATTAATATAAATGAGAAGAAGAGTAAACCTTAAAGAGTTCAACACAGAGAAGGAGTGAGGCATTCAAAAGAAAACTGAGAATGTTAAAAGGGGACGGACACAGGAAGAAAGATAAGATGAACAATGCTCGTTGCTGACCTTCTCTCAAGGCAGCTGCACAAGCGGGAGGGGGGGGGGGGGAGGTGAAGCTTCAAACATTGTTAAATTGACTTGAACATATATCTATTGTCTTAGAAATCTAACATTTTCATTGATTAAACTAGAACTTATTTTGACTTTTTTTTATGGATAGGCAAGCGTGTAATGAACTTATATTGTCGGCATATAAAAAGCATTAAATAGATATATTGAAAAATTGAAGATATAAGATTAATTTAGTACATGATATGCTCGCTAAAATCAGCCCTCAAACTTGTATGAAACTCAAACACTAATTTAATTTAATAAGACATTCAATAAAGTACATAATATGATTGAAGGAAAGGTTTTTCAAACAACTGGGACTAAATGCAGATAAAATCAAGTCCTCATGATGCTTCCAATATTTGAATAATATTTTACCTTTTTGATGATTAACAGCTTTACAAAATGTAATGTACTATTTAATTATTTAAAGTAAGGTTAACTCGAAATAAAACTTGATATAATATGTAGAAATATCTATAATGATTCTAGAGAGAAATGTATTCATGGTGAAAATCCACTGTTTCTATGAGGGAACGACAACGAGAAGTGATGGTAGAATGATGAAGAACGAACAGTCATCAAGTCCTATATAGTTTTGGCCTCATTTCTGCAATGTTCGCTGGGAAAACCTGGATGGAACCAATATCGATAGCATTAATACTATCTCAAGTACATCTTCATTCTCACATTTCTACGGCAAGACGTATCATACACCTTCAGATTAAGGTGATTGCATCAGTACATTTCACTATGTGACAACCAACTAAACTAAATTGCATTTTACACCAATATTGTCAAATCTTTTGGCTGAAAATAAATTTTATAACAGATTCTTAAAGATAAGTAGGAATGCAGTGGAAGTACAGTTCAGAAAGCATTACTAAATAATTATCAACTAATCCAAGCCAAACCTTAATATTATAATTGCCCCCAATCATTTTTAACCCAAGATTTATTGTAATAAACAATTACATACTAAGATTTTACATTACAGCCACCATAAATATTATAGATTTTTAAATATACATATATGTATTTGAGGAAAGAAATGCATGAAGCGGCATTCAGATAGAAATAAAAAAGCACCGAGCTTTTCCAGTCCATGACATTCACCAAAAAGTGTCACAATAGTTGGAAAAATGCCAGTTTTTTTTTTTACTCCCAATCTGAATAGGGCCTGACACATGTCATGACTGCTGAGGAATAAAATAAAAGCATAACATAAAATAATTTTTCATTTTAAGAAAAAAGATCCAATCCTGAAGGAAATAGAGTACATAATTCAAAGAAAACAAGAACAAAAGTCAAATTAATTATATAAAATAATGTATTATTGGAAGATTTCCTTCGTATATATTATGTAACTCCATAAGGTAATCCTTGATCACTGCTGCCCGCATCAAAACAAAAGTATAAGAGGAGTTGGTTCTTCTTAGTCATGTACCTAAAATAAATCCTTTGGATGGTGATAAAATTTTCTGTTTCAAATTTTTTGAGAAATTCATACAATTCCAAGAAATTTTGATAAGAAACTGTGAAAGTGCTGGTAAACGAGCAAGATAAAGAGCCTATTATTGCCTACTGCTGAACAATTTTAGTGTCTTAGTCTTCAATGCATATCTCATCGAGGTTGACGTAATGTATAAGGCTAGCTTTGCACTCATGAGTAAAATTTACGGCTTACATAAGATTTTGATAAGTTACTCACAGGAGAGTCTACATACGCTTTCAACTTATGGTAATTAATACTCACTGAAGTTCTTCGGAAGTTTAACTTATGTAAATTCTCATTGCAACCGCTACATACGAAATTTATGCATAATTTCATTATCTGTAAGATGGCTTCCTGTCAACAACGATTTGCTGTAGTCGATTACGCGATTTTGTCAATAAAGACGAAAGGGGCCAAATAAAATGTTGGAATCAGTTGGAATAGAAGTTGGCCTAAGAGAAACTATTCTCCACACGCCTTTGTTCCATTAACGGAGATTAATGGAGTTCTTTAATTTTATCCGAATGACAGCTAGAATGACAGCAACTAACTTCGAATTCAAGCATGAAGTATTACCAACAGAAATATTGAGATTTTCTTTTTCTTATGGTAAGCATTTCAACTTATCAAAATGATTTGATAAACTGCGAGAGGGCTGGAAGTTCGCACGGACTCGATTAGACCTGTCAAAAAACTTAAGTAAGAACAACTTCTATACCTTGCTATTACGGTAAGTGACTTTTGGTGTCGTTTACATTGGTAATTTGGTCATAACGTAAGCGACTTACGGGAAAAAACGTATGTGTATAAAGGCAGCCTAAGACAAATTCACAACACAAAAAATGATCACCCGCAATGACTCCATTAAAGTCATATGGACTTGGGAAAAAATTGTGAAATTATTTTTTGATATTAATTGCGTTCGAATTTACAACAGTTTTGGTAGCAGATAGGTGGTGAACAGACGCACATATGTAACAGAACGAGAAGGAAATAAATTTGACCCTGAAATATTGTCATAATATCGATAGCTGAGCAAACTCACTGTCAAGACAGAGCAATATGTCGACAAGAATAGGTAATACACTACAATCACAGAGTACACGGAAATTGCCAGCAAGAAAATGCCTTAAAAAGTTGCTTGTTTACTTGAGCCTTTGGGAATTTCCAGTTACAAGAAATTTTCTTTTGATGCCCTCTGGTATCGGATGTTGGCTGTCATCACGGCAATCTTCACCCTGCAGAATGCAGCCCACAAATATTTGTTTAGTTTATTTAAAAGAGAACAATTTTTAACTGACCAACTGGGAAGATTTTTCAGCAGAAATGCTCTTGTAACAATTACGTAAATGATCTCAGAGAAGATAATTCTTCGAAAGAGGAATCTTAAGAATTCGCATGAATTTCTCGAAAAATATGTACAGTCCTCTGGTAGTGCAGCGCCCCGCAACGCTGTGGAAGTAAGATGAAGGTTGTTTGGAATGTATGTTTGCGGGATACTCACTCCTGTCGATGTTCTTCTGAAGGTGGGAGGCGATGCGGTGGCGGGCGTCACTATACTCCAGGTGCAGACCCAGTCGCACCAGCGTGGGATTCTGCTCCACCAGCTGCGTGATCTCCATCTCGATCTTGTTGCCCAGGACAGACGATCTCTGTAAATTCAACAATTAATTAACAAAACATATTAGAGAAGTTTCTTGTAGCATCAGTGACAGTTACTGGCATCAGAAGAGATAGACCTGCCCTAATGCTAAATCTGAGCATCAATTTGAAGAGCTGGAGACAATTCACGTGACCACATTTTTGAAACCAGGAGGGTTTGAGAATGCTTTGAATAAACTGCGACATCAGTCGTACGTTAACTGCACCGAAATTTGTAAAAATGTTAAACTAAATACTGTAAGAAACCATTTGATTTAGGTAAACAATTACAGTTATTAGACGCTATTGTGAAAAGGATTACTTACTCTTAAGCAGATTTTATTTTCAAAGGCTAAAATAGTGATACTACAATGAGTTGCCTGTAGGCTGTCGGATTCATTTATTGACAAATCAAGCCATTATTCCTGCTCTGCGCAAGTTGGTTTGTTTCCCTCGCCCATTGGGTGGCTCCGTCTCTTATTAGCTCTATGGTGACAGCCAATTTCACTTGCGATTCCACCGTACTCAGAATGTATCATCAGAAACAATCCAAGGTATTTTGGTTGTATTTGGTTACATGTTAAATCCTAAAGTATAAACTGCATGGCACTAATGTAAGTGGGCATTGTAAACATTTCTAATATGATTGTGGCTTACAATAAAGTGTATCAAACTACAAGAAAATAGTTAAAAATACAATAATTATTTTCTTAAACTCTCTTGGTAATCCGCCGCACGATTATCTGATATCTACATACTATAATCCGCCATTATTTTTAAGTGAAAAAGACAGAAGATACCAGAACGATGATGTGGCATAGCACGACATCTCTCTGGGACTACATTATCTGGCCCAGTTCCTTCAATAATATTTTCTAAGGATTCCAACGGGTGTTTGGAAATAACTCCTGGTTCCACAATAAAGCGATTAATTCCACAGGAATCTGATCCTACTTCTAATTAACCCCTCAGGTTAATTTGTTAGCTTTTGGGGGATACTCACTCCTACAGGTCTCATAGAAATCGTTGTGCCTCCCTTACTCTTGTGGTGAGAGATACAATCTAAAATCTAAACAGTGTTAAGCCTCGATGACATTGAGCGAGTTTACAAGCTACTAGCTGGGAAATTCACTATCTATTAGTGGACTCGCTCAGTGAATCGTATTACTAGCTAACTAGCAGATTGTGGACAATCTACGAAAAAAGTAGAAAGGTGCTCACTACTCGCCAGTGTTTGCCTAAAGATGGAGGCCCACCAACAGCTGATTTCGTCTGTCAGAATTAGTTCGCATGGGAGTCGTTATTCTCGCTACTGGCTAGCGTGTGGCGCTAGCTGCGAACTCAAGTTTTCTACAAAATGTCGACAGAATTGCTTGTCGCTATTGAGCGAGTAGGCAGTTTTGTGTGTCATCATGACAATCTCACTCGCCGATTTACCCGCTTTTAAACTTAACGGCTAGTAGCTTGTAAACTCGCTTAATGTAATTGAGGCTTTAGAAAGAGAAAACACCAAGTTTTACAATCAAATATAAAATTTAACCACAGAAGAATTAAAATATACACCTTCATGAAATCAAAGTTTTCAACCGCAATTTGAGAAAAATTAAATGTCAATTATTTGTTTATGAAACCACAAAAAAGTGAGGTGACAGTAACATTTATTTTATTTTTTTAATAAAATATGTTTTTTTCTTTTTTTTTCCTTATCGGTAATTTTAGTTGGGAAAAATGTAAATAGCCATTATTAAATTTACTTTTGCATTAAAAATATTTTTTTTTCAAAAATTATATGTAATTAAAATTCTATTAATAAAATTTGAAAGTGTGTTTTATCACCTTTAGAAAACAGTTTTTAGTTTTTGGATAAAAAATTTCTAAAGGCAAAGGGAACATCGGTGGTTCAGAGATCAGGTACTTTGATCGAACAAATAATTTACAAAAACTCAATTGAAATTAAATAAACAAATTGCGCAATAAATATAAGTCAACATAAAGTTTTATTTGATTTTTATCTCGATTGGATTCCTTTATGTGCCTAGACCAATTGATTGACCACGCCCAGAACACAATTATTACTCAGCGACCTTAAATTATATTGCATCCAAAACACAATGGTTGTTGCCTGATACACTTGCCAGTACACTCATACACAAACAATCTCATATTATTTTTAGTTTATTTAGAACTTTAACAATTGAAACAGAACCCATTGGAAGGTTTATTGAATACGGCAAAAAATATTAAATACTACAGCACACCGATTGATGAATTTTGCTAATTTTAATACAAGTAGTTAGTCAAATTATGCACGAATCTATGATATAATCATCATCAAATCGATGATTATCATTGTGCCATTTTGAATTTTCGACTTTTGAACAGATCCGTTTTATGCACTTTTCCAGCCTGTTCAGCTTCTGAGCAAATTGTGGTCAGCTGCTAAGCATACAGTCATGCTTGACAGCTGCTCACAAATTGATCAAAGCTAAAGCAGGATGAGAATCGGCATTTAATCCAAATGTCAAAAACGTAAATGGCAACTGTCTGACTGATTGTCATCATTTGGGTACTGTTGCTCTGGAGACCATTATTTTGATGACCAACGTTATTACAATAGGTCACCCTAAGTTTCGCTATGTTTGGAGTCTTAGCAGGGGTGGTGTTTTGGCGGTGGATGCTTTTGCCCACAAACTGAGTGGCGGGGGACCCTTTCGCCTTTCCAGCCGGACTCTCTCGAACCCATCGCCTTGCACTGCAGGGAGAGGGATAAATTCATAAGAACTTAATTCCTGGGTAAACTGACCCCCAGATTCCACCCACCCCTCATGACTTTCTCCTTCCTAGACTCCCCCTCCTTCCTTTCCTTAAAAATACCCTCCACACAGTATCCCTAAAGAAGAAAGAACCAACTTATTTTTAAACTTAAAACAACATGATTTACTGTTAAACTTATTAAACAATATTACCTTTATATATTATAAATTAAAGTCCTCCGGCGCGTCTGTCTGTTCGCGATAAAATCAAAAACTACTGAATGGATTTTCATCCGGTTTTCACCAATAGATAGAGTGATTCATGGGGAAGGTTTAGGTATATAATTTGTCAAGGTTTTGTGTAAATTGGTTGAAATATATACAAATGTCTGTGAGCGGGCGGTGTGGATTTGATTTGCATGCATATTAACAGATGGCGTTTTGTTTCGTGGACAACAACGAGTGGCCGCTAGTATAATAATAATAAATGTTATATCAGTCTTGCGTACCTGATTAGCCCCCCGGAACTCCTCCACAGTCTTGGTCTTGAGCAGCGCCTGCACGAGGCGCACAATGAGGTGCGGACTGATGAAGTTGGTCTCCACGTTGATGACCCGCAGAGTGTTGTTCCTCTCGATGGCGTCGGCCAGCTGCCCCGCCGTCCGGTCCGTCAGACCCACATTGGTCAGGGACAGCACCTCCAGGTGGGTGTTCTGGTTGAGCGCGTCAAACAGACGCTCAAACTTCTCTTCGCTGATATTCTGCAAATAAAAGAAAAATTAATAAATAGTTGCAAAGATTTTAAGATAATTTTGTGTCTTGTAATTCTGGTTGCATGGGCAGAACGGGAGGAGTACTCATGTGTAAAAAATTGCTTTACAAACACCCTTGATGGCACGACTATGTATTGGAAAATAGGAGAACCCTGGTAAAAATGTGATTAAATTTTGTAATTTGCCGGAGGCTCGCCCGCGGGTGCGGAACAAATTTTGGCTTTTTGTTTTTTTAAATGCGATTTAAATCTTATGTACAAAGAAACCGTATGAAGGACAAGGTCAGAATCGCTTGCGCCAATACCATTCTTGATGTAGCCAACGGTTTCATTCATATAGAGCAACACTAGAATATTTTTAAATGAATTATCTACGACTTAGCAGCTCAACTTTTGCAACCGTCAAAAGCGAAAAAATCAATGTTTTATGTTTTCAAATGCTAATTTATTTGCAAACTCCTTTGAATTGTGTTTTTCGTGTTGGGTATGTATTCAGATTAGTGTAGTAATAATAAAATATAAAATAATAATAAAATCAGTTTATATTTGTGAATATATTTTTTGACACGTTATTTTCAAAATGGGAGATTTTTTAATCTTTTTAACCACCGACGCAAGGAGCGGTGTTATAAGTTTGACGTGTCTGTCTGTGGCATCGTAGCTCTTAAACTAATGGACCGATTGTGATGCAGTTTTTTTCGTTTGAAAGCTGACGTAATAGAGATGGTTCTTAGCTACAATTCATGAAAATCTGCTCAGGTGTTTCAAGGTTATCAGCTTTTTTTTGTGTCAGGGGTTTCTTAAAATTTTGTAAATTTTACTTATTTTTTTAGCTAGTTAGCTATTCTGGAAAAATCTCTTACAATATTATCACGCAATATACATGAATAATAAGATACATTTTCTGGTAAACAGAAAACAATCGCAAAAAAAAAAACAATTCTTTTGTTTTATATGGATATTTGACCAAAAATCAGAAAGGTAATTTCCACGCAGTTTTTCGAAATACGGCTGGTATTTGACAGGTAGGGATTAGATTTTTATAGAGAAGAAAGAATTACTAATTTAAAATTTTTTAATCAACTCAATTATATAGAAGTTAAAGTGAGAACAACAGAATACTGCCTGCTCATTAAATAATAATAATAATAATCATCTTCATAATAAAGTTTTTATCACGGTTATTTTTTATTATTATACCTACATAAAACAAAGATGTTACAATCGATGCAAAACGATAATATGTTTTCGTAAATTATTGATACTTTTCATCAGTTTGATGTGATTCTTATCGGAGGTTAAGCTGCACGCTAAATTATTTATCAATCCTAACGACTTATCATGGAATCAATCAAGGCCTTATCAATTTTCAGATAAAATATTGGTTTTAGCATCGCAGCACCGTAATGAATTTTGCTAGAGTAACAAAAAAAGAAAATGAATGATCCCTTTGCAAAGTGCCGCCTAAGCATTAAGATAATTGAGGTAGGTTTCAGTAATATCGGACAATTACGTATTTGATAATAAGATACGTATAAAATTATTTTCTGATGCATTTTTAAAGATAAATTAAAGATATGATATTTATTAAAAGTAGATAATAATATTAGCCAGACGAGCAGATAAAGACGAGCGATAGAGATTTCCGGGTGTTCGGTTTTCGGACACAAAATTACAAAAATTAAAATTACAAAAATACAGTAATTACATTACAAAAATCACACCCAAATATTAATACGGAAGAACTGTCTACTACGGCTAAAAGCCAAAGATTCCATCTAGATTTAAGAGTTTATCCCATATTTTTAGGTTTCATAAAATTAAAAAAAAAATCTTAAATTTAGGTAGGTATCACTGGTAGATAAATAAATGTTTTATTCTCTTTACTTTTGCATGCATTTTATATCTTTGTTGCTCTGTTAAAATCACCAAAAAGACATTAGTGAACCTTCAGCGTTATGCTGACATCACTTCTTTCACACTTCTATAAAATTACAACTTTCTCACAGTGAAATGACAAATGACAAATGCAACTTGACACTTAACCAACAGGCTGTAAGGTCAAATAGGCAATCTTTTAAGGCTTCTAAAACTGTGTTTCTTTTAATATTCGCCACAAATTTTTGCGTTAAATTCACATTCATGGCAATCAAGAATATTTTATTACAAATAAAATATAAAATTGGACCCAACGCCGATCCTTAAGGAACTCCTGGGTTATTTTTAAATGGTGTTTCAAATTTTGTTAGATGTTTTCTTCCTTAGAGGTTCTAAGATGTGTAACTGAATATATTAAACAGAAATTTGGGAGTGGGTGTTCAATAACATACCTTGATATTATTCCAATTGAGATCGATCAGCTTCTGGTCATCATCCTGGACCAGTTTGATGGTGGACTCGGGGTCCGTACTGTTGGGGGGGTCTTGGGGGAAGAACTTGGGCTGCGCCGCCTTGGTGATGCCGTCCCAACCCAAACCCACGGGCTGACCTTTGTTCAACAGCGAGGCGTGGTATTGGTCCTGGTTCATCATGGAGTGGAAGCCCAAGATGGCTAGGGGATGAAACATTCATTCAATTAAATTCGTAATAAATAATACATATTCTTAACCACAGAAAAGGATTACTTCCACGGAATTTTTGCAAAATAGAGATGTGGTAATGGTTTCACAGCAAAACAGAACAGTGACAAAAAGGAACATTGAAGAAAAAGAACAAACAAACAACAAACCTATTCTTTTACCATATTCTGTTGTGCCATTGTTCCTTTTTTTCCGGTTAAAATATACAACAAGCAAACAGAGAAAACCAAAAATAATGTCTGCATTGGAAGAATTTACATAATTATTTGTTGTCATTTTTCATATCATTTTGTAACACATCAGAGAGTGGCCACATTATTAAGAAAATCTTTTGGGCTTTCAGTGTGGACATGTTGTTTGCTAGAAAATTATTTGTTTGAATAATGTTTGAGAGAAATCGAACCAAACTGCACTAAAGTAAAGACATTAGAAAATCACAAGAGAAATTTCGAGCCAATCTTGAATCACGAGCCTTCGATTTCCCTAGGTAACCTTCAGACCTTCCGATACATAACCCTTTGCAACAGGCAAAAGATATCCAAATTGTGATGGGCCACACTAGTAAAGCTCTTAGTTATGATCCCACAGGGCTGGGTGACTTACTGGTTGAAAAGCAGTTCACACATGTTCAATGACACCGGTTCCGTTCCCAAAAACAGATTTATTTTTTGTCAGGATTTGTTCACAGATGAATCTTTATATGTAAACTATAAAGCCGGTTGTAAGGGGATTGGCGCATTTTAGTAGCACCTTTGTGTTTTCCTTGCAGATGGAGGTTTTCTTTGCTGCTCACTTTTGAAAATTAAACACGTTTTGTATTTATCTGATCGCATTTTATATATTTCTTCATTTACATCCAAAATTATTACAATCTGGCTTGGTATTTTGAATGGAACAGAATTTTTTCTAATCAAGTAAAAGCAAGCTTCTTTTGTTAAGGAATATTTGAATTTCGAATTTGAATTACTGAAAATATTAAAATAAACAAAATAGTACTTATCTATGGTTTTAAGTACCTACCCATATACCAGGATATAAAATAATATGTAGTACCTACCTATCGATGGCATTATTAATTTTAACCAGGGATACAGAAAACTTCAAGCTTGTAGTAAGAACCAATGGGACATAAATAAAAAGGGCTTAACATATTATGTAAGTAGCGGGCAAAACATTGATATTTTTAAACTGTAGGTAAATAAACTCACCGGCCAAATCAATGATTTCTTCCTGGGTAGCATCGGTTAAAGCACCCTCGTATTCATCTCCCAAGTCTATAGCTATTTGTTCTTCTGCCTCTCTCATCTTGATACTTTCTGGTGGAGGTGACCACTGGAAAAGAAACATGCATAAATACAACAGAGTGAATTAAAACATTAATGTCCAGTGGACCCAAAATTGGACGTCTAGTGAGCCGCCTAGTGATGTGCACCCGGGAATATAATACCCCGACCTAATATAAATTCCCAAAGTCGGGAATTTTTTATTTTTATTGAAAGTTATTCTAAACGTGTTTGTCTCCTAATTATTTGTATTTTCTATTGTAATAATTAATGACAGTAAATTTCGACATGTCAAAAAATGACAAAGTTATGAAATTTCAAAGTGAACTTGGATAAAACTAAGAACACCAGTAGACGAGAAACTTTATTTGCGGAGACAGTTGTGTTGCATCAGCTACGGGCATAAAAACCATAACAGGACATGGAGATGCGCACACGGGAGACTTTTTAGTTGGAGTCGTTTTTGAATTTTTTTGGAATAGTTTTCAAACGTCGCCGTGACTCAAGTCTCTCGTCGGGTCTTGTGACTTCACATGAGGCAAAATTCAGTGCAATTCATAATTCGAATGGCAATGCTGCAGTACTGCTTACATCTTCAGTATTTTCCAAATATTATAAAGTCCTGTCCTGGGCATTGGCAATTAATTCGAAAGTGGAAATTTGAAACGCTGTAAAGGACAATAAATCCAAAAATGAATTAACCACTAGGTCCCATAAGCTTGCTTTCAAAATAATTTAACATTGCCAGACATACGCAGGAGGCATACCTGACTTATTAAGTAATAATTTTTCACAGTTTTTTTCCCTTTCAAACTGCATCGTCAAAATATTTCTAGGAAAATAAGTGCGTCTTTTACGACGTGCATTTTAAGATGATTTTTTTCTGAAATATTAAAAATAAATAAAATACTGACTGAAATTTACAACTTTTTAGAAATATTCTGATAGATCTATTCAATGTTATTTTATAATAAAAATTCATAATTATAGGTCTACAAAAATAGAAGATACGATTTTTTTTAATAAATGAAAGACTTTCTTTTCGCTCTCCTGAACAATTAACATTTTGTCCCTTACAGCATTTAAAATTTTCGTGATCGATATGTTATATTTGCAAATAATACAAAGTTTTGTTGTAACCTCGTTGGTTAGTCTGGGATTTCACTATTTAGATGAACATTTTCGCAACATTCTCCGTTTTGGAAAAATTCCCCAAAATATTTTCGAAAATAAATTTCTGGAAATATTTCCCAAAAATAAATTTCCGGAAATATTTCCCAAAAATAAATTTCCGGGAAATTCCCCATCACTGGGCCGCCGAGAGGCTGAGTTTGCTGTGGATAGAGGACGTTGAATGCCGGGAGGCACTACGTCAAGCAGATGGGTCACCGACCCGAACAGGACGAGTTAGAGTTAGAAGATGATGATTTTGAACACAATTCATAAAAGGTAATGTTTTTTATTGTTTGTTATTTTTATTACCAAAGTGACTTTGAATTTACATACAGTAATCATCACATTAAATGTGTATGACCTCTGCTGTGGTATTAGCATAATATGGCAATTGGCGGTCTGGTCATGTGTAGTACATTTTACAGATCAGGATGGTGACGGTACCGTCTTAAAAAAAAATGAATGTAGGATTGTTGCAGTGGGAAGTTGATATGCCCCTCACACCATTCAATAACATTTACTGTAGTGTTTGATAAAGATTGCAGGTTTAGAGAAAGTGTATCAATTGCTGAAGCCGAAACTTTTCAGATACACATATTATTATAATATATTACTAACAATTATCGTGACTTATTTTTAGGGTATTTTGCCATGTTGCGCTTTCTACTTCTTCAGTCAAATGTTTCAGACAGCGTTACAGTATGCCTCTTCAGAGCAGATGTGTAGTTAATGACAGGTGAAGCATGTGTTTTTGAGAAGTGATACTTTGTTGTGAGCGTGAATCCTTTTAGGGCCAGATATTTAAGTATAATGGATTTAATTAAATTAAAGTCGTTTTGGTGTTGCCAATACTATTAAGCTTGGCTCCGTCACCACTTTTAATATTAATGCCCTTTTTTGTGGATTTCAATTGGCTGCATAATTAGGCATGCTCAATGCATTTCGGGTCTACACAGGATTTCAGGAACCACTCCTAGTAATTACAGTGAAACCCTCTTAAGAAGTTCCCGCTTAAGAAGTTTCATGGCTTAAGATGTTTGGTATTTTCAGTCCCTTGGCCCGAAATTGGCCCAATTTTTCCCACATATAAGGTTTTCCTGCTTAAGAAGTTTGTTTTTTCCGGTCCCTTGGAAAACTTCTTAAGAGGGTTTCACTGTACATACTACCATGTTTCCCATGAATTTCAAAAGTTTTATGATAAAACTGAAAAATTTGGAACAAATAAATGTTAAATGGACATTTCAAAGCTCCACAACACATGATATAAATGAAGTATCAGACTGAAATTAGTAATAAAAAGAAATTCCAAACAGAATAACCCATGTAAATTTCATGACATTAGAGCTCACCGTTGGGGGAAATAATGCAGCTTAAAAAAAAACAATTCTTTTGCTTTAAAATGAATCATAGTAATGGATAATAATTTATTTATTTATTGATTGATATACGCCTATTTAGGCTTTTACATATATATATATATATATATATATATATATAACATATTTATGAAATTATACTTATAAATAGTGCAGGAAACAACTGTTTAAGACAATTGCACAAAAATAATTATAAAGTAATAACATTATTGAATTAGATCCACACAATATGTAGGTACCAAATATTTTTTAAAAATATTTAAAATATAAAAATCCAAAATAGCTTTTTTCTTTATGCAGACAAAATACAAATAAATAGCTTTATCAAGGTATTCCCATACTTGATAAAAAATACTTCAATAAAGTATGCTTATATATTGAAATAGATGTACTAAATATATCAACAACATCGGAGTATTTGTTTCCTAGCTGTTGAATCAATCATGGTATACAGATAAAATATTAGAGAAGGAGCTATTTAAATTCTTCACAATTAAAATATTATTTCATGATCACGATGTTGGATCATCCACACAGGTAATTTTTTACAAACAAGCAATATTGCAAAGGTGCTTTATTCATTCTGTATAAAACATAAATTATGTGTAATTAAATGAAGACAATATAAGCGAAACTCAATCGAAAATCTGGAAACAGAAAAATCAGAAAAAGATATTGGCACCTCTAGGACTCAAACTCAGGACCTCTCGCTTTCCGGGCGAATGCGCTAACCACTGAGTCCCAGAGGTGCCAATATCTTTTTCTGATTTTTCTGTTTCCAGATTTTCGATTGAGTTTTGCTTATATTGTCTTCATTTGATTAAATATTACAATTTGAGGTTTCATAAAGTTAAAATAAAAATGAAATAAATTATATGATTTTCAACAAGCCCTTTGCATGAATTTGGCAGTTATAATATCAAATAAAATTCACTACTTATACAAATGTACGATTTCAGTGAAACAAATGGCTGTTATAAATGCTGATAAGATTACAATATTAATTATTAATATACTCGATGAAGAGTACTTTATTTAACCTCACTTTTATCTAGAAAAGATAAACATTTACCTAAGAAGAATAATAACCCAATTCATTATTACAAAGTGTTTGTTTTTACAGGAGAAGATTGCACAACATCGACATTAAACTGAAGATAATTTTGTACGGGTGGGTTTAGGTTGCATAGTGGCAGTATGTACTCTTAAAAGAAGTTATAATTATAATGTACTCGTACCACATAATGTTGGAATTGAGAATTTATTCTTATGCCAAAATTCCAAGAAGAACAATGACTTGTATTGGGGAGTGCAGTTGCAGTGTCATCTTCATTGTTATGCATGCACTGCAACTCAATATTAATTACAATGCACTATGAAATGCATCCTGCCAGTACATGTTTGGAGTCTCATCAAGAATGTAGTGACAAAATGCGAGTGATGGAAAGAGTTGTGCTAGGAATCTTCTTGCAAGATAGAAAGACGAGTGGATTAGAAGCTAGATAAAGATGGCCGACATTACAGACACAATCTCCACATTAACCGTTTTAGTGCTAAGCAATTTTGGCAAAAATAAATGAAAATTGCTTTACACATATTGATTAATTTAGAGGAAAAAATAATGGTGTCAAATAAAACACTCTAACTTAGACAAATATCAATCAATTTTATTAATTATTTTTGCATTATAAAGATAAAATGTTTATTGTTTATTAATGTTTATTAAACATAAAGTGATATCAATATTATTGTATTTTATTTCTTTTAGAAAATAAAAAATCAAAAAAAAATAGCTCAACAATTATGTTTTGCCGCACAAATAGCGTGTAGGCCTTTCCTACAGCGTACGCAAATAAGGCGGGATCGCTTTATCCCACTCCCTCTGTTGCTACACACCTCGCACTGGCGTAAGTTACGTCCCGGTAATTTTTCCAGCGCAAATTTTTTCTTTGATGAAGATGGTTGTGTTGACACGCTATTTTTATGATTCATCCACTCCTTTTCGAGATCCTCAATAATTTTCGATGTGAATTGGAGCCGGGTCATTTTTTTTTCGGTAGTGTTGGAAACATACAAAATATAAGAGTTGAGTACCATTCTTCCAAAAATGTTGAATACTACTTTTTTCCAATATTTTAGGGTTCTTCGCTCGTCCAAATACACGTACAACATTTTGTCAGATTCGTCCACACCTCCCATGTATTTGTTGTAGTCATCAATCATGCTTGGTTTCACTTTTTCGTATTCAAAATTCCCTTTCTTTTTCTTGATCGTCACACTATTAGTATCTGCATTGGATGAAATCAATATGACTGGCTTTGGTTTGGACTTTTTGTCTCTGAATGAACACATCAAAACATTTTCATGTGCTAGGTATTTGGCTTCTCCTACGATTGCTTTCTTAGCTTCTGGAGGAATCTCTTTTCTGTTACGTCTTATTGTTCCAGTTATATATGTATTTTGTTCCAAAAGGGCTTTGGCCAATCGTAAGCTTGTGTAAAAATTATCTGTAAACAAATGATAACCTTTGTTCAGGTAATTTCCAATTGAAAGCAATTTTTGCACTACCGTAAATCCAAGACCATATTTTTCTACCGAATCTCTGTCATCTGTATTTTTAGCTCCTTTGTAGCAGAAAAAACCCAAGCAATATTTGGAAACCGAGTCGCACAGCATCCAAAATTTGATTCCCCATTTATGGTGTTTTTTGTTTGGAATATATTGTTTTATCGAAGAATGGCAGTGAGTACCAACTAACGACTCGTCGATGGATAGTTGTTGATTTGGTACATAATGCTGATGAAATACGGTATTTGCATGTTTGACAAGCACATCAAACCTGCCACATGGGTCATAATTCGGATGGCCTGGTTCAAATAATAATCTGTTATCAACCAAGTGAAAAAACTTCAAAATCAGTTGGAACCTATCCCTTGAAAACATTGTCCCAAACCATGGTATGTGTCGGGAATTTTTTATCCAATAACTACTAATTGTTGGCCTTCTCGTTATTCCCATTTCGAGTATGACAGCAATAAAGGCTTTCATTTCGTATATTGTTGTCGGCGTCCACTTTTTTGCTCGAGAATTATCCGATACAGTGTGCGAGGCCAAAAACTGTGCAGCATATCGATTTGTTTCCCTTACGATGGTTTCGAGCAGTGATATGGTAAAGAATATGTTGAAATAGGTTATGGGTGTGCCATCGGGAGGAGGCGCCCGCCTAGGTCCAGGAGTCTCGAAAAAATCATTTGTTGATTTAGAAAACACTTTTGTCGGAGGAATTTTGGCAAAAGTTGGTGTTTCTTCTGTTTCTGTAGATGAAGAGGAGGTAGAAGACTCACTTTCAATCCTCAATCTTTTTCTTCGATGCGTTATAATACTGCTATCATCACTATTTGTATCTGTCGTTTCACTCCCCGTAGAATCACTAGGAATCGAATCAACGTTCGAAATAATAGCATGTGACATGGTTATTTTTTTAAAATAATATAAAAAAACGATAAAAGTTATTTTTAAATGTATAAGAATGCACTCTCATTACAAATTACGCGCGAGGTTAGCGTACGTGCACTCCCGCGGAGCACCGAAAACACACTGAAACTCGCAGCGCTTTTGCGCTGCGCCGCAATTTTCGATACAAACAATCGCAGCGCTTTTGCGCCGCGTAGCATTCTAACGGTTAAAGTGGGACTATAAACTATAACATATATTATGTATGTAGAAATTTACTATCAATGGAAATCAATATGGGAACACAGGTCGCCTACAGATGAGGACGAGCTAACAACTTGGAACTGCTGGCATCAGATGAGTCTGCCAAGAATTGGCAAAATTAGAAACATTTGAGAAAGGTTTATGTCCAAAGCTTGAAGCCAAAAGACTTAACCCATCAGGTCTAGGACATATTCTATCAGAGGGTCAAAAAATTTTCACTTTGCAATAAAATCCAAATAAATGGAATATTTCTGAATGTATCCGAAAGATGACAGAATAAGCTTTCAAAAGTTATTATTCGAAGTAAACAATAGTTTCTGAAATATTAAAATTTTTAATACAAACATAAAAAGTTTTAAAAATGGCTCACCTTACGTTTTTCTATCTAAAATTACTGATAATGAAAATAAAAGAAAAACACACAGATATTTTATTAGGCAAATGTATTATAAACGTTATTATCACCTCCCCGTATATTTCATTTCATAAATAAATAACGAATAAAAAATTCTTGAAATTTTATACATTTTTCTCAAACTGCTAAAGGAAACTTTGGTTTCATAAAGGTGAACATTTAATTTTTTATAGTTAAATTCTAGGTTTGAATATAAAGCGTGGAATTTTCTCTTTCTAACACCGTTTAGATCATATTTCTCACCATGACAGTAAGAGAGATACAACGATTAATACAAGATCTACGTGAGCTGGGCCATGATTATATGGGTTAAGTGGGTGATAGATGCACGATATACATATCTGCCCTGATGATGGACACTGCGAGATTGAAATATTGGCTAAAGGAGAAGTGCAACATGGAAAAATCATTACAATTATAAAGAAGTTGTTTACCTTTTTCCCTCGGATGATGCCAGCTACAAATGGTTTGAGTTCTGGTCTGTCGGGTGTTTCGAGGGCCTGTTTGTTGATGTGTTCAATGAGCTTTTTTCTATTCAGTGGTCCCGTGGGGTCCTTTTCACAGTCATAACTATTCCTCTGTGAGGGGGGTAAAAACGAATCCTGCAACACACATTATATTATTAGTATTCAAAATAATAACTTTAAGCAAAGAAAGGAGGGGGCGAGATAGAGGAAGACGGTCCGTTTGAGAGATTCCCCTATCTTAACAAACAGATTGCAATCTTTAGAGCACAGGCTTCAGTTGGGAATGCTGTCCTTGTTCTACCTGTAATTCAATGAAAGATGCTCCGAAGAACTAGTGTCATCGATCCCTTCGAAACCAATACACAATTAGGAAGCTCGCTAAATGCACGCTCAACATTTGTACACTATTGACATATTTTGTCACATGAGAATGGGTTGCTTATATGACTCGTTCTTGAGCTCAACAACTTAGCTGTGTAACGATTTGTTTACTCCTTAGCCTACTCAATAAGACCTCCACACAGTTTCAAAATACGACATAGGCCCCAGGGGCAATTATTTTCCTCGAAGCCTCCTGTGCGGAGTTAATGTAAAGATAAATATAAAAAGAAGTCACTTTGTGACATATCTTGTAAGGAAAAATTGATAATCAAATACACGCGGTGGAGACACATTTGGAACAAGGTTTCGAATTAAATTTAAAAAAATTGGAGTTAAAAATGATTGCAGTCTTATAAGTGAAAAATGACTGTTTCTATTCTTGGGATCTATTGAAACAACATCAAATAGGAAACCATGTCAGATCAAAGAGACAACAATGCGTCCCCTTGTTTGGACAATTCTTCTATTTTTTAATATTTTTTTCAAAAATGTCATTTGAAAGCAAAACCATTTCTTTTGCTCATTTCTCACCAAAACAATGTTCAAAGCCATTGTGTTGTATTTCTGTAGTTACTTATGTGAAGAAGTTCTAATTTTTATTTCTTTCAATAATATTATTTATCCAATTTATAAATAAACAGTTTTTATAAATTGGATAATAATATTATGAAAATATAAAAGGAATTAAAATTAAAATGGGGTTCTACAAATTAAACTTGATAACGAGGCAAATGTCATTCCATACAAAAAAAAAAATGGCGGCAAAGGGATCGTTTTATATGGAAAATTTTGAATTTTGATTCAGTAAAAATGGAATTTTTATGGGGCTTTTACCATCCATCCAAATATAATTAGTTGTTTCTCGTAGTAATTAAGTTGAAACTAAATGTAATTTCCATAATCTAGACCTATTAAAAGTGCGGCGGTAAGGAGAAAATTTACATTATTTTTTTTAATAAATACTGTAAGTATATTTTTTTACTGGTATACTTCTTTTTTTTTTTGGCTGGTATGGCTTTATTACTTTCCATAGCGATAATATAATATTTTTCATATCATATATCAATATAATGAAACAACCAAGAAGTTTTGTTTGAAATCAAAATAAATTTGAAAAAAAAATCAACACACATAATAATTACATAAGTGTGTTGTGGCTAATGGAACAAACACATGACTCATACATTGCAAGTACTTTACGAACAGCTATTGATTATGTTGAGACTTTCCAAGATTGGGGAATTGAAAGCATGTTCTAACAATTGCATTGTGTACAAATATTCTCGAGGTAGACAGGACTGTTGACAGTAATATAGGAATAATAAAGCCGATATTCGTAAAATTATAACTTAGTGCAGAGATATTTTGCAATTTGTAACACATGTTATGGAGGTAATTGGGTTCTAGTGTTTAGTGTTAGATTCGGCGTCAAGGACAGAATAATTGTACAACTTACATCTGGGTCAACTTCTTTCGCCAACATATTTATTTCTTCTGTTGTGAGTTGTGACAGGAGCTCGTCCACATCGACCTCATCGTAAGCCGAGAGGTCTTTTCCGTATAACTTGGCCGGGGTCGTCATGGTCGTGGTGGTTGTTGTCGAAGACGTCTGCGAAAATCAAACGAAAACAAATCAATGCACAATATAGTACAAAGCCGCGGCTCTCAAATCCTCGGCGATAGTCCCCCCTTTCACTTTTGACAGACACTCCTCCCAGATCTCGTCTGACACACTGAACTAAACCACTTCACAGCAGACTAGTGCAAGATAAAAAAAGCAAAACATTAGAGAGTTGACAGAAAGGAGAGCACATTTTTCTTACATTTTATGATAAACTATCTGACTGAGGAAATAAAAAACAAAAGCACTCGATACAAATACTGAAAGCCAACACCCAACCTGATAAGTTAGTATGAAAAGTGCACAAATGACAGGTAATAGAAGTTGGCTAGCGAATCTGCCTGCACTCACTTTGTATGAAATAAATGATAAAACACACCTAAAAGGTCGATGATGTAATGAACTCTCGTCACTGAAAATAATTGGTGATATTGGATAAATAAGGACCACTTTACACACACACCCACTGCTGACAAACAACAAGAACGATCGTTCACGATCGCGACCGGCGGTTGACAAACGTGAAGTTAGCTACTTTCCAGTTGCAATAGCGCTCAAAATGAGGTAGAGAGAGACAAATGGTGTTTGTGCGCTATGCGTTGATTTCGAATGTAATCGGAATAAAGTAAAGTTCAATAAAAAATATTGATTTCGATAAAAATCATTTTATTTTTTCTCGCACGAGTAGGTAATGTGATAATGTGATGTTTTTGATGACGAATATTATTATCTAAGTAAGTTTAGATTTCAGCAAAATAGAGGACGACGTTATAATATCGTCTATCTTATAAAAAATCGCTATTGCGGTTAGTTTATTGTTGGGCGATTAGACAAGTGATTTTTAATATTATGATTCTTTGGAAAAAAAGAATAAAATGTATAACATGATTTATTATTTAAGCTTTGCAATAATAATATTTACGTTGTAACCTACCTATCATGATTTTAATGAGTTCGTATGAACGCCTGGACGTTAGGCAAACTTCGTAACACTACCTGAATTGAATACTTTTGGTATAAGATGCGTAGATAAATAATAATAATTAGCTATAATACAATTAATCTATTATTTTAGATATTTATGACAAACAGTCTCTAGTTTACTGGGTTTTTACAATGAAGAAACAGTACTACATTTAATTAATTTTAATTAAAAAAAAAAAACAGTTCTCACCTACATTCAAAGTTGTTCCTACCAACCCAACCTCCTTTATCACTTGCCCCTCCCCCCCCCACTAGGATAGAACCCCCCATACGAATGCTATGGCTATGCCCTTGGTAGTATAAGTATCCAATATCAATTTAGTATCTAATATTCAATAATAGGTTCACCTCCTCCTAAACACGTAAAAAAACAGTAATATGATAGACAATCAACAAATGTATATCTGGTTTATTTTGAATAAATTATGAATATGAGCTTTGGTATGTTTTTAGGTTTTCACGGCCAAAAAGTATTTTTGTTATTGTTTTTGGGGTGTTATGCCGTGTTTCGCTACCTCCTTCTTTAGCCAACGTTTCGGACAGCGTTACAGTGTCCATCATCAGGGCAGATGGCCTCATCTGCCCTGATGATGGACACTGTAACGCTGTCCGAAACGTTGGCTAAAGAAGGAGGTAGCGAAACACGGCATAACACCCCAAAAACAATAACAAAAATATGAGCTTTGTACGTATTTAGCTAGTAGAATTATCCAATATATGAATAATTTAATTAGTTTAGTTCCAGAGAAAATTGTAAGTACCCACACCTGTTAACAGATTTAATTAATTTGGTATGTTTTTAGGTTTTCACGGCCAAAAAGTATTTTTGTTATTGTTTTTGGGGTGTTATGCCGTGTTTCGCTACCTCCTTCTTTGGCCAACGTTTCGGACAGCGTTACAGTTACCTCCACATCCAGAAAAGGCAGGACTTTTTGGTTATTTTCCAGCTCCATCGTGAATTTAATTTTGCTGTGTAGTGAGTTGAGATGGTCCAGGAATTCGTTCAGTTTCTCTGTTCCGTGAGGCCAGATGGCGAAGACATCATCGACATAGCGCCACCATACTTTGGGAACAGCCGAAGCTGTGTCGAGTGCCACTTCTTCAAACTTCTCCATAAAAAAGTTGGCTAGAACTGACGACAATGGACTGCCCATCGCAACTCCCTCCACTTGCTCGAAAAGTTCACCCTGAAAAGCAAAATAACCTGTTTTGAGGCAGTGTTCAAAAAGTTTGCAAATGTCATCCTCATAAATCTCCCTGAGCAAAGTCATGGAGTCTTCTAGAGGAACATTTGTAAAAAGAGACACTACATCAAAACTGACAAGGATATCTCTTTCATCAGTCTTTACCTTCTTGAGCTTACTGATTAGATCTGTGGAATCCTTAATCCAAGATTCAGTTTTCCCAGTTTGCATCTGCAACAATCTCGATAGGTATTGGGAAAGTTTGTACGTCGGTGCACCAATAGCACTGACAATCGGTCGCATTGGGATATCCTTTTTGTGGATTTTCGGAAGACCGTATAGGGCAGGAGTTCTGGAGGCTTTTACGAAAAGCCCAGATCGATCCTCTTTCCTAATACTGGAAGCTTTAACTAGTTCCCTTGTCTTCAGGTCAATCTTGTTGGTGGGGTTGTTTTTTATTTTCTTATAGGTGCCGGCATCGCACAGGAGGTCTTCCATCTTTTTGATGTAGTCTACAGTATTAATCACGACAGTGGCATTGCCTTTGTCGGCTGGCAGAACCAAGATTTCCTCATTGGCGCGCAATTCTTTTAGGGCCGCAAACTCTCCTTTTGTGATGTTTGGGCGGGGTATTTCTGCCCTTTTCAAAATATGGCAAGTCTCTTGACGTATGTCCTCTGCTTGCGTCTCTGTCATTTTGTGGACTTTCATCATTGTATGTAATGCCGTCTCTACACCACATACGATAGATTCTATAGGTATCTTTTTAGGGGCAACTGCATAATTCATCCCCTTTGCAAGCACAGAAGTCGCGAAGTCCTGGGAAGACCCAAAACTTACAGAGCACGCCTAATTACGGAGGCAATTGAAATCCATAAAAACCCCATCAATATTAACAGAGACGACGGAGCTAAGCTCAATAGTTCTTGGTATCCAGTAATTGACGGCTACAACAAAGCTAAACGCAAAAAACCATGCTGAATTTTTTCTAACACCAGCTCGTAGAGAAATGGAGCTGGCAGCACGGTATCGCTTCGACACACATAAGTAAACACTCTCACCAATATCATTTACTCATCTGCCCTGATGATGGACACTGTAACGCTGTCCGAAACGTTGGCTAAAGAAGGAGGTAGCGAAACACGGCATAACACCCCAAAAACAATAACAAAAATTTAAT